>CAUYUJ010020703.1:77848-151925 GCA_963575745.1 Prorocentrum cordatum
CTCCTCCTCCTCCTCCCCCTCCTCCTCTCCCTCCTCCTCCTCCTCCTCCTCCACTTCCCCCTCGCGCTCGCCGCCGAGAGGGGTCCAGACGCCGCCCCCGCCGTAGCCCTCGGGGTGCCGCCCCTGGACCCAGCAGCGCCGGGCGGTGGGGCCGCAGCAGCAGCTGCCGTAGGCGAAGGTGCTCCCGTCGCGCCAGCACGACTCGGCGGACCAGATGGTGAGCGTTTTCTGATTCGGCGTTTCGACATTGGGCGGAGGAGGAGGGAGGAGGAGGAGGAGGAGGAGGAGGAGGAGGAGGAGGAGGAGGAGGCGGCGGCGGAGGAGGAGGAGGAGGAGGAGGAGGAGGAGGAGGGGGCAGAAGAGGCCAGAATCGAATCGATAACTCGAATCGGCGATCGACATGAATCGGATCGGAGGAAATCGGCAGCCAAGTCGGGAGGAGTGACGGCAGATTACTGGGGCCTCAATGAGAAATCGGAATCCGTATCGGAATCCGAAATCGAATCGAATCGGAATCGGAATCCATCGACATCGAAGCGAATCAAATCGGAAGAATCGAAACGAGCCCCGGGGAGGGGGTCTGGCTCCGGACCTCTGCTTCATGCGACTGTTTGCAGCAGTGCGTCCCAGGGGGGAGACTCCGCCTGCTTGAAACAGGCGCCGACAAAAAAACAAGATCCACTCCACGGGGGGGGAGAGGGGTGCGCGAGGGTCCGCGCCGATCGGCAAAGCAATGAATGAGAAAACGATCATATGTCGGTGCCTTTGGTGACCATGTTCGCACCATCCGGGCGGACGCCGGCCGGGGAGACCAGAATCACGTCGTCATCGCCACCGTCGGCGTCGGCAACGCCTGCCGACCTCCCCGCGCCAGCGGCGCACCGGGCTGGCAGCAGCGACAAGAACAACAACCATGTTGAGTAGCGGTCGACGATCGCTGGCTGTGGAATGCAGCATTCGTGATCACGCATCCAGCAGGAACCTGGGCACAATCAGGCGGCATCGCCTGCCTGGCCTGCGGCGCCGCAAGAGCCAAACAGGCTTGAGCGACCGAAGCGTCAACAGCATAGTCTAAATCATTGTGCGCACGATGATGCTGCGAAGTACCTCGACTTACTGCGCGAACGCATTGGTCACGGTGATGGTGAATGACCTGTATGATTTGACAGCGTTGGCACGGTGCAAATATCGAGCACGGTGTGGTGTACAGTGGCTGTAGATGGATGTAAACGCGATACGACATAATCTGGCACGATGCGTCATCACAGGGCAACATCTGCTTACCACCAGCTGCTCAAATCACAACCATGATGCATCCCACCAGCCCTTTGGGGCGTAAGTGATTCAAGGCGCTTCTTCTTCCGACCCCTTTTCTTCCCATGAGGGGAAGAGGTTTATGTCTGTGGGGTTGCCCTGGCACGCGCGGCGCATCCGTCCTCATTTCCTGTTTGTCCATCGTCATCTCTCTTTCCTCCTTTTATCCCTGCTCCCTCCCCGCCGCCCCCCCTCCCAGCCCATCCCCATCCACCCCCTCCTTTCCCTTCCCTCCTCCCTGCTCCCTGCCCCATCCCTCCCCTACCCTCCTCTTCTCCCTCACTATTCCCCTCCCTCCCTTACCTCCCCTCACTTCTGCGCTCCCTGCCTCCCTCTCCTCCCCTTTCGGGTGAATCTATAGCTTCATTGTGTTTCTTCTCGCTGCTGGAGACAATATCTCGGCTTACTCACGGCCACCTGGAACCTTTCGGGAAACAGCATAGACTCGATAGTGCAAGCGTGGCGACGACCCCGTGCCCCACCCTGTTGCTGCTCCTCCTTCCCATTTCCCTCGCCCTCCCCCCAAGTTTCCCCTACTCCCTCTCCATCCCTCCCCGTCCGTCAAAACATCCACATCATCCTCCTCCGCCCACTCCTCCTTCCTCTCCGCCTCGTCGGCCTCCTCCTTCTTCCCTCCCGGCCGGTCCCGGTGCCCCCCAGTGGATGCGGGAGGGGAGGAGGAGGAGGAGGAGGAGGAGGAGGAGGAGGAGGAGGAGGAGGAGGAGGAGGAGGAAGCCGAGGAGGGAGAGGGTACCCCCCCCCAGCGGGAGCCGTGCCCGGCTGCTGCCCCCCCGCCCGCCGTGGAAGCCGTTGACGCGGGGCGCCGTGCCGCACACGACCGAGGGCAGGTCGGCGGGCGCAGAGGAAGAGAGGGCGAGGGCGAGCGAGGGAAAGAGAGGGAGCATGGGGGGGGGGGGAGGGGGGCGTTCGGAAGAGCGAGGGAGAGCGAGGGAGAGAGAGAGAGAGAGAGCAGGGGGGAGAGCAGGAAGAGAGCGAGGGAGAGCGAGGGAGAGAGAGGGAGAGAGAGCAGGGGGGGGAGGGGAGACGGGGGTGTTGCCGAGGAAGCAGGGGGCAGGGGAGGGGATGGGGGGGGCGTTGCCATCGCAGGCGTCAACGTGGTTCGGCGCTGGCCCTGCAGCTCGCGCGCGTGCCGTTCGCCTCACGAGCCGACGGAGGAGAGATCGCGAGGCCGATCCCGGAGCCCCAGTGGAGAGGGGCGGGTGCCGATGCCGCGCGGTGCATCCCGGCACCGCCCATGCCGACACAGCGACACAAAAAAACAGTGCCGCCTCACATGGCCAGCTGGGAGGTCAGCCGCACGCGCCGCGTGGCCATCGTCCCACACAGGGGGGAGGAAAGGACAACATCAGGGGAGGCTAACAAGAAAGGGGACGGAGGAATAACAACAACGCAACGAAGGTGTCAATGCAGAAATCTTAAAACGTTCTGCGTGCATCCCGGCATTACCCCACAGATCATTCTTACAACCGGGCATACCACAACAGCAATCAAACAAACCGTAACACAGTACGTCGTGACATATGGTAGGACTAAACCCCAATTCCTAGCACGCCACAGCGGGGAAACCAGAAAGGAAGGGGGGGAGAGAACGAGAGAGAAAGAGAGAAAAAGAGAGAGATGAACGGAGTGACATGAGCACACTCTGAACCAGCAGGCTCCATGTGCAGACAACATGAAGAAATGGATAACAAATGCAGAGCCCGCGCCCAGAGCGGTAGCGGCCTGTACAAACAAACGCTGGATTGGCGGATGGCTGGCAATAGGAGGCTCGGGGTTGGCCAAGAGGGGGGCGTCCAAGAGGGGGGGGGGACGAATCATGGCCGGCGGCACGTGCGCTGCCCAGGGGGGGGGCCAGGGACGCATTGAAATGAGAAGCGGTGCCATGACATCTGGGCCCCCAATTTCGAGCACCCGCAAAAGTGTCGAAAGAGTGTCGAAACAGTGTCGGACGAGTGTCTCCCAGGGCCCGACACGTGAAAACCCTCCGATGTCGGTGCTCTCCTGGCGCTCGAAATCTGTTCTCGTGGTCGAGGCTGAAGCAGGCTGGAACATCAGAGCCCTAGTCATCACCCCCCCTCTTTGCCGCCCCCGAGAGGCACCGCATCGCCCGCGGTGGACCGACTCTCCCAGGGGGGGGGGAGAACGCCAGGCCCGCGGCGGTGCGGCCAAGGGCCGTCCGACCGCGGCCGGTGGGAGGGTGATCCAACATGCCAAGAGGAACCCAGGAAGCACTTCGCATGCCAGGGCTGGACCCAAACGGTGGCTTTCGTTCTCGCTTCGTTCTCGTTTTCCCTCGTGTAGAGGAAAGAGAACTATGCACATACACCGATTCTGGCCAGGCCCACCCTGAGCCCAAGATCGGTGCATGCGCCCTCCTGCCTTGGCCAGGAAGGCATATGCACCGATCCTGGGTCAAGGATGGGCCTTGCCAGGATCGGTGCATGTGCATAGTTCTCTTTGCCCGATCGTGGTGTCTTCACTCCGCCTCGTCACCGCAGCGCGAGGTCGACACGAAAACGGCCCACGACGTCGCCAGAACAGGGTTCAGGTCGCCCCTGTCGCAGGCCACGGCACAACAAAGCAAGGGGGCAAAAAGGAGAAGCGGGAGAGAGAGCGGGAGGGAAGATGGGGACAATAGGGCATCTGCACGCTTAGCGCCGAGCACACATGGCCTCCAGCCGCCCAGGCAGCCAGGAGCAGTTCGTCCAGCAGGTCGCCCAGTGCGCAGCAGGAGAGAGTGGCACCAGCCCCAGGACGACAGCCCGAGCCCATGCCGCTCCAGGTCATTCTGCAGGTGCACGTCGCGCCGCCCAAAGTCGAACGGTAAGCACCCGTAGTGCAGATAGTAGCCACGGGAATCACAAGCGCTCCTGAGGGCGAAGTCGGATGGGAGCCCTCAGGTGAGACAGAAGCAGACAGAGGACAACAAGGACGCACCCAAACGAACCAAACCCGACCCCCTAAATGCAGAAACCGAAACCCGACACTACGCTCAAGGGCCCTCGCTATCCTGGGGGGGCGTTGCTTGGCGCTGCTGGGGCTTGGTGCCGCTGGCGACGCGGATGCTGCCCCCGTTTTATTGTTCAGCGACGTGCTGCAACAAACCGCCATAGTGCATACAACCGTGCTGCGCAGTGTCGGGTCGCTGGAACCTCCCGTGCTGCTCAGCGTCGCATTGCTGCAATCCGTCGAACTGCCCAGCGAGATGCTGCCACCCCCTGCCGTCCCGGGCCGTGCGCATGCGGATGCCATGGCCAGAGTGCCGCAATCCGTCTTGCAGCTCGGCGTCGGGCTGGATCCTCCCTGTCGGAGGCTGCTGTGCTGCTCACCGTCGCGCTGCTGCTACCAATCGTGCTGCTCTCCAAGTTCGCTCTCAAATCCGTGATGCTGGTATATATCCGATGCTGCCTATATTGGGACGTCGGGGTCGAGGGTGTGGCACGCCGCCGTGCGTCAGCAGCGGGCTGCAGGGACCTGTCGTGCTGCACAGCGTCGCAATGCAACGGCCCGTCGTGCATCTCGAAAAACGTGATGCTGGCATCCGTCGCGATGCGCAACGGAGGCTGCGCGGAGCTCTCCGTGGATGATGCCGTGAGAGCGCCCTCTGCTACGTTGATGGGTATCGGCGTTGTGCTCGTCGCCGTCGTGACATTCACCGTGGAAGCTCTAGTTTCTGCAGAGAGCTGGATAGCGACGTGGTGCTCGAGTCCGTCGTGCCAATTGCTTTGGTAATGGTCGAGAAAAAAACGGCTGTCGACGCGGTGCACCCTGACAGCGCCCGCTTCCGCAATGCTGGAGAACGCTGTGGTGCTCGAAGTCGTCTTGGTGGGTGCCGCGATCGTGCGTGCACGACTCTGTAATACTGGATACTGGCGTGGAGCTCAACTCCTTCGTGGTGGACAGCATGGTGGCGCCTGATGAACGATGCGGGTATACCAGATGGCGACGCGACTCCGTCGTGGACACCGACGTGGTGAAACACCGCTGTGTAGCTGTTTCCGATCGTGTTGGACAGCGTAGGACTGCTGCAATCCGTCGTGCTGCTCAACGTCATGTTGCTGGATCCCGTCATGTTACTTACCCCTCGTCGTGCTGCTGGGGACCATCGTGCTGCGCACCGGTGGGGGTAGGATTCCATATGCTGCAATCCGTCGTGCTGTTCAGCGTGGTTCTCGCCGTCGTGATGTCCAACCACGCACTGCAAGACACCGTCGTCGTATTCATGGTGACCGTCGTGCTGCGCACGAGGACATGTGGGGATATGTTTCCCTATCATGTTGCACGCACGTTATCAACAAACGGTGTGCCTCCAATGAGCCATGTGACGGACGAAACTCAGCCCGACACAACAAGACAGATCGTCGAGTTTATCGTTCAGCATGACTGTCTTGAGCTGACATAGAACAAGAGAGAGAGAGAGAGGAAAGAGGAAGAGACAGAGACAGAGAGAAGGAGAGACAAAGACATAGGGAGAGACAGAGAGACATAGAGAGAGAGAGAGACAGAACGAGCGATAGACAGAGAGAGAGAGAGAGGTGGGGTCCAGGCGAGAGGAATGGAGATAGGGAGGGGAGAAGGCGAGGCTTCCAGGGGAAAGGGGAGAGGCACAAGAGGGACAGACGGCGAGATGACGGGGGGGCGACTGGAGGCGCGGAGGATGGGGAGGAGAGATCGATGGCAGGAGAGGAAGCGGAACAGGGACTGTCGAACACGATGCGCAAAAGGCGAAACACAGAGACAACAGACAGATTTCCACGAACGGGTATGTCGCATTTGGTCACCCTGTAACTCAGGCAGACGACTGCCACAATGCAATATCTGCTCACGAAATGGAATAGGAATATGACAGTCGTGTGGTGAACTGTTGATGATGGAGCAAAAGGAGTGACAACTGATACAACCTACACGCGCGACACACGTTTAATACACACAGATCTTACGCAAGAAAACAAAGACATATACATAAGCTGTTGTCGCTCCGCGCGGATTTCTTGGATCTGCGCTGGACCCCCCTCCCTGGCGCGCGGAACGCGCCAGGGGCGCCGCCAGAGGCGCCGCCAGGGGGCCCCAGCGCGGATCCAAGAAATCCGTGCGGAGCGCCCAGAGTTTGCGTTTATGCCGTTCTTTCCCCTTCGAAACTTAAGATCTGGGGACTACAGTCAACCCGTATCATAAGGACGACAAGGATGCAAGGGCCTTGGAGGGCCATGTCGACACTTTGCGAGCGGGGCGCGGCCAGCAAGATCGGCCAAGGATGGGCCGAAGGGGAAGGATGCGGGGGTACTCTTGAGAAGGTTGCCCATCCTTACTATGCGGATTGACTGTATCCAGACCCCCCCAAAGCCCCACGAGAAGTTACTCCATCACCGCCAAGACAATCCAGGTCTCGGACGTCGTGCCTGTTTGCTCACGGCGTGGGCTCCCAGAACACTCGGCTCCATCCCAAGATCGTTTTTGCTCGCCGCGGGGCGTTTCCTTCCGGTGGTGGAGGCCTCCCACATGTGCTCCGCGCAGATGGGGTCGGAGGACGCGCCGCGTTGGCGGTGCCTCGGCGGCGTCGGCGGTGCATCGGCGACGCCAGCGTGGAGAAAATCGGGTTCCACGTCGAGCCTCATCGCCGTTGCATCGGCGATGCGGCGCAATCCTCCGACCCCGTCTGCTCGGACCTCACCTGGAAAGCCTAGGTAGAAATGGCCCAAGGGTCCCAAACTGGCCCCCGGGCCTCTTAGATTGCGATGCAGAGTCCGTCGTCCAGGCTCCTGGTGGTCAGAGCTAGAGGCCTCCAAGATGGGATCCGAGTAGATGGGGGTCGGAGGATTGCACCGCATCGCCGATGCATCGGCGATGCATCGGCGATGCATCGGCGACGTCGGCGATGCATCGGCCACACCAGCGTGGAGAAAGGCGGCTGCCACATCGAGCCGCATCTTACCAGTTGGAAGCATCTCCCGATCTTGAGGATTCCCTAAGCTTCTTGAGGCACGTCCCCAAGATCGTCTTCGCTTTTGTGCTCGCACACCTTAGGGAAAAGGATACGTTCGAGGCTGGTTGGCATCGTCGATGCCTCGTCGATGCAGCGAGATCCACCGACCAAAGACCTGCTCGGACCCCAACTGGGAGGCCGAGACGAGAGAGAAAGGCAGGGCAGCAGGGTGGCAGGGCCAACTTCTGGAAGGACAGCGGGGAGCCGGGGCAGTCGAGGTGGATCTCCCGGTCGCCCGCCGCGTCGGCGTCGGCCCCGAAGAACCTGTGCAAGCAAGCAAGAAAGCCTTGCGTCCAGGTGGGCGCGTTGGCAGGACAAATAATGTGGCCAAACGCCACACGAACCATTCGAACCATTCGAAGGATTCGAAGAACCTGTGGGGGAGGGAACACTGGACGGCACGAGCCAGATCGAGTCGCGAGATCGGATCGGATCGCGAAAGCGGACCCGATCGCCAACGAATTTCGCGCTGAGCCGGATCGGAAGTCGGATCGCCGCACCCTGTTCTGGCTGTCCCTGGCCGGTGCCTTTGAATGGAACCGAATCGTGATCGCGGCCCCAGCCAGCGAATCAAATTGTATCGCATCGGATCGTAGGCGACCCTGACTGGTCACCCAAGTTCGCGCTGCGCGCCGCGTGGAGTGCGGATAGTCGCCGAGTCCGCGCCCTCGCCCTCGCACGCCCAGGGAAGCGCCCGCCCGAGCGCGGGCGCACGGTCATCGTCGTTCACGGACGTGTTCGGGCGCACGCTGGAATGGATTCGGGATCCGCGGATCTGGCGCGTGGGCGCCAGATCCATGGATCGGGAAGGCACCCCCGACACATGAGGCCAATGCCGCCTCATTTAGCGACGACGCGCGCTGGTCTTGTATGGAGACGGGACCCGTCGCTGATCCACGCGCCGTAATCAATGTCGACGTTCCCTCGATGTAGGACTACATCAAGGGCCAATTCCCCTCAGGGAGTCTACAGCGAATTCAGCAGGGGATGTGACCATACGTTAATCGTTAATACCCAAAGGGAAGGGACACAAGTCCACCTCCACCCACGCAGGGGCTGTCGGACAAGACAAACACGACATGGGTGTGGATCCAAAACGAAATCTCCAAGAACGGCGGACCCTGCGGCGGCGAGAGGGAAACGCGAACCTAACACGATTCATGCAACTCAACCTCCTCCTTACTTTTTCTACCCCCCCTGCATCCGCAGCTCAAACCAAGATGCTCGAGAACCGTGAACGAAGCCAGTGACTCAGTCCAGGCCCCTCACCTCAAAATGGTGCTTGTGGGGCTGGTGGAAGATAACAGTGTCGGTGGCGAAGGTAAGGCACACAATCAAGAATCAGCCACGGCTTCGCACAAGCGGCAAGAGATCTTGATAACACGGGTCAAGTCGTGGTAATCTTGACCATCACTCAGGCGCTTCTCGGTACGAAGCCCATGGGGTCTGCCGCAAGGTGTAAGAGTGTGGCATGTTTGGCAAGCGCACAAGCTTGGTATCGCTTTCCTACTGGACTAAAGCCGTCTGATGTTTTTATTTGGCGGGCTTCTGCACGATGGGTATTCGGCTCATGGAGCTGGAGTGTGTAGTTGGTTCACGTTTGCGCCAGTACTGGCTTCTCCACGCGCACTTCTTTCATGCTGCTGAATTGGGCATGGAATGCGTTGTAAGACGATCGAGGGTTATCGTGAGGGTCTACAGCGCCTACCTGTAATCACGCATTCTCCACGCGCTGTCCAGCCTCCTGCTTCCCCAAACAGTCACTTTGGGGGTCTGCCTTAGCTAGCCGAAGGCCACTGGTTGGTATATTCTGGGGTTCCGCCACGTGGCGGCTACTGCCCTCCCTCGTGGGGCGCATCGCGGGCGCTCCGCGCTTAGGGGCATGCCGAGGTTGCGCCACGCTGCCGCCCGTGCGGCCCCGTGGGCGCCCCGCGCTGGGGGGCCATGCCGAGGTTGCGCTACGCTGCTGCCCGTGCCGCCTGGTGGGCGCCCCGTTCGCTGGGCGGTTGTTCTGCCGAGGCTGCGCCACGCTGCCGCCCGTGCCGCCTCGTGGGCGCCTCGCCTGCGCACCGTGCTCTCAGCTTGCACGACGTAGCTTCCACCAGATACCCTCCACCACACAACTTACACCACATAGCGTACACCGCATACGTCATACACCATGGCGTACATCCCATAGCATGCACCTCAACTCACGCCGCCTAGCCTACACGGCATAGCTTCCAGCATGTAGTTTACATGCAGGATCTCCAACTCATCGGCCCACACCACAAAGCTTGCACATCATAGCACTCACCACATACCTTACACCACACCATTTAAACCACCCAGCATACACCGCATATATCATACAACCTAGCAACCATATCATATCTTCCAAAACCAACTTGCAACGTCTAGCTTACGCGGCAACTATTGCACAGTATAGCTTGCACGCCATAAAATCCTTAACAGAACTTACACCGCATGGCGTTCACCTCCACAGTGCAATCACGCACTGGTTGAGTTCCACGCAGGGTAACTGCTTGTTCATTCTTCAACACATACTCGTGCATGATTCATTGATCGATTTATGTGTAAACATCCATATACATACATATCGTCATCTCCAACACGTACGTTCTGTCGTACTGCAGGTGCACTAACTTCGGGCGCTGCCACTGCACAATGGTCTTGTAGAACTTGTGGGCGTTCGTGTGCGAATGTCGGGCGGCTATTTCAGAATGCCAAGCAGCACCGTAGGGTGCCGTCCCTCTCTTTTGTTTTTTTTTGAGGGGGGGCACTCTCTTGCAGCGCAGACTGGCTTGTATGGCGCAGTGAATGGTATGCGAGACACCGCAACTGTATTTCGTGCAACGTCGCTTCACGTCGAAAGTGTGACGTAACACAGCCAACAACACGAGAACACGTATGTAACGAACACGCGTGTGCACTATGGCAATGCGTTGCGGCATGAAGTGCATTGCCTGGTAATGATGTCATGTGTTTCTCGTTCTGGTATGTGACCTCAAGAACGTCGATCGATTTCATTGTGATGCGGTGCCACACGTTGTGACAAGGCCTTGCAGAGCACACGTTGTGCGTTGGGCCAACCATTACGACATACTACACTTTACCCCCGCTACTCACACGACTACTACTTCCACTAAAACTACTACTACAACTACTTCTACTACTACTACTACTACTGCTGCTGCTGCTGCTGCTGCTGCTACTCCTACCACTACCACCACCACCACCACCACTTCTGTTACTACTACTACTACTACTGCTACTGCTACTACTACTATTACAACTACTACAACAACTACTACTTCTGCTACTACTACTACTACCACTATTACTACGACTACTACTACTACTACTACTACTACTGTTACTACTACTACTACTACTACTACGACTACTACGGCTACTACGGCTACTACTACTGCTACTACGACGGATACTACTACTGCTGTTACGGCTACTACTGCTACCACTACTACTACTACTACTACTACTACACCTGCTACTACCGCTGCTACTACTACGACCACTACTACTACTACTACTACTACTGCTACTACTTCTCCGTTTACTACTACTGCAACTACAACTACGACCACCACTACTACTACTACTACTACTACTACTACGACTACTACTATACTACTACTACTACTACTACTACTACTACTGCTACTACTACTACTATTATTACTACTACTACTACTATTACTACTACTACGACTACTACTACCACTACTACTACTACTGCTACTACTACGACTACTACTACTACTGCTGCTGCTGCTGCTGCTCCTGATACCACTAGTGATACAACGGCTACTACTACTGCTACTACGACTATCCCCACTACTACTGCTACCATGTCAGCTACTGCTACGACTACTGTTACTGCTGCTACTACTATTGCTACTACTACTACTAATACTACTGCTGCTGCTGTTAGTGCTCGTACTACTACTTCCACTACTACTACTACTGCTACTACGAATCGTACTACTACTGCTACTACTACTACGACCACTACTACTACCACTACGGCAGCCACTACTACTACTACTACTACTACTACTACTACTACTACTACACCTACTATTACTAATCATACTACGACTACGGAGATGACGACGACGACGACTACTACTACTACTACTACTACTACAACTACTACTGCTACTACCACTGCGACTACTACGACTACTACTACTACTACTACTACTACTACTACAACTGCTACTACTACGATTACGACGTCGACTACGACTGCGACGACGGCTACGACTCCGCCTCCGACTACGAATATTACGACTACTACTACGACTACTACTGCGAATGCTCCTACTACGACTACTACTACTGCTACTACTACTACTACTACGGCAACTATTACGACTACTACTGCGCCGACGACTACGACTACGACTACGACTACGACTACGACTGAAACTACTACTACTACTACTACTACTACTACGACTACTGCTACTACTACTACTACTACTACTACTACTACTACTATCACTACTACCATCACTACTACTGCTACTACTACTACTACTACTGCTGCTACCACTACTACTACTGCTACTGCGACTGCTATTGCTACTACTACTACTACTACTACTACTACTACTACGACTACTACTACTACTACTACTAATACTGCAACTACTACTACTTCGACTACTGCGACGAGTACTAGTACTAGTACTACTCCTCCTCCTCCTATTACTACTACTACTACTACTACTACTACTACTACTACTACAACTAATGCTGCTACTACTGCTCAGTGAGATCATACACAAGCCAATCGGCCGTAGGCGCCATTGATGTACAACGGCACTGTACACGTCTCCAGAATCCCGACCCCGCGACGGCAGCAATGGCGTGGATGCTAGGTGGCGACATCCGAACCCTAACCGCACCTCCCAACCATCGACTCCTGCATCGATGGGAGGCGGGTGGTAGGGGAGGAGGAGGAGGTGGAGGAGGAGGAGGAGGAGGCGGCGGCGGAGGCGGAGGAGACACTTTCTGCACGTCGGGCTCAGCACGGTCCCCCTTACGCGAGGCCCTCACGCGCAGTCGCAGGGCGGCAAAGGAGCCCTCCGTGGAGAGCCCCCGGCACGCGCACTCGGCCCGCAGCTCCTGCGCCCCCCGGGGGGGCCAGGGATGACCCCCCCGCCGCGCACGGGGCGCCCGCTCCCACCGCTGCAAGCCAGGCGCTCCTCGCCCCTGCAAGCCGTGCGCTCCTTTTTTTGTTCCGCTTCAACCGCTTACGCGTCGGTCGAAAGAAGTGGGCAGAAACATGAAGTAGGAGGGCGGATGTAGTAGATTGGGTCCGGGCCCTCCCAGAGAAGAACAAAACACAGCAACAGCAAGCCGATTCTTGAAGTACGAAGGCGCTTGCAATAGATTGGGATCTGGGAATTCAAAAATACCTACTTTCAACGACCGGCGTGTAAGTGACAGCCAGGCGCTCCTCTTCTGCGGCAGCTCATGGGGGGCCTCCCATACCGTCCCGTGGGCTCGCGAATCAGCGTCGAGTCGACGCTAACTAACATCGGCGCTACATCGACGCTGACATCCGCGCGGATCGACTCTAGATCGGCGCGATCTCGTCGATTACCAGACGCTAATTGACGCTAGTACAGGCTACACGTTGAATTCCGAGGGTATGCAAGGCTCCCATGATTTGCCACCGAGCTCCTCCACATTCTGCTCTTCCTTCATGGCGTTAGGCGTTTGGGTCAGCTGGGAACGTGGCGTTCGAACTCTGCTACTCCACCTCCTCCTGCTTCTCCTCCCCCTCTTGATAGTCCTCCTCCATTGGAACCCCACTGACTGGCCGACCGCTGATTGTCGATTATCGCCCATCCTGCACGGCCCTACAGGATTAAGCTTAGTACTGATTATATACGCGGATGGCAGCCGAACCAGGCACGACTTAGGAGATCGAGCATTCAGTCTGTGAAAATCAGAGTGACGCATGACACATCTCAACCATGCACCCGAGTAGGTGATGCAATGCTGACTTGCCATATGGACGGTGAGAAAGGAAAAGGCAAATGCAGGAACAGGGGCGAATCCAGCGAGGCGACGATCGGAGAAGAGCGGGGTGGCGGGGTGCAACGGCAAAGACTGGCTCCCGTGAGGCCCGCTCCATTCCTGCCCGCGCCGCCCTCCTTCATTCCCGATGCGGCACCGGCGGAATCATACAAAAGGAACGCACCGTTTCCGATGGGGCTCCATCGAACACGCTCAAAACACATGGGTGTGAGGTAAGGTTCGGCGGCGAGTGAGGAGGGGAAGTGAGAAGGGGCGAGCCTTCTCAGAAGGCTCGCCAGTCCCCCCGCCTTCCGAGAAGTTTTCGAAGCCTTCCCTGAAAACGAACCAACTTCTCAGAAGGCGCGAGGGCTTCTGAGAAGTCCCGCCGCCTTCTGAGAAGGCCTTCTCCTTCCCACTTCCCCCCCTCCCTCGCCGCCGAAAGGTGCCATCGGAAACACAGTGCACACGGCGTCTCCGAGAAAGGGCCATCGGAAACGCTTGCAGCGCGCCGTGTCTGACGGACGCCATCCGAGGGATTGCCGGGCCCCGCAGCCCCAGATGCACCATCTTCGAGCTGGCACGCGAAGGAATGCGCCTGCAACGCTCCCGGGGATCGCACCGTGGTCGGGCCCCGAGGCCCATCCGATCTCCCGGCACCAGACGCACCTTCCTCGAGCCGGCGCGAACGGACGTCCCAAGCGGCGAGCACATCCGCATCTGGGGGAACCAAAAGGTACCGACACCGCCGCTGCTCCCCGGACCTCTCCCGGGGTGCGTTCTGACCAGGATTTCGAGGCGAATCCAGCGGTGGCGACGAGGGCCGCCTAGGAGGCCCAAAAAGGGGAAAACGAGGAAAGGGTCGAGGTGTATAGGCTACCCTCTCCTCCTCTGCGCATCCGTGCCCTCGCGGCTCGGATTGCCGAGCGCGACCCCGCGGATGCGCAGGCGTGGCACGGATGCGCTCCGCGCGGGGCAGCCGAGAGGAAGCGCCCCGTGTGCGCGGGGTCGCGGCCCAGGGGCTGGGCCCGCGGCGCCGCGGATACAAGCATGTCTTCTGGCCGCCCACGAGGGCTGCAACTGGGAAGGGCCGTCGACTCTCAGGACGCACCATCTTCGGGCCCCAGGACGCACTACCCTCGAGCCCACGCGCACGGAGCGCAGCCGGGGCGATCCTGCAATCGCACACGCCGTGGTTTGGCTCATCCTCGAGCTGACGCGTACGGAAAACGCCCCTCGGACGGTCCTGGAACGTACCCTGGTCTGGTGCCGAGACGCACCATCCTCGGGAAGGAACCCATGGAATGTGGCTCTGGGGGACTGAGCCAGATCTCCCGAAAGCACCCGACAGGAGAAGGTCTGCCATGATTGAAATCGGTAGCCACTCCATCCGCCGCACCCTGTCCCTAGAGCTCCTCCACGCTCATGTCGGTGGGCGCCAGCTTGGCCTCTCGCTCTGGCGCTAGGGCATATGACTGTGGGAGAAGGGGTGAGCAGATAGTGGAGAGTCGGGGGATCAGGAGAGGGGAGAGAGGGAGAGGGCGAGAGAAAAGGGAGGAAGACAGCGAGAGAAAGAGATAAAGAGAGAGAGAGAGAGAGAGGACAGAAGAGAGAATAATATATATACATAAATATAACAAACAAGAGACATCGAGAGAGGCAGGGGGCAAAGAGAGGGAGAGAGAGAAACATCATACAACCATCCGTATATATATATAGAGAGAGAGGGAAACAAAGAACATGAGAGAGAGAGATAACTATATATAGAGAGAGAGAGAGAGAGAGAGAACGAGAAACAATCACGCAAACCTCGGACATATCTGTCCATAAGACACGGATGCATTTCCTTTGCTCGTGTCGCTCTTAGGGTGGAATGTGCTCGGCATGCCGTAAACAGAGCAGGACGAAAGCGAGCTATACTGAGGGATTAAAAAAACGGCCCTACCCTGGATTACAAGTGCGTGGTCTGTAAACCTCCTGGGAACCCCCAGAGCCTAGAGCCGCCAGGACGCGGCACATCACGCAGGGTTTACCCTGTCAGCCCACAGGAGTTTCAGAGCACAGCGCCTCGTAAACCAGGATAGGGGCGTTTTTTCTGCCCTTGATATACTGCTATACCCATCGTTTGGAAGAAGCGGGAAAACACATACAGTAGGAACGGGCTGAAAACAGATTGGGTTCCGTCAGCCCCCTGAGAAAGAAGAGCAAGGGGAAACCGGTCAACTCATTGGAATCGGAGAGCGCTTGCAGTATTTTGGCACGTTTGAGGAGCCAGAAATACAGACTGTCAACGGCCGAGGTGGAAGCAGGTCTGCCGACAATTTGCCGCGCCGCAAGGGTCCCCCACTAGTGGGTCCAGGAAACTGCAGGGCCGTTATTCACCGTTTCCGAACAAAAATGTCTCTTGAACATGGGAACAACAAAGAACGACGACGGGACACAACAAAAAAAGGCTCCAGGATGGGAACGGGAATCGAAACCGGGAAAAAAACGGCTCCAGGATGGGAACCGGAGACGGAACAGGCACAACGAACAGAGACGGAACCGGCAAACGAAAACGGCGCCCTGGAACCAGCAACAGAAACGGGTAAAAAAACACGGCCCTCTCGTTTCCAGGGCCCACGAAGGCTCCCCCCCGAGGACGAGGATAGACGGCGCGCCCGGGGGAAGTGAGAAGGGGCGGGCCTTCTCAGAAGACTCGGAAGTCCCCCAGCCTTCTGAGAAGTCTTCGAAGCCTCCCTCAGAGAAGCAAAGTGCCTCTCAGGAGGCGCGAGGGGGCTTCTGGGAAGTCCCGCCGCCTTCTGAGAAGGCCTTCTCCTTCTCGCTTCCCCCCCTCGCTCGCCGCCGAGAGCTCCTTCTCCTCCTCCGCCTCCTCCTCCTCCTCCCTCCTCCGCCTCCTCCTCCTCCTCCTTCTCCTCCCCCTCTCCTCCCTCCTCCTCCTCCCTCCTCCCTCCTCCTCCTCCTCCCCCTCTCCTCCTCCTCTCCTCCTCCCCCCTCCCCCTCCTCCTCCTCCTCATCCTCCTCCTCCTCCTCCTCCTCCTCCTCCTCCTCCTCCTCCTCCCTCTCTCCTCCTCCTCCTCCTCCTCTCTCCTCCCCTCCCTCCCCCTCCTCCTCCTCCTCCGCCTCCCCCTCCTCCTCCTCCCTCCTGCTCCTCCTCCTCCTCTCCTCCTCCTCCTGCTCCTCTCCTCCTCCTCTCCTCCTCCTGGGGGCGACCGAGGGCGGCCGAGGCGACGACGTCTTCGGGGAGGCCCCCCCCCCGCGGTGGAGGGCGCGGCCGAGGCGGGGGCCCGCCGCGGGAGAGGGTGCGCCGCGCGGGGGGCGGGGGGCGCTCCAAGAGGGGAGCGTCCAACAGGGGAGGAGGAGAGGAGGAGGAGGAGGAGGAGGAGGAGGAGGAGGAGGAGGAGGAGGAGGAGGAGGAGGAGAGGAGGGGAGGAGGAGGGAGGAGGAGGGGAGGAGGAGGATGAGGGGGAGGAGGGGGGGGAGGAGGACGAGGAGGAGGAGGAGGAGGAGGAGGAGGAGGGGGAGGAGGAGGGGAGCGTCCAACAGGGGAGGAGGGGGAGGGAGAGGAGGAGGAGAGGAGGAGGAGGGGAGGAGGGGGGGGAGGAGGACGAGGAGGGGGGGGGGGAGGAGGGGTTTGCATATCATGGCCCGAGGCAAGTGCGCGGACTGGGGGGGAAACAAGGGGCGTACTCAAATCCCACCAGCCCTCTGAGCGTAGGTGGTTTAGCGAACTTTGTCTTCCATCTTCCAACTACCTCTCCTTCCCCGATTCAGATGCACCCCCTCCCCAAGGCGACCGGCAGCAAACCAGAAAACATGAGGACACCATGCGGGCCCCACCCCACCACTCCTGCCAAACAATACAAAACGTACTCTGCGTCCAACCCGATGCGGCCGCATCCCACCATCCATGCCAAAAAACAATACAATGTACACTTTGGGGCAAAGTTTTGAGTCATGTTCGTGAGGCCCGCGAGCATGTTGTTTTGCTTTTGACAGGGACGGCGGGGGTGTCAGCATATTGTCGACTGTGCGCAGGGCTACCATCCCTAACGAAAACCAGTACAAAATGCACCTCGCAGCTCAATCTGGACCATGCGCGGCCACCCCCCGATCACTGTGTCAAATGATATTTGACAGGGGCGGCGGGGGTGGTGGCGTGTGGCCTGCTGTGCGCAGGCCCATCAGACACAATGGTGGTCATTCTTTCCGACAGGGATGGTGGGGGCCGACATGCTTCCCGATGTGTGGTGTCACGTGCGTAGGCGCACCTGGCACACTCTGCGCGTGCCCCGAACGTGGCGCACCTGGCACGGCTGGGGAGGAGGGAGGAGGGAGGAGGGAGGAGGGAGGAGGGAGGAGAGTATGCGGCACGCCCGGCGCACGCGGAGCGCGTGGCGCACCTGGCGGACCTGGCGCGCCTGGCACGCTCGGGCCCCAGGGGTGCCTGGCGCGCGCGGCGCGCCCGGCACGCGTCACGCACCTCGGACCTCGCCCGGGCATCGCGTGCATGGGGCCGGTTTTGGTTCCCAATAGCTGCCCGTCCTGAGACGACCGCTGAACGTGCTGAGGCTCGTGTGCTACTGATGTTTTGGGAGGGCGGGTGGGAGTGAGCTAGACGGCTTGTTATCTAGGAGGGCGTCTTGACCCCTCCCCCATATCCCTCCCCTGGACCTGGAAAAGGGGGGCCCCAAAAAGGCTTCCGCAATGGCCAAGCGCCAAGATGCCAAGATGGCTCAAGATGGCTCAATATGGGGAGGGGCCGACGGGCTAGAGCGCAAAATGGCCAAGATGGCTCAAGATACCTCAAAATGGTTCAAAATAGCCTCCGACACACATCTATGGAGCCTCAAGACGACCCCGAAACGGTTTCAGGTGCCCTCCGGGCCCTCCAAGGACCCCCCCAAGAGGCCAAAGTGGCTCCCAAACCAAAGACAAGCATATTACTCTTTGCCTTCTCGCCCTGCCGCTTCCAATGGGTTCGCGAGGCCTCAATATGTCCCCAAAACGGCCCAAGAGAGCCCCGAAAGCTCAAGAGAACCCGAGCGCCTCAATATGCCATATATGTATATAACAAGGGGGAATCCTGGAATGTCCGATCCCCCCTCTTTTGGAATCGTGGGGCAAAACGGCCCAAGGGGGCCGCCCAGACCCCTTCAACGAGCCTCAAGAGTGCTCCAACACGGCCTCAAGAGAACCCCAAACGGGCCTCAAGAGAGCCTCAAGAGGCTCCGCGAGAATCCCAAGGTAGCCTCAAGATGGATCCAAGAGACCTCTGGGAAAACGATTCCAAGGCGGCTGTTGCACTACACTCTTGTATTTCCCAGATCAAGGCAACTCGCCTGGCGATCTGTTTCTGGATGGGCTGGTGGGGGTACTTTTTGGTCAGCGGCCTCGTGCAGCGGGTCAAACAGCGTCCACTCTAGCCGGGCCGCGAATAAGCAGCAGAAAGCGGGAAACGGAAAAGCAAAACAGGCGCAGAGAGGGGCCGACGAAGCGAACGCGCGGGCTGCCACTCAGACGTGCACCGAAAGCAGCACTCCCAACCTGGTGGCGTGGAAATCCCGGTGGGCGGCGCGACCATGAACGCGCAGAGGTCGATCACCCGTTGTGAGTCGGCATAGGGCCCGACGTAAACGAGCAGGTCCGACAGGCACTTCAAGGCGACATCCATGCCGTAGGTGACACGACAGCATCGTGTCGGCGCCGGAATGAAGAGGGGGCAGCCTCGTCACAGACATGACTGCAAACGGCAGATCCCCAGGTATGTACACCTGATGGCACAACTTGAAAGCGAAGTTCATGAAAGAGAAAGCAGCCGACGGGCGCCCAGAGCCACCCATGCCGAAATCCTTGCACCGAGAGGGACGGCACCGTAGCAAGTCCCCACGGAACCCAAGCGGTCACCAGTGGAAGCTGACACCAAGCAGGAGCAGGCCAAGGGCCACCTGGCCGCCCATCCCCGGTGTGGTCATGCACGGAATCCGAACCGAAACCTCACGAAACCCTCCCAGTCGCCAGCGGAGGCCGACGCCAGACAGGAGCAGGTCAGGGGCCACCTGACTGTCCGTCCCCAATGAAACACGCATGGAATTCAGGCTGTCAGAGCACCAACGGACAGCAATATTGGCGGCGACTCCAGCCGCGTGGGGTAACCCCGGTGAGACGAGGGAGATGAAAAGGAAGTGCACGCCAGGCACGGTCGGCAACCCGTTGTGGCAGCTACCCGTTGCGGCAATAGGAAACAGGAGACACGAGCATCGGAGCCCACTGATCACTTTCGGCCATCAGCAGGGGGGGAGGGGTGGCGCCGGCTGAAGGCAGCCAATAGGCACTTACCACCCAGTCCCGATTAATACATGATCCCAGCGACGCAGGAGAGGGAGAGTCAGCAAACCGCTGAAGCAAAAGGAGAAGAAAGAGGAGAGTTCACCATAACCCGGTGTTCACTGACGCGCACGCCAGGCGCTCGGTACCGAATGCATGATCACAGTGACGCAGGAGGGGGGGAGTCAGCTAGCCGCTGAAGCAAAAGGAGAAGAAGGAGGAAAACTCACCATAACCCTGTGTACACTGACACAAACGCCAGGCGCGGCGCTCGGTATCGATGCTTACCTCAGTAAACCCGCCACGGGCACCAGTTTGCCATTGCTCTTCGCACGAAGTCCTGGGAAAAGCTGGGCTCTTTCGGCCGCGAAGTAGCGTGCAGTCACGGATGATGAAGTCCTCCATTGAGCTAGCACACCATCCCGTATGCGCCAGCGGGTGTAGGCAATGCGTGCTTTTTGGATACGCCAGCTGCTGGGAATGCTTTTAAGTCAGCGGCCACAGGCGCGCGCGCCAGCGGCGAGTCCAGTCAAAGCGAGGCACGCAGCGACAAATTCACCTAAAGCAGCGGGGCGCAGCTTCACCTAGAGCGGCTCGGCGGAGCCTCGCGCAGCACTTCGGCGGCGGACCGGCGAGTGGAGGGGGCAAAGACCGAGTCGCAGTGCCAGCGCGCAAATATGCAAGGCGTCGGAAGCGTCAGGTAGTCGGGAAAAAACGACGACCAGGGACAAAAGCAGCACAAATTAATGCAAGGGCGCAAGACCCCAGACAACTTCGAGAGCACCAGGGTGGCCGCAGCCAAGAGGACCGACAGTCGGAGGTCGAATCGGTGCCCGGTGCGGGCGAGCGCTGGCAGGCTGCGAGGAACCAGGGCGGCCGAAACCGCGAAGTCCGACGGCGGCAGAACGCGCGAGTACGAGAAGCAGCCAAGCTGCCGCGCGGCCAAGATGGCGCGGGCCACCACGAACAAGCGCATGAAGTGGCGCCAGCAATGTCGCACACCAGGAGCACTGAAGAGGGTCACGAGCCCGTAGTTAGCACGCCGGAAGTGGCGACAGGCGAGCATCGGCACCACGGGGAAGACCCGGGACTGGAACCAGGGTCGCAACCGCAGCGTGGCAGGAACACGGAAGGTCTAGGCTGAGCCAGAGACGGCCGCGGGCCCCGAGGGGGGGGGAGAAACCCCGACTTGGGCGGAAGAGCGGGGCGCCACCAAACGACGGGGAGACCGGGGGCCAAGCCGAGGGGGGGGGCACCCCGACCCGGCGGCCCGCCCGGAGTCGCGGGGAAGGGACGCGCCAGAAGTGAAAACAACTAAGGCAGGCCAGAGGCCGACGGGGGACAGGTGGGCCACAGCCCGAGCGGTAGCCCACGAGTCAATTGCCAGCAGGCCACTGCCCGAGTTCCCAAGGGCGGGGACCAGCGGGGGCTGGGCAGGGAGTGGCGCCAGGGAAGGGGCACTGCCTGCAAGTCAAGCGACGGCCACAGCAAGGACTGCAGCAGACGCGTCTAGGGTGAAACAAGCGGGGGACAGGTGGACCGCGGCCCCGGCGGTGATCCACGAGCCAGGATTGTCAGCAGCCCGCTGTCCCTGTCCCGAGGGCAGGGAACAACGGGGGGGGAAACCTCGAGCCGAGACGGCTTGAGCCAAGTGCTTGAGCCAGTGGGCTTCGGAACTGTTGGCTGTTGGGGGGTACGTTTTTTTGGTCGCGGGCGGACGCGGATTCGCTGTCGCCGAACTGAGAGGTCCGGGCCACGGGCATGCCAAATTAGCAACGCGCAAGCCTACAAGCGTAGCTGCCGAGCCCGCTCGCACTGCCTACCGCCGGTGGGGCCGCGGGCGGATGGGGAGCAGCTGTTGGGGATATTTTTTTTGATTGGCGGCTCCAAGGAAAAGTCCGAGAAGCGGGGCGGGCGCGGCTGGGGCACAGGGCGAGATAATCCCACCAGCCCTCTGGGCGTAGGTGGTTCCGGGAGTTTCCTCTTCCAACCTCCTTCATCCCATTCGGGGAGGGGTTTACCCCTCCCCCTAACCCCTCCCCTGGACTTGGACGGAGGGGGGCGCTTGTAGTTAGAGCGTCCAAAACGGCCTCGGCGAGGAAACCAAAATCATAGGTTTTACAATGGTTTTGGCTGATTTTGGAGGCTCCCGAGGGGGGGGGCTAATTGAGGGACCCCCTTCCTTTGATCGATCACCTCCAAGATGGCCCCAAAAGCGTTCCCAAGGCTCCCAAGAGCGCCCCAAGAGGACCTCAAGAGGCGCCCAGGAGGCCCCAAGAGGCGACCAGGAGGCCCCAAGAGGCTTCCAAGAGTCCCCCAAAATACCCCAAAGAGGCCCCCAAGAGGCCCCAAGAGGCTCCCTCGAGGCACCCAAGACGGTCCAAGAAGCTCCCGAGACCGCCAAGAGGCCCCCAAGACGCCCCAAGAGACCTCAAAGAATATCCCAAGAGACATCCCAAGAGACTCTGCGAGGCATTCAAGAGGCCTTTGACTCTTCTGATCGCCCTTTATCCTCCTCCTCCTCCTCCTCCCCCTCAGCATCACCATCACCATCATCATCATCATCATCATCATCATCATCATCATCATCATCATCATCATCATCACCATCACCATCACCATCGTCAAGACCACCACCATCATAGTCATCATCAGCATCATCAATATCAACATCAACATCAACATCATCATCCGCCTATTCCTCCTCCTCCTCCTCCTCATTCCTCCCTCCCCACCCTCCTCCTCCTCCTCCTCCTCCTCCTCCTCCTCCTCCTCCTCCTCCTCCTCTTCCGCCTCCGACTCCTCCTCATTCCCCCCCCCCCTGGGGTACGACGGCCTCCCCAACCCCGTGTTCCTCTGTATGCTTCCCCGCTTCCATGATCACCTCTACTCGCCTGGGCGTCGTTTCTGGATGGGCTGGTGGGGATACGCGAAGCGTAAAGAATTGGTTACGACGGCGCATAGGCCGACGCAACAAGTGCACCTGCAAGAGGCAAAATGCCCCTCATTAAAATGCGAGCGACCCAGAAACGCGGACGCAAGCACCAGACTGAAGCAGACGGAGGAGAAGTCGCACAGTTGCGCCAGCTCGAACCGTACAGTCCAGCGAGCACTGGCTAGGGCGTCGGTGGGGAAAGCGGCGGGGGCGAGAAAAAGGGAGGAAGAAATCTGCTGGGGATACGCGAAGCGCCAAGAATTCGAAGACGGGGCCACGAGATACGAGGAGATACCATGGCCCTGGCCATGACATCCCCACCCCCTAGTCATCACCCCCTCGTGGCCGCTCCCGAAGGGCGCCACAAGGTTCCGCCCTGCAGCGGTGCCGGGGAGGCGCTGATCAGACTGGGAGCCCACACCAGAGCGTCCGCGCCCGAGAGAGAGGGAGACGGAGAGGCAGAGAGACGGGTCTCTGTGGTGGTGCAAGAACGGGGGCATGGGGGGGGGGAGACAGGGAGGGGATGAAGGCCTGCCACACAACTGCCTTGCGCGATGGCTTGTGCATGCCACCCGCGCGGCACGGCGAACAAACATGGCGCGCACGCGCGACCTTACGCGGGCAGCTCACGCGACGATGTCCGCACCATTGACCCTCGTTGGCTACGTCGCTCAACTGCCCCGAACCCGCCCGGGGCATCGCCCCGAGTTGTCACTACGAGCCCGGCCGTCCGGCCGAGGCGGCGCTGTGCTGTCCACGCTGACGGGAGAGCTCGAGGCCCCGAAACCGTGTGGCCCCGGAATCCCCAACGACCGCACCGCGCGGGCCGTCTCCCCACGGTGTCTCGGGACCTTGCCACTACGAGCCCGGCCGTCCGGCCGAAACGGCGCTGTGCTGTCCACGCTGACGGGAGAGCTCGAGGCCCCGAAACCGTGTGGCCCCGGAATCCCCAACGACCGCACCGCGCGGGCCGTCACCCCACGGTGTCTCGGGACCCTGGAGTCAGGTCGGGCATGTCCCCCTACAGGCGGATTTTGGACGGATTTTGAACGAAATGTACCCGTACAGGCGGATTTTAGGAACAAAAGCGCCAACATACGAAAAACATGCGCAAAAATACTAAACACATCGTCCCTGGACTATTTTTTTACAATGTTTGAATGTTCCCCCTGTAGAGGGACAGGCCTGACCTTACCCTGGAGGTCCTGGTCGCTCGAGACCTCCTCGGAGAACGCCCCGAGTCCCAAAACCGTGCGGCGACTCAATCAGCCCCACGGACTCACCACGCGGTGCGGCCAGCGCGCTGTTCGGGGGCTCCCGACTGGTGGAAAATCGCGGATCGACTGATTCCGGGTCAATCCAAGCCGGGGTCCGTCAGGCTGTGCAGGGTCCTGCAAGACCCTGCAGGATCCTGCACGCGAGCCCGGGTCAATGCGCCCGTGGCTCCGCAGGATCCTGCAGGATCCGCCGCTCTGACTGAACCCCGTCTGCACTGACCCCCGTCTCTGGAGCCCCGAGAGGAGAGACGAGTCTGCCCGCGCTGGCCAGGAGCGGGCCTCCGTGTCCAACACGGCCCGCGCTTTCTGCGCGGGCATCATCCCGGCAACCGCCTTCGCCCGCAGCGTCTGCTCCAGCGCCGCGACCAGCTCGTCGCGTGCCTCGTCGCGCTCCTCTCGGCGGGGGGGGGGGGGGGGCCGAGGAGGGCGCACAGCCAGACGGCAGGGGCCTGCCCTTTGAGACACTCCGGGAGGAGAGCTGCGCCTCCTGCGCGGGTCAGACGGGGGAGAGGGTGGTGCTGCGCCTGGCGCCACGGAGCGGGAGGATGACGAGGACGGGGCTGAGGGCGAGCCCTCCACCCCCTGCCCATCCGCCTCATTCTACTCCTTCAGTCGCATCCTCATCTCTCCCTCCTCTCCTTCGGGTGAGGCGGGGAAGCCCTGGGCTGGACTGGCACTAAGTGCTTCGCATTCGATGGGCGACTTGCTGTGCAGAGAAGCCCCAGCCCGCCATTGATGGCACCCAGCATCGTACCCTTGAGCCGCCCCTCTGGACAAGAGAAGCTCTCTTGCCCAGAAACGCGGCGAGTGACGTGCGGTTATCCCCGCTCCCCCGCGCGTAACCGACCCGGCGGAGTGCCGCCCTTACGGGGGTGCAGTGACACACAGATGAATAGGCACAAATCCCAGGATTCCCCATATTGCTCCATCTGTTCTGGAGCTTCGTCTCCCCCCTGACTTCCCGTATTGCCCCTTCTTTTCCGAAGGATCAGCGATGATCTGTGTCTGCGGGTGTAATTTTGCCCCCCTCTGGAGTCCTCTTCTACGGACTCCGCGTATCGCGTGGTTGCCAGGTAGAGCGACTTCAGCTTCTTCATCTCCAGCTTCTGCTTCTCCACCACCTTCATCGCCTCGGCATGATGATGATGATGATGATGATGATGATGATGATGATGAGGAGGAGGAGGAGGAGGAGGAGGAGGAGGAGGGAGGAGGAGGAGGAGGAGGAGGAAGAGGAGGAGGAGGAGGAGGAGGAGGAGGAGGAGGAGGAGGAGGACGACGAGGAGGGAGGAGGGCCTCGGCGAGGTCGGTCTTCGTGGAGGCCAAATGCCGCTCCGCCTCGCTCGCCCGGCTCTCGGCGTCCTGCGCCGCGCGCTGGAGCATCTGCACCACGCTCTGGAACTTGGCAATCATGGAGGTGCCTCCGGCGGCCAGCTCCTCCTCCTCCTCCTCCTCCTCCTCCTCCTCCTCCTCCTCCTCCTCCTCCTCCTCCTCCTCCTCCTCCTCCTCTCCTCCTCCCTCCTCCTCCTCCTCCTCCTCCTCCTCTCCCTCCTCCTCCTCCTCCTCCTCCTCCTCCTCCTCCTCCTCCTCCTCCTCCTCCTCCTCCTCCTCCTCCTCTGCCTCTGGCGGCTCACGGGAGAGGAAATAGTGTAACGCAGAATGGCATGAACATAACAACTCGGAGGTCCGCGCGGATTTCTCGGATCTGCGCTGGACCCCCCTCCCTGGCGCGCGGAGCGCGCCAGGGGCGGCGCCGGAGGCGCCGCCAGGGGCGCGGGGGGGGTGGGCGCACCCTTCTGAGAGGGCCCCCACTCCCCTCTCACAGGGCTCAGCCTAAACGCTGCTTTTAGTTCTCGTCTTTTGTATGTTTTCCCTCGGCTTGTCTTCGCTCCTCCTATGCTGTAAACTGGAATCAAAACCAACACGGCCCACGAAACCGCCAAAACACAGCTCAGTTCGAGCCCTGCACCGCCCCAGACGTGGGCGGCACGGCGGGCGGGGCGCGAGCGGGGCTGTGACGGCCAACTGAGAGGGGGCCGAGGGACGCACAAATAAACAAACGCAAATCCTAATTAGGGTTCCTCGTATTTGCAATATTTTCTGGATGTTCGTCTTCCCCTCCAGTTCCCGTACCTTCCATATCTTCATGAGGTACGCTCACAAGCCGCAAGGAACGTCGACATGGCCTTCGCAAGGGCCGGACCCCCCTCCCCCGGAGAACGTCCGGCTGACGAGTCCCCTGCCCTCCCACAGAAGGCTCACCCCCCTCTGGCCCCAGCAACTTCTGCTCGAAGCGCCCGGGTGCCTGGCAGCCTCGGTGTCAAGACCGAGATGATGCTCTCCAGGAGGCCCCTGTCCTTTGAGCATCGGCGGCGAGCGAGGGGGGGGGGAACTGAGAAGGGGCAGGCCTTCTCAGAAGGCTCGGAGACCCCAGGCCTTCGGAGAAGTTTCTCAAGCCTTCCCCGAAGACGCTGAAAGCCTCTCAGACGGCTCGAGGGCATCTGAGACGTCCTGCCGCCTGCTGAGAAGGCCGTCTCCTTCTCACTGACCCCCCCCCCCTCGCTTGCCGCCGATTGAAGCCTCCCCAATGGAGTCCGAGCAGATGAGGTCGGGGTATCGCGCCGCATCGCCAATGCATCGGCGATGTGTCGGCGGTGCGGCGACGTTGGCGACGCATCGCCGCGCCACTGGCGTGGACAAACCGAACCGCATCATCGATGCAACATCGATGCGAAGCGATCCTCCGACCCCATCCGCTGACCCCATCTGGGAGGCCCAGATCGGGCGTGAATCAATGTGGGGGCGATCAACGGCGAGGGGCGAAACGTGCACCCCTCGTGCTCAGGCCCCTTTGGGGCAAAAAATATGCACCTTTCTTCACCACCCATTTATCGGCTACACGCAAGAGTGACCCTGGGTAAGAAAAGTGACCTTTGTTGCGCGGCTTTTGGGGGGCCGCGGGGGGACCAAACCTGGGCGCGCAAGCCGCTGCTCGTGCTTCGTTTTCAGCCATCTGGGGGCCCATATGTGCCCGCACCAGAGGTCACTCCGGCGAAAGGCCACTCTCACGTCCAGTCGACTCGATCGCACCCCCGCTACTCCAGATTTCGTAATAAAAGGGAGGGGGTCTGGACCCTCCAAGACAAGCCATTTCAGACCTCCCCCGTGGGAGAACCCTCCAAAACGTCGTCCCCAGACCCCCCAGGCCCTCCAAGACAGCCTGGAAGAGACCCCCCCCGAAATGAGACCCCCCTGCCTTTCTTACGAGATCTGGAATACCCGACGCCCGAGCAGATCGGGAGGGGGTCTCATTTCGGGGGGGGTCTCTTCCAGGCTATCTTGGGGGGCCTGGGGGGTCTGGGGACGATGTTTTGGAGGGTTCTCCCACGGGGGAGGTCTGAAATGGCTTGTCTTGGAGGGTCCAGACCCCCTCCCTTTTATTACGAAATCTGGAGTACCCGACGCCCGAGCAGATCGGGTTTCTGCTGACCCGGGCCAATGCAGACCTTGGCCAGCCGGGCTCTGCAAGCTCCTGCCGGAGCCCGGGCGCTCGCCGAAGGCCCCCGCAGGTGCCCCCCGGCCCCGCAGGGCGCCGGCCAGACCCGGCGACCTGGCGCCGACCCCCGTCTGCATCGACCCCCGCCTGCGCTGCGCCCCGGCACTCGGGGGGCGGCCAAGAGGGGAGCGTCCAGGAGAGGGGGGGGGGCGCAGATCCTGGCCAGCGGCGCGTGCGCGGCCCTTGGGGAGGGGGGGGGGCGCCAGGAAGTCTGGGGAGCTCTCGTGGCCCCCGCCGTGGGATCCCCCCGAGCCACCACCCCCCTCTGACGAGTAGCTATGCAAGGACCCCTAACCCTGTGGGAGGCGACCCAAGTAAGGAGGCCCCATTAGCAAGCAAGTAAGGGACCGATTAGCATGCAATGCAATGCAAGGGCCCAAGGAAGGAGGCCAAGAACACTAGGAGGATAGGGGGTCTTAGTGTCCCTAATTACTGTGAAGACGGGGACCTCAGTGAGGCCGCGCCTCCATCGTGTTACAGTCGGGGCCCTGAAGAAGGAACCCTTTTCGTTGGGGAGGGGCTCCGCGTTCCTCAAGTGTTTCACAGTTTGCCTCAGGTTTTCCTTATGTTTCCGATAGGAAATCGAAGCTTAACTTATGGGAAAAAAAAGGGGTTCGTTCCTTATTTAGGGTTCCTTAGGTCAACGCCCCGACTGTATTAGGGTTAGGGGCTCGTTCATCTTCGGTCACACCCATCTGATAGAAGAACAAAAGGCATAACCATGAGCTGTTGGCGCTCCACGCGCGGCAGCAGCGCGCGGAGCGCGCCAGGGGCTGCGCCGGAGGCGCCGCCTGGGGGCACCCGGCGCGGATCCAAGAAATCCGCGCTGAGCGCCCAACATGTTATGTTTGTGGCGTTGTTTCTCCTTGGATCTGAGGCCCCCGAGACACACAGGTTCAGTGGTTCCTGTATTCTCGATTACCCTAATTAGTCATCTCTCCTCTCTGGGGAAACCAAAGAGGGACCAAGACCGCTACTCCCCGGACCTCTCCCCAGGCGCGTCCTGGCCACGATTTCGAGGCGCATCCAGCGGTGGCGACGAGGGCCTCCCAGGAGGCCCAAAAAGGCGAAAACGGGCCCAGGGTAGAGGCATGGGCACCCACATGCGACGTCCGGATTTTCCAGGACGGCGTCCCCCAAAATCCCGACCCTATCCCTGGGGCCGATTTGTCATCCTGAATCGTCTTTTGACGGTCCAGGGGCCCGGCGAGGGCCCCCTGGGGCCGAGAATAGCGAAAAACATTCGTCCTGATTGTTTGTCACGACGCGATCATGTCCGGGTACCCTTTCCTCCTCGCGGCATGAACAAGTGTTCGTGGTCCCCTGAAACGAATGCAAAAGATGCCCGCCGCAGAGGAACGCACGTCCACGCCAGTACACATCGTCGCGCCCCCTTCGGGGCCAAGGCGATCAGCCGCGGAGCACTCTTACTCAGACACTCCGCCACCCTCCCCGACGAAGGGAGGCCAGGCCCTGAGAACACAGGCAGCCCAACGCAGCAACACCAGAGGAAGGCGGGACGCGCGTAAGCGCAGCAACACCTTTCCTCCTCCGACCCTCTGGGGCCCCCGAGACACACCTCGGGATCGGCCAAGAGGGGGGTGTCCAAGAGGGGGGGGTGCAAATCATGACCGGCGGCATGTGCGCGGCCCAGCGGGGGGGCCAGGGACGTATTGAAACAAGAAGAGGCGCCATGAAATCTGGGGAAATATCATGGCCCCCGCCATGATATCCCCCCCCCCTAGCCATCACCCCCCTCTTTTCCGCCCCCGACGTAAGCGCAGCAACACCTTTCCTCCTCCGACCCTCTGGGGCCCCCGAGACACACCCGCGTCAATCCTCCTCCTCCTCCTCCTCCTCCTCCTCCTCGGCCTCCTCCTCCTCCTCGTCAATCCTCCTCCTCCTTCTCCTTCCCCTCCTCCTCCTCCTCCTCGTCAATCCTCCTCGTCAATCCTCCTCCTCCTCCTCCTCCTCTGGGGCCCCCGAGACACGCCCGCGTCCTGCTTCTCCCCGCCGGGCTTCGCCGCCGCCCGCGCGGCGCCCGCGCGGCGCCGCCCGGCGGCCCGCCGGCAGGCCGTGGCGGCGGCGGTGAGGCCGCCGCCCCCCCAGCAGGCCTGCCCCAGGGATCGGCCTGAACAGCGCTGTTCTCGCGTTCGTTTGGCTTTCGTTTCTTGTCTCCCCATGTTTGACGAACGGACAACACGCACCCATACCCATACGGGGGTCGTTGGAAGGAGGACTGGCTATGGGTATGGGTGCGGGTTGTCGGACCCTGGGGAGCGCTCCCGTTCGAGCGGGGACCCCCATCCGACAACACGCACCCATAGCCCTCTCCGATCCCCCTATGGGTATGGGTGTGTGTTGTTAGTTCGTCCATGTTGTCGTCCGTCTCGTCTGCCGCAAAAAAACGAGGTCGCAGCGAGCACGGCCCACGAAGCCGCCACACCGCTGTTTCGGGTCGGGCCCCCTGGCCTGCCCCGCCGCGGCGCGCCCGGGCGGCGGCCAGGAGCGGCCGCACCCTTGCCGGCACGGCGGGCGGGACGTCGGCGGCGCCAAGGCGGGGCGCCGAGGGGAGCCGGGGCCGAGGAGGGGGAGGAGGAGGAGGAGGAGGAGGAGGAGGAGGAGGAGGAGGAGGAGGAGGAGGAGGAGGAGGAGGACGACGAGGTGGACGAGGACGAGGAGGCCGAGGAGGAGGAGGAGGACGAGGACGACGAGGACGACGAGGGCGACGAGGACGACGAGGAGGAGGAGCCCTCTCCCCCCTCCGGGAGACCGAGGGGGGCCACCACGGCGGGCTCGCAGCCTCCCCCCCCTTCCAGAAAACAGGGGCCCTGAGCATCCAGGACTCAAAGTAAGGAGTATCGATATTTGCGGGTGATGCTGCAGTTTGTTGCTGGACATATATATATATATATATATATATATATGTATATATATAAATATATATAGATAGATATACACATATTCTCATACGCACCTCTCCGAGGGAGTAGAGCTCAGAGGCGATTAATGCGCACGCGTCCGCGATTTTTCTGGGCGTTTCGCTCGGGACATCCTCGAAATTCTGAAAATCGGTGGCACCCCTCACGCAGATCGCGACGTCAGGGTCCAAAAACACATGGGAAATTCAACATTTTAACATAAAACCTTCAAAAACACATGTTAATTTCAATAATTGTGACCCCGATTCTCAGTGAATGGCGGTTTCGCTTGCAAAAATCCTTTTAAAATCGAGCCCCAGACCCCGCCTCGGAGCCTCCTGGGGGCCTCCTGGAACCCGCTGGGGCCTCCTGGGCCTTCTGAACCTTCTGGCACCCCAGACCTCGCCTCGGAGCCTCCTGGGAGTGTCCTGAAACCTCCTGGGGCCTCCTGGGGCCTCCTGTGGCCTCCTGGAGCCTCTTGGGGCCTCCTGAAGCCTCCTGGGGTCTCCTGGGGCCTCCTGAGGCCGCCTGGGGCCTCCTGGGGCCTCCTGGGGCTTCAGAACTACATGCACACAGAGACACAAATCACGCCCAACACATCACACGCTAGACAAACATAACACACACACACAACACCTACAACACACAAAAAGCACGCACCACACGAAGCATACATCACAAACACACACACACACACACACACACACACACACACACACACACGCACAACACTCACAATCCTGGGGCCTCCTGGAGCCTCTTCTGGTATCCAAGTCGGGCCTCCTAAGGCTTCCTGGGGGCCCTGGTACACACATCGCAAGGTGTGGCAACCCCACTTGCGCTCGAGTGCGACTTCGATGTTGCATTTCACTCCTGCTTCAAACGCCCCTTCAGTTTTTTGTATGAGCCTGGGCACACACGTGCCACTTGTATATACATATATATATACATAAATATATGCATATATATATATATATATATATATATATATAAATGGCATCGAGCGCGCCTCGCAAGTGATATCCGATGTGTTTCCAGGAAACGGGGAGGGGCCAATACCGGTTCGAACACCTCCCCCCACTCCCGCCGGCAAACGCCTCCTGCGGGTCCTCACCACCGTCCTCACCCCCGCCCTCACCACTATCCCCCCACCAACACCGCCCCCACCACTGTCCCACTGTCCCCACTGTTCCCACCACTGCCCCCAGGGTCCCCAGCAGTGCCCCCACCACTGTCGCACTGTCCCCACTGTCCCCCACATTGTCCCCACCACGGTCCACTCTCCCCACTGTCCCCGCTGTCCCAACCAGTCCCACCGTCCCCACTGTCCCCACCACTGTCCCACTGTCCCCACCACTGTCCCACTGAGCTGTCCCACTGTTCCCACCAGTCCCACTGTCCCCACTGTCCTCACCACTGTCCCCACTGTACCACTGTCCCCACAACTGTCCCAACTGTACCACTGTCCCATTGTCCCACCACCGTCCTCACCACTACCCTCACCACTGTCCCCACCACCGCCACCGTCCCCACCACTGTCCCACTGTCCCCACCACTGTCCTTGTGTGCCCACCACTGTCCCCACCACCACAGTCCCCACCACTGTCCCACTGTCCCCAATGTCCCCAACACTGTCCCACTGTCCCCAAACCACTGTCCTCACCACCACCGTCCCCACCACTGTCCCACTGCCCCCACTGTCCCCACCAGTAACCCACTGTCCCCACACCAGTGTCCCCTCCACCACCGTTCCCACAACTGTCCCACTGTCCCCACTGCCCCCACCACTGTCCCACTGTCCCCACTTTTTCCCACCACTGTCCCCACTGTCACCACCAGAGCCCTCACCTATGTCTCAGTGTCCCCACAGTCCCCACCACTGTCCCCACCACTGTCCCCACCACGGCCCCACTCTCCCCACTATCCCCACTGTCCCCATCACAGTCCCACTGGCCCCATGGTCACCACCACTGTCCTACTCTCCCCACTGCCCCCGCCGGTGTCCCACTGAGCTGTCCCACTGTCCGTACTGTCCCCGCCACTGTCCCACCGTGCCCACTGTCCCCACCACTCTCACCTTGCCCCCACTCTCTACCACCATCCCCACCACCGTCTCAACTTCCGTCCCGAAGGGGGGGGGGGGTCGAAGTGTTAGTGACGCCCCGTTTTCATGATGGACCAGGGGGGGTGAGGGGTTCGACCCGGTAGTGGCCCCCGACGGATTTTTCGCGGGGAGGGGGGACGTTTTGGAACCCCCCAGTGACCCCCCTGGTTTTCTGCCAGCAGCAGCAGAGTACGCTCTTTCTTTCCAATTCAAGTGTCCCTCCTGGGACTCGCACCCTGTTTTTTCCATCAAAGGAAGTCTTGAAGGTCAAACTGGGCCCCTGACCTCCGAATTACAACAACTACTGCTCCCGCCTGTACTTCCGCACAATTAATTGGATATCGCGCCCTCCCGCGGGACGTCCTCACAATTTATATAGAAACCTCGCTCTCGCGCGGGACTCCCTCGCACTTTCTTCAGACGATGCGCCCTCGGCGCTCAGGAATCACGCTCTCGCTTTGGCCTTTCTCACGGTTTGCTTGGGAATCGCGCTATCGCTCGAGACTTCCTCGGGATTCATGCAGGACCCACCATTCAACAACCCGCCTGCTCGACCTGGTCGCCCGGGCCCGCCTTCCCGACACGCACGCCATGGGTCTTCCCCCCTGATCTGCCTGTCTGCTTCTACCTCTTGTTTTCTGCTCCTTGCCACCTCCTGCGAATGTCTCTCGTGCTCCATCCTGCCCCCTCCCTCTCCCACCCGTCCTCTCTTCCCCTGTTTTAGGGGTTGCACTACATGCGCGGGGCAAGTGAGGTGCGATCGACGACGAAGGGGGCTGATACCGAGGGTTTGGGATACACGTGAAGGATGGCACGTGACCCAGATAGGAGCGAGTGTTTTTTAACATGGTTGATGCTGCTGTTGTTCTGGTTGTTGTTGAACACTATTTCTTCTTAAGAATAATTATTGTTGGGACCCCTGGTGCATGGCCCCCCCGCCGCGCCTAGGCCGCAGCCTCATTTTCATCATTTTCGTGAGGAAGTCTCAGGCAAAACGATGTGTGCCAGATCCGGTTGTGTTGTTACGATCGGTTTTCCCTTGCAAAAAAAAAAAAAACTAAAGTGGACATTTCTTGTTCTAACATAACCAAACTTCAAGAATCCCTTGCAAAAAATAAGGTAAAGTTGACATTCGCGCGCGCAAGACGAAATCCTTCCAAAACCTTAGTTTTCGTAGCGATTTTAACATAAAAACATCAAAAAACCAATGGTTTTTCAAAAAAAAATGTCAAAATTTCATCCCGCGCGCTCTTGCGGATTCGTAGGAAACCCAACACTTTTTAATCATTTCTGTCAAACGGGCTTTTGCGAGCAACTTTTTCGAACTTCTGCAACAACGGTTGCGCACCTGCCAGGGCCATCATCCCTGTCAAATAATACCATGCGGGACACATTCGTTTTTTCTTCGCGCGCGCACGCCGTCGTCGTCGGCCGCGGGGCCCTGAATAGTAGCCACGGTCGTCCGCATGCCACGAAGTGAAGTGTCCGAACGTCATAGGGCGGGAAGCTGGGTGTGGGTGGTGGCGAAGAGTCGTTTGGAAATTTGGTAGAGCTTGAACCGGCCCCCCCACAAAGTGGGGGTATTGCCCGCCTCCTATGAAAACCCTGGCACTGGTGAGAACGGTGTGTCCCCACGTGCTAGTAATTGTTGTTGTTGTTGTTGCGGAACTCTCATTTCTAAAAATATGGATTGCTGACCCCCCTCTGGTGGTGTATGTTCCACTTGAAGTGCTTCTCCCGGGGCTCGCACCCTGCTGCTTAACAGAAGAGAACGAGGTGCCACCAAACAGTGTTGTTGGGCCCTGGTTTAAAGCAACAACGGCGCCCGCCTGATACTTTATCACAAACTATTCCCAAATCGTGCTCTCGCGCGGGACCTCCTCACAATGTGTGCCGGAGTCGCGCCCTCCCCTGGGTCTTCCTTACACTTTACTCACACGCCGCGCTCTCGACACTCAGGGATCACGCTGTCGCTCTGGCCTTTCTCACGATCTATTTGGGAATCGCGCTATCGCTCGAGACTTCGTCGCAAGTCATGTCGCGTGGGACTGGCTCGTAATTTATTCAGACGCCGCGCCCTGGACACTCAGGAGTCACGCTCTCGGTTGGGCCTTTCCCACGATTTACTTGGGAATTGCGCTGTCGCTCGAGCTCTCCTCGCGATGCATGCATCATCAATTCGCCTTTTCGACCTGGCCGCTTGGGCTCGGTTTCCCGACACGCCCGTTAAAAGGTCTATCCCCCGCTCGATGGGCCCGTCTGGTTCTGCCACGTGCTTTCTGCTCTTAGCCCCCCTCCTGAGAATCCCGTGTCCCATCTATCCTGAGGGATGAAAAAAACTACCCTACCCTGGGTTACAAGTGCGTGGTCTGTAAACCTCCTGGGAACCCCCAAAGCCTAGAGCCGCCAGGACGCGGCACATCACGCAGGGTTTACCCTGTCAGCCCACAGGAGTTTCAGCGCACAGCGCCTCGTAAACCAGGGTAGGGGCGTTTTTTTATCCCCTTGATATCCATTTTCCTCACCATTATGTCCGTCCTCTCTTCCCCTGTTTTATGGGCTGCAGCAATTACGCGCTGCAGGTCATGAAGATATACCTCCGGGGGGGGGGGCGGGTTCCGAATGTTTGGGGCATACGTGTTGACCGGCACGCGAGCAGGTACCAACGAACAGTCTTCAAATGATCGTTGTTGTTATTGCTGTTGTTGTTGTTGTTGCTGTGATTGTTGGCTTCTCATAGTGTATGCAGGAATCGCGCTTTCGCCTTGGATTCCCCCCAAAATATTCAAACGCCGCGCCCTGGACACTCAAGGATCACGCTGTCGTCTTGGCCACTCTTACGAAATACTTGGGGATCGCGGTATCGCTCGAGACTCTCTATCGATTCGTGCTCACGCTTCGGCAACCCGCGTGCTCGATCTAGCGCGCCTGGGCACGCCTGACCGCGCTGCCCATCAGGGTCTACCCGCCCGACCTGCCTGTTTGGTTCTGCCACGTGCTTTTCAATCCTGGTCCCCTCTCCTGCTAAGTTCTCCCGTGTTCCATCCTTGTCTTTCCTCTTTCCATCCGTCCTATCCTCCCCTGTTTTAGGGGCTGCGCCAACTACGCGCGGCAGGCAGGGAAGATATACCCCCAATCGGGGTACGATCGAAGACGAATAGGGCGGGTACTGGCGGTTTGGGATATACGTGTTGAATGGCATGCGGGCAGGTAGGCGCGAACACTCTTAACAAGATGGTTGTTCAACTCCCACTACTGAAGAAGTATTGTTGACTCCCCTCCTGGGGAAATTTTTCAATTGAAATGCTCTTGCTGGGGATCGCACCGTGTCTTTCAAGGGAAACTCTTGGGTGTCAGAACTGGGCCCCTGGCCCCCGAAACTACAACAACAACGGCTCCCGCCTGATACTTGTTCACCATGTACTCCCAAGTCGCGCTCTCGCGCTGGACGTCCTCACAATATATGCAGAAGTCTCGCTCTCGCGTGGGAGTTCCTCGCAATTTATTCAGACGCCGCGCCATCGCCACTCAGGAATCATGCTCTCGCTTTGGCCGATGCTGCGATTCAATTAAGAATCGCGCTGTTGCCCGGGACTCGCGATTCATGCAGGACGCACGCTTCAGCAAACCGCCTGCTCGACCTGGCCGCGTGGGCCCGCCTTCCCGACCCGCCTGTTAGGGTCTTCCCGCCTGATCTGCCCGTCTGGTCGGGTCACGTGTTTTCTGTTCCTAGCCCCCCCCCGTTTTTCTTGTTCTCTCTCTCTCGTGCTCCGTCCTCCTCCCTCCCAACGTGTCCCTTTCTTCCATCCGTCCTCTCTTCTCTGTTTTAGGGGACGCGCTACATGCGCTTGGTAGGTAAGGAAGATTTGCACCCAAAGGGGTACGATCGAAGACGAAAGGGGCGGATATCGATGGTCCGGAATATGCGAATGGCGCGCGGGTAGATAGGAGCGAACAGTCCTTACATTATTGTTGCTGATGTTGCTGTTGCTGTTGTTGTTGATGTCGATGTCTATGTTACTGTTGTTGCTGTTTTTGGTGATGTTGTTGGTCTTACTGTTGAAGTCTCACTACAGAAAAAAATGTGTTTTTGATCCCCCTGTCCAGGGCACATTGCTGTTTTTCCATTGAAGTGCCCTTCCCGTGGCTCGCACCCTGTTTGTGTCAGAAGGGGAAATTTTGGGTGTCCGAGCTGGGCCCCTGGCCCCCGAACTACAACAACGGCTCCCGCCTGGTGTTTCCCACAATGGATTCACACATTTCGCTCTCGCGAGGGACGTCTTCACAATGTATGCAGAAATTTCGCTTTCGCGTGGGACTTCCTCGCATCGCAATTTATTCAGGCGCCGCGCCACCGCCACTCAGGAATCATGCTCTCGCTTTGGCCGATGTCGCGATTTACATTAGAATCGCGCTGTCCCTCGAGATCTCCTCGCGATTCATGCAGCACGCACGCTTCAGCAACCCGCTTTCTCGACCTGGCCGCGTGGGCCCGCCTTCCCGACCCGCCTGCTATGGGTTGGCCCGCCTGATCTGCCCGTCTGGTGCTGCCACGTGTTTTCTGCTCCCAGCGCCCCTCCTGCAAGTTTCTCCCGTGCTCTACCTTTCCCTCCCCCTTCCACCCGTCCTCTCTTCCCGTGGTTTAGGAGCTGCACTACATGCCTGTGGCAGGTAAGGAAGATATACCCCCAAAGGGGTACGATCGAAGACGAAGAGGGCGGGTATCGATGGTCTGGGATATACGTGTTGGATGGCACGCGAGCAGATAGGGGCGATCAGTCCTGAACTGATTGTTGGTGTTGGTGATGTGGTTGTTAGATGGAGGCTTGTAGTAGGCAGGGCCGGTGGCGTCCACATCTCTCATCGTACCTCCGACTACTTTGTAAGACGTGCAGTTGCGGATTTGGGTGAGGGGGCGAATGAGTAATCCGAGAGGGGCCGCTTAGGACAGCGAGGGGCGCTGGGGCATCCCAATCCTTCTCCGGAGGGTTTCGGCTCAGAGGCCAAAGAGCGAGCTTGCCCACCCGACAATGTCTCCCACCCCAGATAAAACAAGCATGGGGAAGCGAGCCGTTTAATGTTGGACTTCCACATCCTTCTGCAAGGTGAGCCGATCCTCGGCCGCGTGAAGCGGTCAAAGGGGGGCGCCGGGGGCGGGCCGTTCAAGGTTGAAACATCCACCTCCCTCAGCAGGTTGAGGTGAGTCGCCCTCTCCCGGCCGTGAGACACGGTCAAGCAAAAAAAGGGGCGCCTGGGGCAGGCCGTTCGAGGTTGACGCCTCCAGGGAAACATGGTATATTACAACGCATATGATGTCACATGCGTAGGATGGTTCTGTGCCAGAGATTGACGCATGCATGCGCGCTGGGACAGAAAATCCAAACCCCATATGCATCGTTACCGTTATTTGTTGCGGGCTCGTCAACCGAAGCTGTCCGGAGCCTTTGTGGCTCGAACACAAGAGGCACAAACGCAACGCAATTTTCAGCCGATACGAAGGAGCCTCCGCAGGCCAAGCGTGGCGTTGGAGATTGATGCTCGGCTGGACAAACTTCTTCGCAAGCACGGTGTCGACGACAATGTGTTTGAGTACCTGAAAACAAAGCAGAGGGTAATAATATGCGAGTTCGCTGGCCTAGCGGACTCGAAGGCCGACGTCGGCGAAGGCATTTGTACCCCTGCGGGGTTGGATGCGTCGGACAGGCCGCTGTGCCAGCCAGTAAAGGCTGCGTGGCAAGAGGCCGAAACCCTGGTAATGGGTGAGCTGGAACTCATCTAAGGGGAAGTTCGGCGACTGGGACGACCCAATGGACCAAGAGGTGCGAGCCAAGAAGACAAACACGTTTCTTGAGTACTACCACATCCGTCTGCCAGCCCACCTCCTGGGAAACGATGCGCTGATAGGGGCGTGTGGTGCGCGAGCACGAGCGCAAGGCCCCCACGGTACACGACCTCAGGAAGGTGCGCGCCCTCGACAACGACACTGCGCAGTACAGGCCCGAGGACACCAACATGTCGGCCCACGCGTTCACCTGCAAGCACCGCGTCCTCACGAACACGATGGCGTGGGCCGCCGCGCCAGACTGGGCGGCAGCGGAGTGGCCGGTGTTGTTGGACTACCACGAGTGGGCTGTGCTCAGTACGAGAAGGAGAGCGGGCGCCTCCCCAGCGTGGAGGCCGTGAGGCGCGCAGGCCAGCAGCTGCGCGCAAAGGGGGTGGACGCCGTGCGCAACGACCTCAAAACGCTCACGGAGGCTTTGAAGAGGTGCAGGACCGAGTGGGCCTTCCTCTTCGCAGAGCTCCGCGCTGGCCGGGCCGCCGCTGGCAGCCAGGGCGACGGGGCTCCTGCGCCAGCCAAGAGGGCCCGCGCGGCCCTCGAGGCGGTCGTGGCCGACAGCTCGGGCAAGGAATCCTGCAGGTTCTACAACAGCGGATAGTGCAACTACGGGAAGCGGTGCAAGTTCAAGCACGCCTGCAACGTCAAGAGGTGCGGGGGTGAGCACCCAACGTGCGAGAAAGAGTTCCATCCGTGATCCCCAGGTAACACGGGACGCTCGCCCTCGGTGAAGAGGCGCCTACGATGCTCGAGTGAAGATGCTTCTGCGCCGCGCGCAAAGCGTCTGAGGGAGCTGTCGCTGGTGAATCGCGGGGTGGTCTTCGGTGGCCCTCGTGACGTGCCGGTAATGGCGCGCGCGGGCCGCGCGATTGCTGGCGGCTTGCAGCCGCGGAACGCCGGTGCGGCCCTTCAGGTGCCGGAAGGCGTTGGGCCTCGGGGATTCTTGGAACACGTGACCACCTTGGAACACCCGATGTGCGACCCCAGTGGTGATGGTGCTTGCTGGATTTTCCTGTGCGTCCTGGGGGAGTGTGCCCTCGATTGTTCTCCAATTCTGCCGGCGGAGGGTCTCGTGTTCTTGAGGGATATCATTGTGGCCTGGATCCGACTGCATCGGGTTGGGAGGATGGGCTTGGGCGAACTGATCAGATCACCCGTCTCATCGAGCATGCGGAGTGCGCGTATTGCACAGCCGTGCCCTGTACCTCCCTTGTGTGCCGGGCGGCTGGCTCTGGGTGCACTCCAGCCTGCAGGCCTCTGGAGAGGAGGAGGAGGAGGAGGAGGAGGAGGGGAGGAGGAGGAGGAGGAGGAGGGGAGGAGGAGGAGGAGGTGGAGGAGGAGGAGGAGGAGGAGGAGGAGAAGGAGGAGGAGGACGTCGGTCGATCTGCAGGGCTGGGTCAAAGAGGCCCCCGAGGGGAACCGCCGCATCGTGGCCAGCGTCTGGGGCTCGGGCGACGCCGCCTGGGACCAGGCAGCGTGGTCAGAGCGCGAGACAGGAATTGCCACTGGAGCTGTTGAGGGGGCATTCTCTGTCTCGGACGTGGACCTCGCTGACGTGGCGGTGCACCCCAGCTTCCCGGTGTGGGAGCACGGGCCTACGGGCGCCTGGAAGGCACGCAACATCGAGAACCTCACATCCAGTGGCGCAGATGCAGCCGTCCACACGACGGAGGCGTACACGCCAGACGACTTGGATGCGGCTCGAACCGCAGTGCGCTTCTTGAAGGAGCACTGGGGTGTTGGAGACCCCCTCGCTGGCTTCACATCCGATTACAGCGGCGCTTTCCGCCAAAGTCCGCTGGCCCCAGAGCAGATGCAGTGGATATGGTCGGTGACGTGGCACCCCGAGCGGCTCGAGCCGGTCCTCCTGCGCAACTTGGGAAGTGTTCGGGGGCGCTGGGTCGCAATTCAACTACGTCAAAGACCCAGCGGCGATGTGCGCCGTGGCGAGGCATTTCTTTGCCATTCCAGTGCATCACTGCAGCGACGACTCCTGGTGCGCGAAGCGGGCCTGCACAGCATCCTGCGCGTGGTTCTGTTGGGTCTGGCTGCACGAACAGATTGGGTGGAGGCTCGATCATCAGAAGTCGCCTCTGCCAGCTGGCGTGTGGAAGCTGCTCGGGGCGGAAACTCATGGTAGACATCCCTCGGCCTGTCGCCCGGTTGCCAGATCAGAAAGCAGCCGCGATGATTTGAGACATCGACTACTACCTGCAGAGCGGCTGGCTGCCTGCTGCAGAGGCGGGCTCCCTCAGAGGCCGGTTGGGTTGGGCGCGCTCGTTTCTCGTTGGCCGCTACGGTTCCGCAGCGCTGGTGCCGTTGAGGCGTCGGCAGTTCGATGGCAGCGGGAGGACGGGCTTGCCTGGTTCCATCAGTGCTTCGCTGCGCTGGTTCCGGCACGCTCTGCGCGAGCAGTCAGGCCGAGAAGTCCCTTTCGACCTCGGATCGTTGCCCCTCGTTGTTACGGTGAGCGACGGGGAAGGCACGGGGCGAGTGGAAGCAGGCATCTGGAAGCCGCGTAACCCAGACTTTCGGCCCATGCTCACCGCCACTGCGGTGCGCATTGGCCGACGCCGACGCCGACGACACCGCCGCCGGCCACGACGACTGTCTCCAACGCAGAAAACTGCAGCTCCAAGATCTGCAAGTGCCCCGCCGCTCAGCGGGATGAAACCAACTCCGCTCAATATTTTTGGAGTCCCGAAACGGTGCGGTGACGCACCGTGCGGTGACCTCGAAATCCCCCAAGACCTCACCGCACGGTCCGTCACCGCACGGTCTTGGGACCTCGGAGGCCCCTGTCGCCCGAGAGTTCCTCGGAGAACGACCCGAGTCCCAAAACCGTGCGGTGACCCCGAATCCCCACTGGCTCACCGCACGGTGTGGTCACCGCCCTTTTTGGGGGCCCCCGAAGGTCCCTGGATCCCTCCCGGGATCCAGCTGGTGCAGATTCCCACCTCGCATATATCAACGTTCCACGGTCCCCGGGGCCGAGAGTGCGGCTCCCCGAGGCCGAGAGAGGCAGCACGAGACTTCCCGAACACAGCGCCTCGAGCATGCTCGCCCCTCCTCCTGGCTTGCGCTCCGCGCGGACTTCTCGGATCCGCGCTGGGCCGCCCTCCCTGGCGCGCGGAACGCGCCAGGGGTGGCGCTGGAGGCGCCGCCAGGGGGGCCCAACGCGGATCTAGGAGGAGGAGGAGGAAGAAGAGGAGGAGGAGCAGCAGCAGGAGGAACAGCAGGAGAGAAGGAGTAGGAGCAGCAGGAGGAGTAGCAGCAGGAGGAGAGGAGTAGGCGGAGGAGGACAAGTAGTAGCAGCAGCATGAGGAGCAGCAGGAGGAAGAGGAGCAGGAGGAAACGATAAGAGAGATGAAGAGGAAGAGCAGCAGGAGGAGGAACAGTAGCAGCAGCAGGAGGAGGAACAGCAGCAAGAGGAGAAACAGGAGCAGGAGCAGAAGCAGGAGCAGGAGGAGGAGGCGGAGGAGGAGGAGGAGAAGGAGGAGCAGCAGGAGAAGGAGGAGCAGCAGGAGGAGAGGAGGAAACGGATGAGGAGAAGAAGCAGGAGGAGGAGGAGGAGCAGCAGGAGGAAGAGGAGCAGAAGGAGGAGGGAGGAGAATCAGAAGGAGTTGCAGCAGAAGGAGGAGGAATAGCAGGAGGAGGAACAACAGCAGGAGGAACAGGAGCAGGAGCAGGAGCAGGAGCAGGATAAGGAGGAGCAGCAGGTGGAGGAGGAGGAGGAGCAGCAGCAGCAGCAGGAGGGGCAGCGACAGGAGATGGAGGAGGAGGAGGAGCAGCAGCAGCAGCAGCAGGTGGAGGAGGAGGAGGAGGAGGAGGCGGAGGCAGGAGGAGGAGGAGGAGGAGGAGGAGGAGGAGGGAGGAGGAGGAGGAGGAGGAGGGAGGAGGAGGAGGAGGAGGGCGAGGAGGAGGAGGAGGAGGAGGAGGAGGGCGAGGAGGAGGAGGAGCAGGAGGAGGAGGAAGAGATGCTGGACCACCTCGGTCCCCCAGAGGGCTCCACCTTGGAGCCACCGCGGACGGGCTTGCGCGCGCGTGCGCGGGCCAGCGGTCGCGCTCCGCCGGCGGGGCCGGCGGGCCGCGCGTCGCCCCGCGGGGCGCCATCCTGGGGGCACACGGCATTGAAAGGCACAAAAGCCAAGGCACAAAAGCCAGGCCCAAGCAAGCGAGCCAGCTCTTCCTCCTCCTCCTCCTCCAAGAGATGCTGGACCACCTCGGTCCCCCAGAGGGCTCCACCTTGGAGCCACCGCGGACGGGCTTGCGCGCGCGTGCGCGGGCCAGCGGTCGCGCTCCGCCGGCGGGGCCGGCGGGCCGCGCGTCGCCCCGCGGGGCGCCATCCTGGGGGCACACGGCATTGAAAGGCACAAAAGCCAAGGCACAAAAGCCAGGCCCAAGCAAGCGAGCCAGCTCTCCTCCTCCTCCTCCTCCTCCCTCCTCCCCTCCTCCCCTCCTATGCTCTTCCTCCTCCTCCACCTCCTCCTCCTCCACCTCCTCCTCCTCCTCCTCCTCCCTCCTCTCTCGCTCCTTCTCCTCCCCCCACCCCCCTCCTCCTTCCTCCTCCTCATCTCCCCCCTCCTCCTCCTCCTCCTCCTCCCCTCCCTCCTCCTCCTCCTCCTGCTACCTCTCTTCTCTCCTCCTCCTGCTGCTCCTCCTCCGCTCCTCCTCCTCCTCCTCCTCCTCCTTCCCCTCCTCTCCTCCGCCTTCTCGTGTCCTCCTCCGCCTTCTCCTCCTCCTCCGCCTCCTAGTCCCTCTTCCGCCTCCTCCTCTTTCCTTCTCCTCCAGCTCCTCCGGCTTGTTGCGTTCCTACCTCCTCCCCTCCTCCTCCCTCCTCCTGTTCCTCCTCCTCATCCTCTTCTTCCTCCATTTTCTCCTCCTCCTCCTCCTCCTCCTCTTCCACCTTCTCCTGCTCCGTCCCTCTCCTCTTTCTGCTGTTCCTCCTTCTCCTCCTCCTCCTGCTCTTCCTCCGCGTTCCTCGTCCTCCTCATCTCTCTCTCATCCATCCTCATCATCATCATCATCATCATCATCATCATCTCTCATCATCATCATCATCATCATCATCATCATCATCATCATCATCATCATCATCATCATCATCATCATCATCATCATCATCATCATCATCATCATCATCATCATCATCATCATCATCATCATCATCATCACATCATCATCATCATCATCATCATCATCATCATCATCATCATCATCATCATCATCATCATCATCATCATCATCATCATCATCATCATCATCATCATCATCATCATCATCATCATCATCATCATCATCATCATCATCATCATCATCATCATCATCATCATCATCATCATCATCATCATCATCATCATCATCATCATCATCATCATCCGTCCTCCTCTTCTTCCTCCTCCTCCTCCCAACTCTCCTCCTCTTCCCCCGCTTTTCTCCTCCTCCTCCTTCCTCCCTTCCCCCCCATGCCCCGAGCCTGTGGCAGGGTCCTCAGTTCGTCGTCTTCGTCATCGCGGTCGTAGTCGTGGTCGTGGTCCTGGTCGTGGTCTTGGTTGTGGACGTCGTCGTTGTCTTGGTCGTGCTCGTCGTCGTCGCCGTCGTGGGCCGTCGTGGTCGTGGTCTCATGGTCGTGGTCGTGGTCGTCGTGGACGTCGTCGTCGTCGTCGTCGTCGTCGTCGTCGTCGTCGTTCTTCAAGGTCGGCAGCACCGGCCGCAAGGCCTTCGCAATAGGCACACATCCCAGGATGCCTCACATGTCCCATGTGTCCTGGACCCAGAGATCCGAGGCTCCAAAAAAATTGGAGCGGGCGGTTTTGGCCGTACATCTGGGAGCCCTCGCCGGTCCTCGGGACCGTCAAAAAACGACTCGGGAATAAAAGCCGGTCCCAGGAAAGTGGTCCAGACCTCTGAGGCCCACGCATCCAAAAAAGTTGGAGCGGCCAGATGTCTGGGGATGTTCGTCTACCACTCCACATACCATGTTTTCAATATTTCTTGGGGATCGTAGATCTGTTATGTCTGTGTGTTTCTCCCCTTCCTAAAAGGATGAGGAGGAGGACGAAGACGGGGAGGAGGAGAAAGAGGAGGAGGGTGAGGAGGAGGAGGAGGAGATCAAGGAAAAAGAGGAGGAGGAGCAGGAGGAGGAGGCGGAGGAGGTAGGAACGCCCAATGCCAACAAAAGACGATGAGGCGGATGAGGAGAAGTAAGAGGAGGGAGCAGGCAGGAGAGAGAGAGAGAGAGAGGAGAAGCTAGGCGTACGACGACGATCGGCGACTCCGAAGGGTGTGGTTTGTTTGCGTTGGGTGTGGTTTGAGACTGGCACCCTGGGGGGCCCCCTGGGGGGCGGGCGGGAACCTCGACAGAACTCTCCGCCGCGCCCCGAGGAGGCCCGACGATGACAGCGTCGTACCCCCCGAGGCCCCAACGGTGCCAATCGCAAGCCACAATCCAGCGTAACCATTCCCTTTGATTAGCATGGGGGAACGAGTCCTGAGGGAAACGGGTCCTGGACCCTGGGGCCTTCCCGCAAGACGAGCTCTTCGTCATGAGTCGATTTCGGACAGTCCTGGGCCCCGCGGAAGGCCCGGAAAACCAGAAAAAGGTGGAACATCTCAGGACCCGCTTCCCTCAGTTAGTGTAACAAAGTCTACAAACCGACGTTTTTGTTCCTGCCCTGCTCTGACACTTGCACAAGAAAACGGATCCTGGTGTATACGGGATCCTTGTGTATGTAGGTTTCGTTGTTTCCTTGGGAAATTACAAGAAAAGTATACACCACAGCGCCCCGTCGCCGTCCCCGACCCTCAAAAGCCCTGGGACTGAAAATCAACCCGCCTCTGGTGATGTACTTCCTCCAGATTCCGATCAGGACTAGGTGGATCTCCTTCTCCTAGGGGCGGATTTTGGAGGACATGACAAATTACAAATTTATTTGAGCATACTTATACATTTGTAGAACAAGATCAAAAACTAGAGCATCTTCAAAACTAGCCAAACATCCCCAGACGATTCGTTCACCGTTCTGGAAGTTTCCTCCTGTGGAGGGACATCTCCGCCTTCAGATCCGGACCCGCTTCCCCCATGGCGCCTTGCAGTCGCCGAGACGACGACGAGGGGGGGGGCGAGGGGCGCCGTCCCTGGGCGGGCGGCCGCGGGCCGCCAGGCCGCCCCCTGCCGCGCGGAGGGGGTGGCGCGCGGGCCCGGGGCGCACGGCGCTGCGCGCATGGCGCCCGCGGCGCGCGGCCTGGTCGGGCCCGTCGAGGGAGGGAGGAGGGAGGAGGGAGGAGGAGGAGGGAGGGGGGGAGGTGGAGGAGGAGGGAGGGGGGAGGAGGAGGGAGGAGGAGGAGGAGGAGGAGGAGGAGGAGGAGGAGGAGGAGGAGGAGGGAGGAGGAGGAGGAGGAGGAAGGAGGAGGGAGGAGGAGGAGGAGGAGGAGGAGGAGGAGGAGAGGAGGAGGAGGAGGAGGAGGAGGTGATGGGGAGGAGGAGGAGGAGGGGGAGGAGGAGGAGTAGGAGAAGGAGGAGGAGGAGGAGGAGGAGGTGGAGGAGGAGGAGGAGGAGGAGGAGGAGCAGGAGGCTGTCTGGGGTGGCCCATTGGGCGGCGTTGGTACCCTCAGGCGCGGATGCTTCTACTGAGACTGACTGGGCAGAAGGCCCCCTCAACGGAGCATCCCGACACCGACCAGCGTGCCTCCAGGTGGGCAGGTCCATGGCCAACCATTCGTGCCAAGCCCGCGATGGAGGGGACAGCGGCCTTCGGGAGTGGGATGGGACGGCAGAGAGTCCGCATCTCATCTGCAGGGGGCTGCACGCCGTCCCCCAGGCCCCCGCCATCAGAACAGCGTGCGCTAAGCACCACTGCGGACCAGCAGTCAGGGAGGGGGAAGGAAGACCTTCCCTGGGGAATAGAGGGGATCCCCTGCCCAGCCCAACCTGATTAGCGTCGCGCCCTGTTGCCGCAGCGTCCCTGCTGAAGAAAGGCCCTGCGGAAGGAACGCGCAACCTGGAGGTAGGGGGGGAAAGAAGGACGAGCGGAAAGGGAAAGATAAAAGAAACTCCCCTCCAAACCCACCACAGCCCGACACCTTCAACCCCCAGCAGAGGCCCGTCCGCATACGATTTCGACTCTATGAGCGGCCCCAGAACGAGCTGGAACCCATGCAGTTCGATCACACGGCACGCCTCTATGGAGGGCGTCTGCCCTGGACTCGGAGGCACCCCCCAAAAAACCCTCGGCGGGACGCGCTGGAGAAGAATCCCCGCCCCGAAGTCTGGCCACGTCCGTCTGCAGGACAAAAACGTTCTCTTATTGGCCGTGAGTCTGGGTCCAACTAGGGCCCCGCCGCGAAAGAAGCGCAGCCAGGAGGGAGTGATGAATACATGTATATGTATATAGTTTATATGTATATATATATATATATATATATATATATATACTAGAACCACGCGCGCGCTTCGCGCGCGCTTAGGTTCTGTCGAGTCACAGACCCAAGAATCGTTGTGAGAAGCCTCTTGGGCGTCCTGGGTCTCTCGTGGGGGCTTCTTGGAGCTCTCTTGGCGCCTCCTGGAGCCTCTTGGGGCCGAACGCTCGGAATTCTACAGTGGCTTTCTCCCTCTGGGACCCCTCTCGGGCACGCCTTGGGGCTCTCTTAAGCCATTTTGGAGTCCAATTTTGCCGTCCTGGGCGCCTCGTGAACCGTCTTGGAACTCTCTTGGGGGCCACCTAGGCCGTCTTGGGAGCCTCTTCGGACGTGTTGGACGCGGTGAAAACCCAACAGGCGACCATGCGAAAAGTATACGTTTTCCCATAGGAATGGGACCATTTTTGCTTCTTGGACCTCTCTTGGGGTGCCTCTCGGAACGTCTTGGGCTGATTTTGGAAGCCTTTTGGCGCCTCTGGGCGGCGTTTTGGCGCCTCCTGGGATGTGTTGGGCCGGAAGCTCGGAATTCGAGAGTGGCTTTCTCCTTCTGGGACCCCTCTCGAAGTCGTCTTGGGGTTCTCTTGGGCCGTCTTGGGGCCGTCCTGAGCCACTCGTGCGCAGCCTTGGAGCGCTCCCGGAGGCCTCCTAGGCCGTCTTGGAGGCCTCTTGGGCCGTCTTGGACGCGGTGAAAGCCCAAGATGCGAACATGCGAAAAATATACGTTTTCCCATAGGAATGGCACGATTTTTGTTTCTTGGACCTCTCTTGGGGTGCCTCTCGGAACGTCTTGGGGTGCTTTTGGGAGCCTTTTGGCGCCTCTTGGCGGCATTTTGGCGCCTCCTGGAGCCTCTTGGGCCGGAAGCTCGGAATTCGAGGTTGGCTTTCTCCGTCTGGGACCCCTCTCGAACTCGTCTTGGGGCTCTCTTCGGCCGTCTTGGGGCCGTCCTGGGCCACTCGTGCGCAGCCTTGGAGCGCTCCCGGAGGCCTCGTAGACCGTCTTGGGCGCCTCTTGGGCCGTCTTGGACGCGGTGAAAGCCCAAGAGGCGAACATGCGAAAAATATACGTTTTCCCATAGGAATGGCACGATTTTTGCTTCTTGGGCCTCTCTTGGGCTGCCTCTCGGAGCGTCTTGGAGGCTTCTGGGACCTTCTTGGTGTCATGACAGGCGTCTTGGAAGGCATCTGGAGCCATCGGAGCGCGTTCCGAAGCCGCCTGCGAACGATCTTGGACGGCGTCCGGCGGTCCGACGAGCCTCCGGGCCCCCCGGGGCCCACATTTGCGGTCGGGGTCCCGGCCCCGGGCCCCCGGACCCGGTGCGCCGTTATATGTATATATATATATATATATATATATATATATATATATATATATATATATATATATATCCGCCGGCCCCCTTGTGGGGCCACCAGGCTGTAGGCCCGTGATTCGCAGTTTCCTGTACCAGTCGTAGGTTGTAGTTTCCAGTGTTACAGTTATGCTTCTTGCTGGTTACTTGCGAGGGGGGGGAGGCCCAAACAGGATTGTTTAGCGTCTCCTGGGCGCGTTGTCTGAATTGCTGGGGGGGCTCGAAATCGACACCCCTTACGCAGATCCGCGGGGTCAGGGTCCAACAACACATGGGATTTGCCACATTTCTGAAATTCGGTGCCACACCTCACGCAGATCCGCGGGGTCAGGGTCCAAAAACACATGGGATTTGCCACATTTCTGAAATTCGGTGCCACCCCTCACGCAGATCCGCGGGGTCAGGGTCCAAAAACACAGGGGATGTGCCACATTTCTGAAATTCGGTGCCACCCCTCACGCAGATCCGCGGGGTCAGGGTCCAAAAACACAGGGGATGTGCCACATTTCTGAAATTCGGTGCCACCCCTCACGCACATCATCGCAAGGCGTGGTAACCCAAACTGCGAGTACTCCCTCGGCCCTTTAATCTCAAGGTGGCCCAAGGTGTGGTAACCAAGCTCGTAAACCATACACGTCTTACCAATCGCCCTGTGTGGTAACCCCTCTTGTGATCAGTTGGTTTTGCCGATTGCGAATCGGCCTCGCATGAAGTTCCGATACTGCTGCACGACAGCGACAAAGCCTCATGACTTAGCTCTTCCATGGCGCATTCTCCGAGAGAGGGGGCCGGCGGCAGGGGGCGAAGCCCTTACGGATATATATATATATATATATACATATCGTGAGAGAGAGAGGCGGACGCGGGGCGAGCAGAGGGGGGAGGAAAGGAGGAACTCTCCTCCCAACCCACTCCAGCCCGACACCCGCCCCGCAACCCCAAACCAGCGGCCCGTCCTGCTCGAATCGGACCCTGCCGCGAAAGAATCACAACTCCCCGACCGCGCCAAAGCGTCCGCGGGCCCCGACAACGAGAGCCGCGGGCGACCGATCCCACCACGAGCCCCGAGGAACGCAGCGAGCTGATCCAGCGGCGGGGCTCCGGCTGCGAAATCAAGCGGACCTCCTCCGCGTCGCGGATGCCAGAGAGTCGTGCGCAAGGGCGAGCGGAATTCTTCCAACCCAAGCCCATCCCACCCCATGGCAGCACCGTCCAAGGGGAGCGGGGGCTTGCGATATTATACTGCTGCATTTGCGACTGAGTTTACGGATGCGAGTGCTGCTTGTCGTAGTACTGATCCTCGTGCGAACGAACATGCTATTAATACTCGTACTAATGCGTGTAAGAACACTGATGCGACTACAACTACTAATGCTGAGACCAACGCTACCACTACGGATGCCCATGCTAACACCAATACTAGTATTACTGTTACCGGCAGTACTACGGATACTCACACATACCAATCGGTGTACCCGCACTTCCACTAATACTGACACGAATGCTCATGCGCATGCGAATGGTAGTACCACGACTGTGCGCACGCTGAAACCAGCAAGCAACACCGTTAAAACAACTGATACAAATACCAGCGCCAATACTCATACCAATACGATGCTGAGGGAAACCACCGGAAACAGCAGGCGACAACGGGAGGCAGCGGGAGACAGCGGGAGACAACGGGAGGCAACGAGCGGCAACGGGAGGCAACGGAAGGCAGTGCCGCCCACCCAGTGCTGGATCTGGCAGTCGACCGCAGCGTTGCGTGAAACAGGAACAGGACCCGTGCAGACAACCGGTCAGAGAGAAAAAGGCATCCGTGGGAAGGGGGAGGGGCGGAGGACGGAGGGATGGTGAGACAAGAGGCGGGGGGGAGGAAGGTGCCCCGGTGTTTCACGTGGGGTCCCACCGAGCGCGAGCCCCGAGCGGGCACACTCCTGGGCGAGCAAGACCGCCCAGGTGAGGTCGGGATCCTACTCCCCCGAGGGAGGAGGAGGAGGCGGAGGAGGAGGAGGAGGAGGAGTTGGAGGAGGAGGAGGAGGAGTTGGAGGAGGAGGAGGAGGAGGAGGAGGAGGAGGAGGTGGAGGAGCACCCCTGGTGACGCCTCCCCCTCGTCCTCCTCCTCCACCTTATTATGCTCCTCCATGCGTGCTCCGCTTTTCACATCCGCACGAGACTGCAGATCTGCTGGGAATTCGGCTGTTTTTCTTCCGATGATGTGGGCTTGGGCCTCGGGAGCCCCACACTGATTTATCTGACATGCCAGAGGGACCCTGGAACCCTACCCCGTCCAAACCGCTTCGAATGGGAAACGTCACATGATGCTGCAATGTTGCCACACACCAGCTGCATGATGCATGAAGTCTTCCCCCCTCGGGTGTTCCTTCGTCCTATCGAGGCGCCCTCGTAGTCACGTGACGGCTCCTCCTCCTCCTCCTCCTCCTCCTCCTCCTCATCATCATCATCATCGTCATCATCATCATCATCATAATACTAATCATCATTATAATCATCACCATCATCAGCATCATCAGCATCATCATCATCATCAGCATCATCAGCATCATCATCATCATCATCATCATCATCATCATCATCATCATCATCATCATCATCATCATGATCATGATCATGATCATGATCATGATCATGATCATCATCATCATCATCATCATCATCATCATCATCATCATCATCATCATCATCATCATCACATTCATCAACATCCCCCATCCTCCCTCATCCTTCCGCCTCTTCGCACAACTCGGCTCAGAACACCTCTCGTATCCTTCATGGCGACTGCGCGCCTCGGCCAGCCTGCCGCCGGTCGGAGCAACCTCTGCTTCGAGGGCATGTGATCCAAAGGCTCCCGAGCTCGAGGAGTCGCGGGAAGGCGGTGGCGTGGTTCGGGGTGGACGACAGGGGAATCGGCTGCATGCAGCTGGCTCTCCTGCCGCCCCCCCGAGCGACCACGCATTGAAAAAGCGGCCACAAAACGGATGCGCCGAAACCGGCTGCACGAAGCAGGTGTCGCACCCCGGCCCCATGAGGAGGAGGAGGAGGAGGAGGAGGAGGGGAGGAGGAGGAGGAGGAGGAGGAGGAGGAGGAGGAGGGAAGGAAGGGAGGGGGGAGGGAGGGGAGGGAGGGAGGGAGGGAGGGAGGGAGGGAGGAGGAGGAGGAGGAGGAGTGGGAGGAGGAGGAGGAGGAGGAGGAGGACGACGACGAAGGAGAAACTACGCGCACTCCGAAAGTTCGCCACGGCCCCTCCACCCCGACCGCACGCACCTTTTAGGGAGCCCTTCAGAGGACGTGCGCGCCCAGCCACGTACATGAAAACGGCCCCTCAGTCCGCGAGACCAGCCTCGTGATAGGAACGTTCGCGCGATGCATACTCTCGAAACGAACGTGGATTCGTGTGCGTGCACGTCCTTCTCTCGCTCCTGGACCCTCCTGGCGGTGAGGCAGACCCATGACTACCTCGTCGGTTCGGCCTCCAGGTAGCACCACCTCGGACAGCAGAAGACCGACCAACCAGCACGCGAAACCTTTGCGCGAGCGTCCGGGAATGGGAAAGCGGAGGCGCCACAGGGCAACCGGCACTGAGACAGACGTCCCCCTGCACTGTGTGGTGCATGTGCGCAAGTGCCCCCCCCAGAACTCGCGTGCGCAAAGCGCAGCAGGTGACAGGCGGACGAGTGCCGAGGTATGTGTTTCCCTGCCTGCGTGTCACCTCCAGCAGGGATCGCGCAGGAGGCGGCCGGAAGAAGAGTGGACGCGGCTAGGTGCGCGAACCTCACCGTCGTCCGACAAACTCCACACAAAATCGGTCCCCGCCGGCTCTGACTGCAACAGGATGTCTGATGTCCTCGAAGCAGTAAAGAAGGAAAAAACACTATAGTTGAAAGAAGGCGCCGACAAGCGCATACTTGTTGAGAGGATGCGGAACATGCAATCACTTGTTGTCGCTGATGCACAAAATCGGTCCCCGAAATCCTCCCAAGGTACGTCCCGACACGCTGTGCCGAGCCGCGCCCGGCAGCAGCGACGAGGGCCCTGGCCCCCCGCCAAGAAGTCCAGGAGAGCGCGAGGAGGACAGACGCCGCGCGGCTGCCTCGCAGGGCATGCGCGAGTGGAGGACAAGCCACTGCCCCGATGACTCGGGAGTGGCTGGACGCCCGAAGTAACCCCAGGAAACATTTAAGAACCCCCCCCCTCCGGCAAATCGATAACCCTTCCGCACCCTGGAAGCGTTACCTGGCACCAGGAGCCCTTCTTGTGTCCGGGTGCTACAGCTACCGTTCGGTTATTTCGGCCCCTCGGAATATCGAATAAAAAATGCGGTGCTACGATATCGCCGGGGGGGTTCTTAAATGCTTCCTGGGGTTATCCCAGGCAACGCTGGTCCGGGGCAGCTCTGGTTTGGGTCCCGACGCCCGAACCAGTAGCCGCCCCTGCAACCCCCAAGCCCTGCTACCTCGGGGGCTCTGAAGGCAACGCGGCGGGGCGCGCGAGAGCTTCACGTAGTAGAGCTGCCAGTTGCCACGGTTCGTGGACGCCGACTCGCTCTGCCCGTGGGAGTGCCGCAGCCAGTGCACGAACGTGCCGTCGGGGTGCAGCTCCAGCCGCTCCTCCTGCGGCGGGTCGGGGGGCGCCCGAGGCGATCTCTCGCGAGCAGAGCAGATGGCCGTGAAGGTGGTTGACGGAGGGAAGGCCAAGCCGTACTAGAAGGATGCGCGGTAAGGATGCGAGGGCCATTGAGTGGCAACGACAGGGGGGGGCTGGCATTGGGGGGATGCATCGACCTGGAATCGGCGATACATCGCCGAAAGATCGGCGATAGATCTCCGATAGTGAATCCGCACCTTCCTGGGCAGGTTGGGACTATCGGGCCCCTATCGGTGATCAATGGGCGATTGGGGGTCGATGCATCCCCCCCCCTCTCTGCCTATCCTACCTCTATCGTTGCCCCCGAGCCTTGGAGGGCCATGGTGACGTTTTTCGAACGAGATTGGGCAGCGAAGGTCGCTCAGGATGGGCTGAATGGGCCAGGGGCAGCCTCAAAAAATCCCACCAGCCCTCTGGACGTGGGTGGTCTAGAGAGGCTCCTCTTCCACCCCCCTTCTTCCCCTTCGGGGAGGGGCTCACCCTACCCCCCCCCCCCCTGGACCTGGACGGGGCGCCCTGCGAGCGGTCAGCGCATCCACGATGGGGCGAACGGGCAAGGGTGCAAGGGTTAGAGGCCTCCCAGATGGGGTCGGAGTAAGCGCTTGGAGGATCGCGCCGCACCGCCGATGCATCGGCGATGTATCGGCGATGCATCGGCGATGCGTCGGGGATGCACCAGCGATGCATCGCCGACGTCGGCGATGCATCGGCGACGTCGACGCGAAGCAAACCGGGCTCCACACCGAGCCGCATCGGCGATGCATCGGCGATGCGGCGCGATCCTCCGACCCCATCTGACTACCTACCAGACCACCCCGACCCAACCCGAAGACCCGAATTTCAGGTTGGGGGGGTTAAGGGTTCCACATGTGTTTTTTCGATGTTTCCCAACCCCCCCCCACTGGAAATCGAGGGTAAATCTGAGCCTTCGGGTTGGGTTGGGGTGGTTTGGTGGGTGGTGACCATCTGCTCCGACCACATCGAGGAGGCCTGGAGGGGCAGCCCTGGAGGATTGCTCCTCCTTGCCGTGCGGGTGGGCCGCCGGGAGACGGGGCCCTGCTCGGATGCCAACGCGGCCCTCCGCGTCGCCTGGCCGGTCGGCCCCCAGTGGCGCTGCCCTCGGCGCCGCGGCGGGGCGCGGCGGAGGGAGCCCGTGGGGGAGGGCTCTCGGGGGGGCCCGCTGCGGGTGGATGCGGGTCGCGGGCGGGCAGAGCGCGGGCTCGAGGAGGGGAGGGGTGGGGGAGAGGGAGAGGCGGGCGGGGGCGAGGCAAGAGGAACAAACGATAAGAATAATAATAAGACTGAGAAGAATAAGAAGAGCACTAATAATAATAATCCGCCGGCCCCCTTGTGGGGCCACCAGGCTGTAGGACCATGATTCGCAGTTTCCTGTACCAGTCGTAGGTTGTAGTTTCCAGTGTTACAGTTCTGCTTCTTGTTGGTTACTGTAACTAGTTGACTTCTTGCTGGTTGCTGTAACTAGTTGATTGACCGCGCGAGGGGGGGGGGCCCAAACAAGATTTTTAGCGTCTCCTGGGCGCGTTGTCTGAGTTGCTGGGGGGGCTCGAAATCGACACCCCTCACGCAGATCCGCGGGGTCAGGGTCCAAAAACAAATGGGATTTGCCACATTTCTGAAATTCGGTGCCACCCCTCACGCAGATCCGCGGGGTCAGGGTCCAAAAACACAGGGGATTTGCCACATTTCTGAAATTCGGTGCCACCCCTCACGCACATCCATCGCAAGGCGTGGTAACCCAAACTGCGAGTACTCCCTCGGCCCTTTAATCCTAAGGTGTGGTAACCAAGCTCGTAAACCATACACGTCTTACCAATCGCCCTGTGTGGTAACCCCTCTTGTGATCAGTTGGTTTTGCCGATTGCGAATCGGCCTCGCATGAAGTTCCGATACTGCTGCACGACAGCGCCAAAGCCTCATGACTTAGCTCTTCCATGGCCCATTCTCCGAGAGAGGGGGCCGGCGGCAGGGAGCGAAGCCCTTACGGATAATAATGATAATAGTAATAATATAATTATAATAATAATAATAATACGAATGCTAATACAAATAATAATAATAATAACAACATTAATATAAACTTTTGGCGGTCCGCGCGGGTTTCGTTGATCTGAGCTGGGCCCCCCTCCCCAGCGCGCCTCCGGCGCCAGGGGCGGCGCCAGAGGCGCCGCCGGGATGGCCCAGCGCGGATCCGAGAAATCCGCGAGGAGCGCCAACAGTTTATGTTTATGGTGTTTTTTCTTCTTCGACGTGGGGAGAGAGGGAAAGGCAAGCGGGGACCAGACCCCCAACGTCGCGATTTTTTAGCAACGTTGACCCCTGGAGGTGTGGACCCTTTCCCCGGGACAGGTGTTTCTTCCTGAGTCGTTGTTTGACGGTCCCGAGGCCCAGGGTTGCTGTGAATTGAGCATGGACCGACCTTCCCGGCATTCCTAGGCCGTCCACGAGATGTTCGCAGAAGCCAGCAATGTTTTTAGAACATAAACCGATGTGTTAAGACAACTCAGTCTCAGCCAGAAATGTTTGAAGAATATTTCGTACAGGCCACAAAAGGTTATTGGAACATTGTTCGGTCGGCCTTTAGGCAAACCGCGACGCTTCGCCACTGCTTGAGTCAGTCGACTCGGTCTCCTTTGTTCCTGTCGCCAACGTCCTCAGAGAGGTCGCTCGTGTCCTCTCGCACGGCCTGGTTCCCAACACACCTAATCAGACAATACCTGCAGGCAACACTATACACGGTGTGGAATAGCATCGTCACGTTCACGGTAGCGTCCTGCGCCACAATGCGAGCGTCTGGCTGCTGTTTCCCGCGCCAGCAAGATAAACAGTGGAGCTCCGCTGACAGGCAGCTAGCTCAAACTGCATACTCAAAGAGGGCAACGGCAGCAGGAAGGTAAAAGTTCAAGGGCCCTGGGACAAACATATATATCCATATATACAAATCTATACGCATTGGTAGCAATCCACTGCGCCAAGAGGCGCCTGCGGCATGAAGCTTGGACTGGGCCAGCGCCTGGTGAAATTCAGAGCTTGAGATCAATGAGCGCGCCCTGCGAGTCTTCTGCCATGGGCGAATTCGCACGTGGCTGCAGGGAATCTACACATGGCTCCGACTGAGTGGACAGGGGCATCCTGTGCAACTCGTCACTCAGATCGCGGGCGCGGCTGAACCAGGTGTGTTGACACTCCTTCACCAGCTCCTCCGAGCGACCCTGCCAGAGTGTCCGGGAGGCGTTTCTTCCAGATGCTCTTAACCCCCCTTCCAGCGGACGCATTGGGTCCCCTCCACCTCGCCAACAACAGCACCACCAACAAGACAACACCAACAACAACAACAACTACGACAACAACAATAACTACACTAGCAACACCAAAAGCAATCCAAACAACAACCAAACCAACAGCATCAGCAGCAGTAACAACAGTAGCAACAGCAATACAGACAATACCATCACCACCAACAACAGCATCAATAGCACCATCATCAACAGCAACAACAGCACTAACAGCAATACTAACAATACCACCACCAACAACAACACCGACAACACCAACAACACCAACAACACCACCAACAGCACCACCACTAACAACACCAATAACAATCACCACCACCACCAACACCAACAGTAACATCAACAACACCAACCAACCAACACCATCTAACGATGTCGTCATCGACTCAAGCGTCGAGAAGCCGATCAAATTCTACCTGATCCCTTCCTCGCTCGGAAGGTGGTTACAAGAAGGAGGCCCAGGGGGCTCGGAGTCAAGTGTGGCGTTGGAATCTCCACGGGCATCACGCCAACTTGTGCACTCTTGCGGCCACTTTGGCTAAGTTGGGGATCGTTGGGGCAATCGTGAGCAAACTGAAACCGACAAGTGATTTGCGGCAAACGGAGATCAGCTGAGGCCCCCCGGAGCAAAAAAGCAATATTGGGGGCAATATAATTCAATTTGCTGACGCCACATCAAAGAAAACTCATAGATGTTCCGTGGCCCTGGCTGTTTCAAATTTGGTTGGTTCCCGCCCTTCGGGATTTCCGACAGCCTCATCAGACAGCCCAGGAGGCCCCTACTATTAGCCAAATATTGCCTAAGATGGAATGAAAAACGGCCCAAGGTAAGCCCCAAGGCAGCTCCAAGAGAAACCAACAACAACGGCGCACAAGAGCCCCGAAACGGCCCAACAGGGTCCGAAGACGGCCCAAGAGGACCGCAGGTCCCCATGACGGTCCAGATGGGCTGACCGCGTCCGGGGCAACTGGGGCGATCGCGTGGGGACAGGGGTGGGGGAGGCGACGGTGAGGGGGACGGGGAGAGGGGAGGAGTGTGAGTAGTCACAAGGCACGCTTTGATCAGGATTTACCCAGCCGTGACGGCGGTTCTCCCGGCCCCCCCATCAAAGGAATGTCAAGCCCACTGTTCCGCCTCCTCTCCCCCCCTGCTCTTCCTCAGCCTCCTTCCCACGAATGCTCCAGGAGGCCTCCGAGAGGGCCCCGAAGAGGCCCCAAGAGGCCCCCTAAGAGGCCCCAGGAAGCCCCAAGAGGTCCCCAAGAGTCCTAAAATATCAAGGATCCCACAGAAGTTCGAAAACGCCCGAACATGCCCCCAGACAGGCCCAAAGCGGGCCAGGAGCCCGAGCATGACCCCAAGACAGCCCAACAGAGACAATACGTACACGCCCAAAAATGGGCCCAAGCCATGACGGGACTGCACCACGTCCCACAGAGACCCTCAGAAGGCTCTGGGAGGCTCCAAGGTCCACTTTACGTTAACACTCTGAACGCGAGGCCTCCCAAGAGCGAACGGCGGCGCAAAACAACCTCAGCGTCGAGATAATCGAGCCCCGCTGCGACACGGTCCCGAGGCCCCCCAAGGCCCTCACACGGCTCCTTCCATAGTCACAGAGACACGGTCATTGGTAAGCCCAGGTCGCCGTTCCACATTATGTCTTGTCCTCCATGCCGTCTCCTACCCAAGTCTTTCGGCACTCGCGAGCCTGCCCGATACGCTAGCGAAGTGTCGAACGAATGTCGCTTCCCAAGGCCCGACGCGTGAACACCCTTCAGTTTCGGTACGTTCTTCTTGGTGCTCGGATTTGTTTCCCATGGCCAGCGTTCAAGTAAGCTGGGACATCATGAGCCCATAACTCCTGCACCAAGGGAGCCCAGAATCGAATCGATAAGTCGGATCGGCGATCGAAATGAATCGTAACGGCGGAAATCGGCAGCCAAGTCGGGAACAGTCGAATCCACGGACATCGGCATGCTAGTCTGCCTCCGATGCGACATCGGAACCCAAATCGGATCCCAAGTCGAATCGAATCGGAATCGGAAATCATCGAAATCGAATCGGATCGAATCGGCGGAATCGAAACGGGCCCTGTCCTGCACGCTCAGGCCGCCCATCTCCTCCTCGCAGCCCGCCCAAATGCCCGTGAGCTCCTCTCGCGGGCGCAGGCCACCCCGACCCTGGCACAACGCGCCCCCGCCTGCCACGCCTCTGTCTGGGGCGCACCCCCCTCCGCTCTCCCGTTGGCCTGCTGCGGGCGGCGCGATCTCACGCCACGACCTGGCGTGCTGCTGCTTGCCTAGTCCTCCTTTGTGAAGGCGCCCGGGGACACACACAAATAATCAGACACACGAACATCCCAAGATCCTGCATATAAATGGTCCACATTTCCTGGACTCCCGCCTCCCCCTCACTTCCAAATCGTTTCCCAGAAAAATGGGGCAGGGGAGAAGGGGGCCTCGAGGAGCAACGATAGGGGGGGACTGGCACAGGGTGGGGAAGTGTCGACCTCTGGAATCGGCGATCCCTCGCCGATGGGTCGGAGATAGGCCCCCGATACCGAATCCGCACGTCCCTGGGCAGGTTGGGACCATCGGGCACCTATCGGCGATCGGTGGGCGGCTGGGGGTCGATGCATCCCCCCAGGCCTATGCCCCACTGCGGTTGCCCCTAAGGCTTGGGCCAGCCGTAAGACGAAGCCAAGACGAGGACCACATCGGGTGAGGTTAACTCGAGAACCTCTGAGATCCAGCGGCTCTGGAGGATGTCTTGGGCGCCGCGGCCTTCTCAGAGCGTTCCAGAACGCTCTGGACCGGATTTATCCTCGTCCTGGCCCCGTCCGAGGCCGCGCCATCAAAGTAGCCGTGGCCGTGGCCAAACTGCTTGGCATTGCGTAGCGCCAGTCCCGTGCATCCACCGATATGGCCCAGCTCGCAGTCAACACTTCCGGTCCAGAGGGAGCGGCGGGTCTCCTCGCTTCCGTCCCGCATCACCGCGCACAGTGACAGCCGAGCGGCGTCTGCGCATTACTTGCCCTGATGCTGCTCGCGTGCATTGGCAACAACCATCGGTCGGGCCCTCCAGACACGCCACACAAGTACACTGGGGGTGCACTTCAGCTTCGACGTGGGTAAATTGTATGTGGGGCTCTCCTTGGTGCCGTCCATGATTGGTCCTTGTCAGCATGCACGTTCGTCTTCTGGCATGTCGCCCTCAATGTCTGCATCTTCGCATGCCGCTACCAGCTGTGTGCGGGCCGTCCACGGTGCGCTGCAATATATGCTCTTGCTTCGCCACCTCGCGTCTGTTGCTGGGTCCCGCCGCGCCCTGGCCCATCCGGCAGACAGACAAGCACTGGGGGCGCGCAAACGTGGAGCAGCGATCCATGGATTTGGCGTGCGGTCGCCAGATCCATGGATCGGGGGAGGTGCCCTCCCCAGGATGCGGCCGTTGCCGCCTCGCTCGGCGGCGGAAATCCGCGAGTTCCCATGGAAACGGGACCCGTCGCCAATCCACTCCCACTTGATCCATGATTGCGATCGCATGAAAAGCAGCTAGAATAATCGTTTCCCTTTCAGACCCTCCAGGTCAGTTCGAGGTCCGCTGCATTGTTATAGCTCTGCGTTGCAATCTCTGTCGCGAATTAATGACAACGCTTTCCCATCGCTCATCCTCACCGTTGCCTCCAGCTGCAAAGCTGCGACGGTCGGGGGCGGGGCTAAAACAGAGCAAATGCGTTGCTCCGCCAGCAACGGGATTTTGTCTTGGACGGTCGCGAATGCAACCGTCTATGCGAATGCCACGCACCCGAACCAACGCAAAATGCAAAAACTTTGGGCAATGAGCTTCCGTTTGGCATGCTTCCTGGAGCGAACACCGAAAATACCGAAAAGTATTGAGACCGCGGGACAAGGCCACACGTCAAGCGTGAAGGCGGGGCGCCCTGCTTGGAGCCCTTGCCTTCTGCCTCCGCCACACTCCGCCTTGTTGCTTGCTCGCCTGCCCTCTTCACTCTTCACTGAAACACCTTCCTATACCATGTGCTAGGCAGGCCAAGCTGCACTTTGAGCAACGCCTAGCTTTGTACGGGAAGACATGAACTCTGATTTCAGATGGACCTCGGGTATGGACAGACCCCCCTTTAGCAAAACGTGGTTTAGTGAAAACGACCTGAGGCCCAAACCTGGCGGGCGCAAGCCTGGAAAACAACGGCCACGGCGCCCTCTCGAGAACCGAAAACGCACAATTCACTAATCGACGTGTCACTGTTGGGGGTTCTGTCCACCCCCGATGGACCCAAACAAGAACGCATCTCTGTCGCAGGCAGGTGGACGGGCGAGAACAGACCTGACTACCGAGACACAATCCATCTCCTCCTCTCCACGCCAGGCCTGCCGCACCCCACGAACGCGCCCACCCGTCCTCGGCGCCTTACTCTCGTTCCCTCCCTCCCTCCCTCCCTCCCTCCCGCCTCGTTCCCTCGTTCCCTCCCTCCCTCCCTCCCTCCCGCTTCCCTCCAGTCCCCAGCCCCCCGCGTTCTGCCCCCTGCTGGCTTGGGTCTAGCGAGTCCTTGTGCGCGGTGGCGCCGTCAGGGATCAACTTGGGGGGCGAAGAGAGCATCAAGGATAGACAGGGAGAGGTATCGAGAGGGCGCGCGCGCGAGAGAGAGAGCGGTAGATGGCGGCAACATATATACGCATACATGCACACATACACATACACATACATAAATAGCGACATTCACATAAACGTAAACATTACCATACACTCAAACATAAAAAACTGTATGCAAACACGATCACATGAGCATAGCCATACAGACCAACATAACCACACACATACATATAGGCATACCGACATACATAAATTATGGCACATACACGTGTACGTCTGCACATACCTGTACACACCGGTAACGGCATGCATGACGATCGCCGCAAGAAGGGCCCCGATCCCCCTGCTTTCCCCGACCTCCTCCTCCGACTCCGTCCCCCTCGGCTCCTCTTCCTCGTCCTCGTCCCCCCCCTTCGTCCCCTTCCTCCCCTCCCCCTCGTCTCCTTCCCCGTCCTCGTCCCCTCCCCCTCGCCCCCTTCCTTCCTCGTCCTCCCCCTCGTCCCCTTCCTCGTTCTCCCCCCTGCCTCCATCTTCTCCCCCCTGCCCCCCCCATGGGCCCCCCCCCCGTCCTCCCCTCGTCCGCCCCTTTCCTCCGCCCTCCTTCCCATTTGACTTGCTCCTGCCTTGCCCCCCCCTTGCTCCCCCTTGCGTCCCCCCTACGTCCCCCCCTGGCTCTCCCTTGCGTCCCCCCCTGGCTCTCCCTTGCGTCCCCCCTAAAGTCCCCCCCATGGCTCTCCCTTGCGTCCCCCCTCCCGCCCTCTGTCCGCCTCTGCTCCCCGTGGGGCCGGAGGGGGGGGGGTGCGCGCCCCTGCGCGCGGGGGAGGGAGAACGGATGGAGGAGAGGGAAGGAAGAAGGAGAGAGGGGGAGGAGGGAGGGCGGGAGGGAAGTCGATGAGGAGGAGGGAGCTTTCGTCCTCTCCCTCCCCCCTCCCTCCCTCCACTCCACTCCCCCTCCTCCTCCTCAGTCCTCACACTCCCTCGTCAACAACGACAGGATACAAGTACTACGACTCCGAACTGCTATCTTATGTGTGCTTGCTCACTCAGGACGTTTTGACACCTGCAGACGTTGCCCTCCCCCTCCTTTCCACACCCCCCGTCTTCAGATCTCCTGCTCCTCCTGGTCCAACTCTGGGTCCTCCTGATGCTCTTCCTCGTCCTCCTGCTCCTCCTGCTCCTCCTCCTCCTCATCATCATCATCAGCTTCATCATCATCATCATCATCAGCATCATCATCATCAGCTACAGCATCATCATCATCATCATCAGCAGCATCATCATCACCATCACCAACACCATCATCAACATTATAAGCATCGTCATCCGCATACTCCTCCTCATCATCAGCATCATCAGCCTCATCATAATCGTTATCAGGAGAAGCACCAGCATCACCACCACCTTCATCATCACCACGACTATCACAATCATCATGACCATCATCAGCACCGTCATCATCATCATCATCACCACCATCAAGAGCACCATCAGCATCACCATAATCACCATCATAACCACTATTACTAGCGTCATCAGCATCGTCATTGTCATCGTGATCATCATTATTACCATCATCACCAGCAGCATAATCACCATCACCATCACCACCACCATCACCACCACCACCATCATCAACCTCAACACCATCACCACCATCATCATAAACGTCCACAGCATCATCATCATCATCCACATGATCATCCGACTGACCTGAATCGTCAACACCAACACCACCATCATTACCATCATCACCATCATTATCATTAACATCAACATCATCATCACTCACCATGATCACCAACCACAAACACATACGCATCACCACCACCGTCATCATAACATCATCAACGTCATCACCAACACTAATCAACACTACCGTTACCAGCAACATCAGCGTCAGCATAGACATTGTCATCATCAGCATCATCATCGTCACCAACATCATCGTCATCACAATCACCACCAGCACCACCATCATCATCATCACCATCATCACCGTCGCCATCATCAACATTATCATCACCACCACCATCATCATGCATCATCATCAACAATCCATCATTTGCATCATAATCACCAATACCAGCATCACCATCATCGTCATCGACACCCTCATCATCATCGGTAAAGGCGTCAGCATCGTCATCAACAGCAGCAGCATCTTCAACATCATCATCATCATCATCATCATCATCATCATCAGCATCAGCATCATCATCATCACACTCACCATCAACATCATTATCATCAGTATCACCATCACCATCACCATCACCATCGCCATCATCATCACCATGGCCACCATCATCCTTATCATCATCATCACCATCATCATAGTCGTCCTCCTGCTCATCCGCCTCCCCATCCTCCCTCTCCTGAATTACACACAGCCCCCTCTGACTGTGCAGAGCATACATCAAGTTCGAGCCATGACCCCCCGCGGACAGAAGAGAGAAAGCAATGCGGCGCAAAGGGGAGGCACGGGCAGGATGGGTAGGATGTCAGCGATGCGATGCGACCACTGTTGCGGACAGCGTCCGGGCCTAGAGCAGACCAGGTGGGTGAGGCCATGGCCTCTAGGATCTGAGGTGTCTGGATTCATGCAATGCGAGACATGTAACAAGTTAGGAGGAGAGGGGGAGGAGGAAAAGAAAGTCCTTGGTGTCGGTGTCGGCGCGGGTTGGGTAGGATGTCAGATGTGGCGCGAAGGCACCAAACCTGCTCCCCCCGCCCTCTCCCTTTTATAGCATGGCGGAAACGCGCCCTGAGGGGCACGGGTCCTGGACCCGGAAGCCTCCCCCCAGGACGAGATCTTCACTGACCCGGAGCCGCTTTCTGACAGCCCCGGGGCCCGTGGAGGACCCCGACAGCCCGGAAGCAGAGGAAAACCTCCGGACCCGCTTCTCCCATGACCACCCCCTCCTGATGAGCTTGTTTTCCACCACCACCACCATAGGTTGGAGGGGGGAAGGAGGAGGAGGGCGAGGAGGCGGAGGACGAAGAGGAGGAGGAGGAGGAGGAGGAGGAGGAGGAGGAGGAGGAGGAGGAGGAGGAGTTGGAGTTGGAGTCCCTGGACGTAGTCCTCCCTCCTCCTCCTCCTCGGAGGAGGAGGAGGAGGAGGACCCCCCCTCCAACTTATGGTGGTGGTGGTGGAAAACACGCCCAGCCCCTCCTCCTCCCCAGGCGGCAACGTCGGCGGGCCGCCTCGATGTAGCGGCTGCCGCTGCTGCCGGAGCTCTCGAGCCCTCCTGCGCACCCCCGCCGCCCCCGCTGGCACTGACCCCTTCTGATCATCGCCTCCTAAAACAGGGCTAGGATCGGGATAAATCGCCCCAGAGCGTTCTGGAGCGCTCTCAGAGCGTTCCGGAACGCTCTGGAGCGGCCGCGGCGCTCAATACATCCTCCAAGCCCGCCGATTCTCAGAGATTTCGAGTTATCCCGATCCGATTTTGTCCCGATCTTCGCGTCGTTTTAACTGACCCCTTCTGCTCACTGCCTGCGCTGATAATCGGCCACGCGCAGAGGGGGGTGGGGGGAGGGGGTGTGGCTTCTTAGAAGCACCCCTGCTTCTTAGAAGGCGCGGTCCTTCTCTATGGATTGAAGGCCGGCGCCTTCTAAGAAGCAGCCTCCTTCTAAGAAGCCCCCCCCCTCCCCCCACCCCCTTGTGAGCACCGCCAGGATAGTCGGCCCTAGGAACGGTTCCGTTCTTTTACCTGGTCCGTTCTGCCTTTTGTGTCGCGAGTTCCGTTTTGCTGCTTTTGCTGCCGGTTCTGGCGCCGTTTTTGCTGCCCGGTTCCGTCGCCATGTTCTTGCAATTTCCGGTACCAGTTCCAATTCCGGAGCCATTGCTGTTGCCGTTTCCAGTTGCCGCTGCTTTGCAGTTTCCATTTTGGAGAGACACGTTTCCGGAAACGGTGAAAAACATGGTCCACGCGCCTGTGTACGTACAGTGGAGGCCAGTCCACCAGAAACCTTCCACAAGAGACCCAACCCTGAGACCCCAGGACGTCCCTCGATGTTTGGCGTGGGAACGTCGCGCTCTCCACAGCAGAAACATTGAAACCCCAGAAGCCCAGGGCACCCAGGCATGGGCCTCCACTGCACTTCAGGGGGCCACGACGCCTATGTAGGGAAACGAACTCTATACACCGACGCTTTTCCCGACCCTGCGCTGAAATTCGCACAGGAATGCGAATTCTGGTGCATACGGGATCCTGGTGTGTACACACTTTTCGTGGTTCTCCTGGGACTACGGGGAAAAAACTATACACCACACACCACCCCGAGCGTCGCCCCCGAGCCTCACAACAGCCCGCCACTGGCAATGTACCCGCTCCAGCTTCCGACCCTAGACTCGGGAGCGGCCAAGAGGGGGGTGTCCAAGAGGGGGGGGTGCAAATCATGACCGGCGGCATGGGCGCGGCCCAGCGGGGGCCAGGGACGTCATGAAACAGGAGGGCGCGCCATGAAATCTGGGGAAGTATCATGGCCCACGCCATGATATCCACCCCCCCCTATAGGAAGGCACCAACTATACACCAACACCGATCCTGGCCAGGATCACCCTGGGCCCAGGATCGGTGTATACGCCCTCCTGCCTTGCGCAAGAAGGCATATACACCGATCCTGGGCCCAGGGTGATCCTGGGCCAGGATCGGTGTTGGTGTATAGTTGGTGCCCTCCGACCCTAGCCATCACCCCCTTCTTCTCCGCCCCCGATAGACAGGCCACCCCGGGGGCGGGGCGGGCCGTGGCCTCCCGCCCCCCTGGCCGCCACGGGGCCGCCCCGGGACTCCCCGAGGAACCCCGGGACTCCCCGAAAAGAACCCCCCGGCAGACGGCCAAAGCGGCCCCGTGGGCCGCCCATTTTTCGGGCACCGAGCACGAGGCACCGAGCTCCGAGCACCGAGCGAGGCATCGAGGCACGAGGCACCGAGTGCCTCGATGCACCGAGGCACGAGCCACCCCGGGGCCAGGCGCGAGGCACCGAGCACCGAGCGAGGCATCGAGGCACATCAGCAGGCACCACGCGCAGGACAAGGCACTGGGCACTGAGCAGCAGCCCCAGGAACCACACACGGCGCTGTGAAAGCACAGCGCGCCGCACACTGCCCGAAAGGCACGCCGCGTGCACGGGTCGGCATGGACGGCGCATCACGAAGCAAGCTTACAAGCACCCGGGTTGCAAGCACATGCCGCCATACGTGGCGCCAGGCAAGGCATCAAGCACCAGTCACTGCACATGACACTAGGAAATAAATCAGGAACAAGTCACCGGGCATGACACAAGACTGTCATGATCGCGATCCACGGCCGTAAACCGAACCTCCCAGACCCCGTGGAGCTCCACACAAGACCCAGGAACAACAAAGAAGACTCACGGACAAAATTTCAACCAGCCGTGCCTCTGGCACGTATGGGTGTGCCCTCTGGTCCATGATGGCCCTCAGCATCAGAAGCTGGATGACCTGCAGGAGGAGGAGGAGGAGGAGGAGGAGGAGGAGAAGCAGGAGGAGGAGGGGGAGGAGGAGAAGGCGGAGGAGGAGGAGGAGGAGGAGGAGGAGCAGGAGGAGGAGGGGGAGGAGGAGAGGGAGGAGGGGGAGGAGGACCCTTCAAGGCCCCGGGTCTCGGGGGCTCCTATGCGGCCTCTCGCGGCACGCCGCACCCTCCCGGCGGCACAGGAAAGCCGCGGCCGGGAGCCCCGAGGCTCCCGGCACGCCCTGGCGCGGCCCGCTCGGGGGCCCACAGGAGAGGCCAGCGAGGCCCGCTCGGAGGCTGCGCTGAGAAGAGCCCCAAAGGGCTGCAGTATTCGGCCTGACCGGAGGAACGATCAATCGGGGATGGACAGACCCCCCTTTAGTAAAACGTGGTTTCGTGAAAACGACCTGAGGCCCAAACCTGGCGGGCGCAAGCCTGGAACATAGCGGCCACGCCGCCCTCTCGAGAACCGAAAACGGACAATTCACTAATCGACGTGTCACTGTTGGGGGTGCTGTCCCCCCCCGAATCAATAAGGAACTAAGCCCTTTTTGTTCCAAGTACATTTCAGAAGTTCGAAGGAACACCAGGGGGGCTCGCCGCCAGAAAGGTGGCGGAGCGCATTCAAACTGCAGGATCGGCCGAGCCCCTTTTGAAAAGTAAGTGTTCCTTACAGTCAAAAACCCTAATAAGGACGCGCGGTAAGGACGCAAGCCCCTTGAAAGCCGAAGTTGGGATTTTTGGGGCGGCGGACGACGGAAACCTCAAGGACGCAAGAGCAAGGAAGAGCAAGGACGCAAGGGTACCCTGAGCAAAGTCGCGCGTCCTCATCATGGTTTTTGACTGTATTCAAGCCGGACCCTGTACCATGAACGGACCCTCCAGATGGCCACATTGCCAGCGGAACGTAGAGGGCATGGGTCGCCAAACACAGGACACAAGGGTACCCTTGTTTGGGCAGGGTCGACCAACGAATCAAACTCGGCTGTACCGTGAACGGGCCGTAGGAGCGTGGTTGGACATGTGCCCCCTCCTCTCCCGAAGATGGCTCAACGACCCCGAACAGGCGGGCTCTGCAAGGTTGGGCGGGCGGCAAGGGATGATCAGGCAGAGGCGTATGGGGAGGGGAAGGAGGAAGAGGGTGGTACTTCACCATTTGATCCTGCTGGACTGGGCGGCTCGAACATTGGCATTGCATTCGAGACGCGTATCTGGCGTCGCGTTCTCGACCTCGACGTTTGGTGCAGCCCTGCGTAAGCATTACCCAGCCCACATGCCTCGCGACTCCTGCTTGGGATCCGCTGTCAAGTGGGCACCGAACTCTCGACCAATTCCTTTTGAACCAATACTAGGTGTAAGTCGGGCATGTCCTTCTACGGGCAGATTTTGAGAGAAAAATGAAGAATAGTCAAAACATGTACCACACGTTGTCAATCATACTCAACAAATATTTCCCGGAGATTTTTTGGGGGTATTTTGGAATACGCCTCCTGTAGAGGAGTTGGCCCGACTTCGACCACCTCCTCTTGAACCAATTCCTCTTGGAGGGTGTGCACTCGCAATCGAAACGTCTGGTTCTGAGTGCCATCCGAAGCCGCCCCCCATGCGGGGAGAGCGGAGGGCCTGCCCAGCACTGCTAATCAGAGAGAAGGGGACGCCTGACGGAGCAGGAGGAGGAGATCTCGGTTGAGAAGGGGGGGAGGAGGGGAGGAGGGGGAGAGGAGGGAGGAGGAGGAGGAGGAGGAGGAGGAGGAGGAGGAGGAGGAGGAGGAGGAGGAGGAGGAGGAGGAGGAGGAGGAGGAGGAGGAGGAGGAGGAGGAGGAGGAGGAGGAGGGGGAGGAGCACGAGGAGGAGGAGGAGGAGGAGGAGGAGGAGGAGGAGGAGGAGGAGGAGGAGGTGGGGGAGGAGGGGGAGGAGCACGAGGAGGAGCACGAGGAGGAGGAGGAGGAGCCAGGACTCGGTCGGAGCCCTGAGCGGGCCCGCCCGCCTGCGCGCGGCCTCCTGGAGAGCGGCCCAGTCCCAGACATCCTGCGACTCGATTACTTCGAGGCACGGGCCCTTCGACCCCTCGACGGGGATCTTCTGACCCGGGTCAATCCAGACCCGGGTCAGCAGGAAACCAAAAACTGCAATGCAGGAAACAAAAACTGCAACGCAGGTCTTCGCAAACCCGGGTCAGCCAATATGTGCGGCCGCCTCGCGGCCACGAACGGCTCGCTAACCCGGGTCAGCCAGAGGGGGTCTTCGCAGGATCCTGCAGGATCCGGCGCCCTGGCTGACCCCCGTTTGCATTGACCCCCGTCTCAAGGCTCCCGACCTCGACCACTTCCCACGGGACCGGCTTCTCATCCCGAGCCGCTTTTGGACGGTCCAGAGGCCCCGCATCAGGGCCCCGAGAGGCCGACGACGATGAAGAACCGCCGTCTCGAGTTCCTGTTGCTCCTAGACTTATTGGCACGGAGGAGAAGAGGGTCCCGAGGGAAACGGTTCCTGGACCCCGGGGCCTTTCCCCGGGACGAGATCTTCACCCCGAGTCGTTTCCGGACACTCCTTGGGCCCGTGGAAGGTCCCCTGAGTGCCCGAGAAGGGCGAAAAGCCTCAGAGGACCCGTTCCCCTCGGGACCCGTCTCCACCATGGCGACCCCACCCCGCCACGCCCCCCAGACAATGACCGCCGGGCGGACCTCCGGGGGCGGAGCGCAGGCTGCCCACTGCCTGGAGAGGAGCCTGGAGCTGATCACGGGGAGGCCCCCAGGGGGGTGAGGAGGAGGAAGCAGGAAGGAACGAAGGAAGAAAGGAAGGAAGGAAGGAGGAGGAGGAGGAGGAGGAGGAGGAGCCCCTGAGGACCCGCTCCCCCCTGCGATCGACCGCCCCCTCCCGAGCGCGAGATGCTGCGCGTCTGCGGCCGCCGCCCGGGCCGCCGGGGGGGCATGGCCCCCGCGCCGCGGCGCGGGCGCGCGGCCCCATCCCGCGCCCGGCCTCTGCCCCCGCCGCGCCCCGCGGGCGCTGGGCGCGCGGGCGCGGGGCGCGGGCGAGCGGGCGAGCGGGCGCGGGCCGGCGGCGAGCAGAGAGGGGCGGGGAGCGGAAGCAGAGGCCTCCCCGAGGAGGCCTCCTGGATGGGGTCGGAGGGCCACGCCGCATCGCCGATGCGTCGGCGATGCGTCGCCGATGCATCGCCGATGCATAGCCGATGCATCGCCGATGCAGAAAATCGGGCTCCACATCGAGCCACATCGCCGATGCATCGGCGATGCGGCGCGACCCTCCGACCCCATCTACTCCCACCCCATCGAAGAGGCCTACGTAGAGGGAAGGAGAAGCCGCTAAGCCCCCCCAGCTCAGGCAAGGCACTCCAGTGAGGGGGCGGGCGGGGGGGATCCAGGACCCAAGTCGCCCGACTTCGAGCTCAGCGTCGCGCGGGGCGCGTTTGTGTTCGCGCTCTCACGCCGCCCCCTTGACAAGGAGGCCCTCCAGCTCAGGCACGCGAAGCATGACTGCCTTGGCGGCTCTGCGGCCGACCTGGCCACCCGCCCGCCAGGGTGTCTGAAGGAGGCGGGGGGGAGCCCGGGCCGCGTGACGGAGCAGCCCTGGCCCTGTCATTCGGCGGCAAGCGAGGGGGGGAAGTGAGAAGGAGGACGGCCCTCTCAGAAATCGGTACCCGAATCGGAATCCGAACTTGAATCGAATCGGAATCGGAAGCCATCGAAATCGAATCGAATCGAATCGACTCGGAGTAATCGAAACGAGCCCTGCCCTCGTCCTCCCACCCGTCTTCTCTAGAACTCCAGACCCCGCCTAATTAGTCACTAGTCCTCTGGTTCCTCCTCGCACTCCTCGATCGCCAGAGGCCTAGGGTAATGCTTGCACAGCCGCGCGCTCACAGTGCGGCACCCACCCCGGTGCGGAAGCACTGCGGAAAAGCAGGAGGACGGTGACCACGTCGAGGATGAGAAGCAGCAGCAATGGAAGAATAACGCACGCCATAAAAGTAAAATGTGTGGCGCTCCGCGCGGATTTCTTGGATCTGCGCTAACCCCCCTCCCTGGCGCGTGGAGCGTGCCAGGGGCGGCGCCGGAGGCGCCGCTGGGGGGGCCCAGCGCGGATCCAAGAGATTCGCGCGGAGCGCCGCAAGTTTTGCGTTTATGGAGTATTTTCTTCTTCGAAGCAGGGTGAGGAGGAGAGTACGAGGTGAGGACTGTGGACCTGGGGGAAGCCACGCTGAGGGCCAGGATCTCCCAGACGGACCCACACCGTGCCTGCTACGGACGACCTGGGCACGCCCGCGACACTCGACCGTCCCGGCGGCCCGGGGAGCTCTTCCTCGACGCTCCGCGCACGCCTACGCCGGCGCAGAGTGCGCCGCCAGGCAGACCTCCACGTCACTGTCGGAAGCGCCCACGTCGGCGCCTGATGGGCAACGAGAACGGGGGGGAATGGCTGCGGAGGGGAAACATCGAGCTGGCATCGGCGACACGTCGCCGATGGATCGGCGCGAGGCCCCCGATGGCGAATAGTCCGCACGTTTTTGGGCGTTGCTAGAAGAGTCCCTGGCCAAAGGAGCCTCCAGGAGTTCCACGGAGGCCCCTACGGCCTCCAGAGCACCCATCACGAGGCCCAGAGGGCCCCGGGGGCTCCAAAATGGAGCGAAAAACTGGGGGGCACCCTGGGCCAGGGGCACCCCCCGAACGTTCCTGGGCCGGGCGGAGCCGTATCAAGTCCCTGTCGACGATCCAATGGGCGATTGGGGGAGCCGATGTCTGCCTCCCTGATCCCCCGTCGGGGATCTGCTGATCTGGGTCATTCCAGACCCGGGTCAGTCAGGCCTTGCAAGATCCTGCACGATGTTCCAAGATCCTGCGCTCAAGCCCAGGTCCATGCGAGAGATCCTGCAGGGTCCTGCGCCCAAGCCCGGGTCAATGCGACCCTGGCCCCTTTAGGATCCTGCAAGATCGGGCGCTCTGGCTGACCCCCGTTTGCGTTGACCTGACCCCCGTCTCAAAGCTCCCGACCCCGCAGCTGCCCCCGGCTTCCGGGCCATACTTCTTCAGGTCTCCGGCGGCCGCTCGTGGGACGATCCTGGCACCCCCAGAGAACATGCTCCTGGCGAGGCGTAGCCGCTGGCGAGGGCAGCCCGAGGCAGGAAGCCCGCCGAGGACCAGCGAAGACGTCAGCAAACCTCAAACCTCTCCAGACCCCCGACGTCGCGATTTCTGCACAGCTGTAGAAGAAGAAGAAGAGAAAACGTCATGAACATAAACTTTTGGCGCTCCGCGCTGGATTTCTTGGATCCCTGGCCCGCGGAGCGCGCCAGGGCCGGCGCCGGAGGCGCCACCAGGGGGGGTCCAGCGCAGATCCAAGAAATCCAGCGCGGAGCGCCAAAAGTTTATGTTTATGGTATTTTCTTTGTTCGAAACTTCGCACTTGGCGGTGCGCAGATGTGGGGTAGGGGGAGGGGGGAAAGCTTCTTAGAAGGAAGCTGCTTCTTAGAAGGCGCCAGCCCTACATCTACAGACACGGCACGCGCCTTTTAAGAAGCAGGGGTGCTTCGAAGTCGAACGCGTTTCACGGGCGCTTGCCTTGGGAACATTCGGCGGCGCATTTCGAACCGGGGGGGGCCCCCCCAAAACTCGGCGCCGTCGATCAAAACCAGGGGGACTCCCCTCCCCCCACCCCCCACCCCTCGGCGCCGGCGCCGGCGGCCGCCAGCAGCGCCGACGCCACGCAGCGACGATGACCAGAAGCAGCCCAAGGGGGTGGGGGCTTCAACCCCCCCCCACCCCCCTGGCGCCGAGGGGAGGGGGGTTAAACCCCCCCCCCTGGCGCAGGCCAGCGCTGGCGGCGGCCAGCAGCCCTGGCGCTGGCGCCGGCGATGGCGGGGACGCAGCGACGACAACCACAACTACCACCACCACCACCACTACCACCACCACCACCTCCGCCTGAACCCACCACCACCACCACCACCCCACCACACAACCACCACCACCACCACAGCCACCACCACCACCACCACAGCCACCACCGCCACCACCACTCACCACAACTCACCACCATCACAGCACAACCCACCACCACCACCACCACGAACCACCACACCACCACGACCACCGCCACCACCACCACCACCACCACCACCACCAGCACCACAATCACAAACCACCGCCACCACCACAACAAAACACCACACCACCACCACCACCACCACCTCCACCGCCACCACCACCACACCCACCACCACCACCACAACCCACCACCACCACCGTCGTCCTCGTCGTCGCTCCCCGCCGCCGCCGCCCGCCGCCGCAGGCGCCAGCGCCGGCCCAGAAAAGGAAGTCGTCGTCCTCGCCGCAGCCGCCGCCGCCAGCAGGCCGAGGAAAGGGAGACAGGAGAAGTAGGGGATGGGGGGGGGGGGTTCGAACCCCCCTCCCAGCCCCTCCATCCAGGGGGGGGGGTCTGGTTCGAAGCCCCCCCCCTTCAAGCGACCGCAGAACGAGCTCTTTCGAAGAAGCCTCCCTCCTCCCCCCTCCCCCCCTATATGCGCGTGGCCGCAAAGGCCTCGACCCCTTCCCTGGGACTGGCTCTTCACCCCGAGTCGTCTTTTTTTGAAAGTCCCGAGGCCAGGCGAGGGCCCCTGCAGAGGGTGAAAGCAGCGAGAATCCTCCCGTCGTGTTTTTTGGTCACAACGCGAGGGGGTCTAGGTCGAATCCGAAACTTCCTTAGAAGAAGAAAAACAGGCATGACCAGAAACTTTTGTGGCGCTCCGCGCGGATTTCCTTGATCTGCACTGTTGGAGGCCTGGAAATTGACACCAACACCAGCACAGGGGGTTGCCTCCACAGGGGGAAGATTATCCTCGATTTCGGTGTTGGTGGTAATAGTTCGGCCGCCTAGGAAGCCAGAATATTACCACCATCACCGAGATCGGGATCGTCTTCCCTCGGTGGAGGCACGCCGCTGATATTGGTGTTGGTGTCAACCTCGAGGCCTGCGACACTGGACCTCCCTCCCTGACGCGCGGAGCGCGAATCTCCTTGATCTGCACTCGGACCAGCATTGGGTGCCCAGCGCGGATCCCAGAAGTCCACGCGGAGCGCCCTAAGCGTTTCTGCTTGCACCGTTTGTTCTTCTTCGATCCCCCCCTGAGCCCTGAGCCCCCTGAGCCCTGAGGGGGCCTGGGTCGAACCCGAAACGTCCCCCCCCCTGGAGCCGTCCTGGGGGCAACTGCCCCCCGCTTCTGCGGGCGACAGCCCCGAGCTTTCCGGAGATTCTGGAGGCGTTGCCCCTCGACTGGGTTTTCGGATGCCCGGGGTGCCCGGCAGATCCACAACCTTCACTTATCTCAGGGGGACGTAAGACCTGGGTACAGGGGACTCGGAAATACCCGACGAGGTCGTCAACAAAAATGACGAGGCCGAGCCTGCATTTTGACGAGGCCTCCCGCTGCAGGCATCCCACGAAACTCCTCCTCGTCGAAATCCGAGGCGCGGTCGTCAAAAAACGATGGCGAACACGAGTCCTGGCAAACCCGGGTCTTACGCTCCCCCGATTATCCCCAGGCACCCGTCTGCTCCGAGTCCAGAGGTCCGGACCACCTCCCCAGGACCCCTTCCCGGTTTTTCGTCCTGGATCGTTTTCTGACGCTCCCGCGGCCCGGCGAGGGCCCCCAGAGGCCGGAAACTGCCCGAATCCCGCCGAACCCATTTTTTTGGAGCGTAGGATCTCTGGGTCTGTAGTTCTTACGAAGGCAGCGAATGCTCAGGGCCCCCTGAGCCCTGAGGAAGTGCCCGTTCTCGTGCTCCTCCTCCTCCTCCTCCTCCTCCTCCTCCTCCTCCTCCTCCTCCTTCTCTTCCTCCGCCTCCTCGTCCTCCTCCTTCTCCTCCCTCCTCCTCCTACTGCTCCTCCACCTCCTCCTC
>CAUYUJ010020704.1:0-77500 GCA_963575745.1 Prorocentrum cordatum
CGCGAGGGGCAGGCCGCCGCGCGCGCGGCCGGCCCTGGCCAGTCGCCATTGGAACAAATGCATAGTGCCTGCGGCGGCCCTTGCCCATTGTATTAGTGTTAGTATTAGTATTCGGATTAATATTAGGATTCGTATTAGTATTAGTATTAGTCTTAGGCCTAGTCTTAGTCTTAGTATAAGTAGTAGTATTATTGGTATTAGTCTTAGTACTAGTAATAGTAATCGTATTAGTATTAGTAGTAGTATACGTATTCGTATTCGTATTCCCATTCGTATTCGTATTAGAGTGAGTATTCGTATTAGTATTAGTGTTAGTATTGATATTCGTGTTTATTATTTGTATTTGTATTTGGATTAGTATCAGTATTCGTATTCGTATTCGTGTTCGTATTAGTAGCATCAGTATTATTATTAGTAGTAGTATTCGTATCAGTATAAGTATTAGTATCAGTATCAGTATCGGTATTAGTATTAGTAGTAACCGACAGTGTCAGTATGAATATTATTATTAGTCTTAGCATGCGTAGTAGTAGTATGAGTATGAGTATTAAAATTAGTGTTAGTATTAGTACTCGTATCAGTTAGTGTTAGGGTTAGTGTTGGTGTTGGTGCTGGTGTTAGTGTTGGTGTAAGTGTTAGTGTTAGTGTTGGTGTCATTGTTAGTGTTAGTGTTCGTGTTCGTGTTATTGTTAGTGTTAGTATTAGTATTAGTATCCGTATTCGGATTTTTTGTTAGTATTAGTAATAGTATTCATCGTCTTGGTATCATTATTAGTATGTGTATTAGTATTAGTATCAGTATCTGTATTAGCATTATTGTTAATATTAGTATTCGAATTCGTGCAATGATAGTTTTCTCGAGGTCGGGAGTTCTGGGGGCTCGACGGACCCGCTGGGCCGGAGACCGGGGACCGGGGACCGAATTGTTTTTCCTGGCCACTGCTTTGTCTTTTCACGAGCCCGCGCCAGGCGCTCCCCGCGCCGCCCCCCCCTCCCTGGCCGCGCCTCGGCCCTTCCCCTCGCGCGGGCGATGGAGCCGGTGCCGGAGCAAACGGGGTGTGCCGCGGAGCCTTGCGTGGAAGACCTCTTCTCAGAGGGGCCGTCTGGGGACGAGGGCGCCTTCTGGGGCGCGGTCGACAAGGATTGTGACGCGAGGGCGAAGCAGCAGGAAGCGCAAGCTCTGATGCTGGTGTCGCAGAAGCTTCGAGAGGATGCCCGTCGCACCCGCGAGGTTCGCGCCCAGCTTGGGCCCTCAACACCGCAGAAGGCCAAGCAGAGTCTGATTTCAAGGTTCATGGCGGACACGCCGAGCCCGCCGGCCGCGCAGGAGGGCACCCTTGAGGGCCGCAGAGGCCGCCGGGGGCCGAAGCACCCTTGCTACATGAACGCGGAGGAGAGGGAGCAGGCGATCAAGAAGAAGGCGATCAGGCAGCAGGACGAGTCCTTGAGAATCCAGGCGCTTGAGCTGGAGAGCCAAGCGAAGGCTGCCGAGGAGTTGAGCAACGAGGCCGCGGCGGTGGCAAGCCAGGCCATCGCAATCCTCGAGCCGCATGACGTCGTCAGCGACTTGGCTGAGGCTTCGGAGGTTCTTCAGGTCATTGCCCGCAGAGGGCGTGGCAGACCGCCGCACACGGCCGAGCAGAAGGCTGCGGCGAAGGAGAGGAAAGCCAAGGTGAAAGCGCAGAAGGGCAAACTCCAACCAGAGGACAGGGAGAGGATGCAAACGCCGAGCGCCACGGCCAGGAGCATGATCGTTGATCGCGTCGACGCCCTCTCGAAGGAGGTCGACAATTACACCACCAACGAATTCTGGTCGCTCGCTGAGGACCTCTGCGGGGTCCCCGCGAGCATGCTGAAGCGGTTCGCGAAGCCCGAGGAGAGGGAGAAGCTTTCCCGCTACTTGGACGCCCGCGGTCCTGAGAGGTCAGAAGGGGATCCTCAAGACATTTTTGTGGCACCCAGGTGGCTGTCAATCAGCCCTCCCGCTCGCCCCGCCATTCTGGGTCCCCTTTCGCCCCCGAGAAAGCCCAAAGGAAACGTTGCCCCTTCGGATGGGCCGCCGGCGAAACGGCAGAGACACCCCAGTGGTTTTGGGCTCGAAGAAAAGCGCTCCCTCCCCCCGAAAAAAGAATCGTCGCTGCCTTGGGATCCTCTTTCTGGAAAGGGAGCGCCGTGGCAAACAACGCTGCTGGAAGAGGTTCATCAGCACCGACACCGGGTGCCGCCTCTCGAAGGATGGCGCCAAGAAGAAGACCTACGAGTCGCCCGTCAAGGACGTTTACGATTACGTCAAAGCGTGGAAGGACAGGCAGGAGGAGATCGGTTTCGAGCTGAACCAAGAGGACTTGGTCGACGAATTCGAACTCGAGCTGGAGAGCAGGGTGTTCGACCTCAAGGAGAGCGGGGGGGGGCGTCAAGCTCGTGTCGGAGATGGAGAGGCGCCTCGCCAAGTTGGCAGCCCCAGGAAATAGGAAATACGCTCGGGCACGGCTGGGCAGCTGGTGCGGCGTGGTCGAGCACAAGCCCTCCAACGTGGTGCCGTTCACGGCGGCCGAGAACGACCTCATCTGCAAGTTGTCGTACCAGGCATGGGACTGGCTCGTCGATCTGCTCATGACCGCCACCGCGGACGAGCTGCAGGGCTTCGTCGCTGACGCCCAGGGGCTCGTGGAGAACAGGCGCCAGCTGGCCGTCATCGCCCAGGGCGCCTCCCCAGTCTACCTGGACTGCAGCACGGGGAAGGTCCTGGTCAGGACGTCGTTCCTGGACGAGCGCCAGAAGCGGCGGAGGCTGCGCCTCGCGGCCCAAAAGGACACTGTCTTCGAAAAGCCCCTCGCCGCGGAAATCTGGGCAGGCAGCTGTCCTGGTCGGTTGGCCGCGGAGTAGGCATCGGCCGAGACAGCTTGCGGCCCTGGCTCCCCGAGCGAAGTGCGGCCTATATCACCTTTCCGCCCCCAGGACCCAAGCGCGCCGGTGCCGGAGATCATGTCGGTGGCGCAGCCGAGCGACGCCGTGGGCTCCAGCAGGAGGGAGAAGAACAGGTGGGCGCCCGCAATCGACACCCGCCCCACGGCCATTTGCGTCCAGCGCGCTTTCACGGCACATGCGTGAGAGGGCGCGCGGGCAAATGGGCGCGGGCCGCGTCGCCGATGCGGGCGCCATAGGTTGACTTTCTTCTTCCGCCAGGCGCTGGAAGGCCTGTGGGACCCAGACGTGGCGGTGCCGACGGGCAAGGTGCTCGACGGCGTCTTGCTCGCCGTCGCCTCGAAGCACTACCGTTTGGAGGACATGTCTTTCTTCGAGCCGGCGCAGCGGTTGCGGGGCCACTCGTTCTCGCTCGACGGGGTCATGGTCAAGCGGGTGAAGGGCGAGGCAGTGGGGCCGCTGGGCTCCGAGTGGCGGGCAGCCAGGCGCCATAACAAGGCTTTGTTCTACGCACCTGGCACCGATTGGGGCAGCCGCCTGACACGTGGCGCCCAGGGCACGTGAGGCTGTGGGGCGCCCCAAAGGCCACGGAAGACACGATCATCGCGTCCTTCCTCACGGACCTCTCGGTGGAGGAGGGGTACCAGTACTCCCTGAAGACTGTGGACTGTGTTGCCAGCGAGCATTCTGAGATCATGGACTTGCACAATTACATGCACAACCAGGTAGTCCACACAATCGGCATGCGCCAAACCGCAAAAACACAGGTGACAGACGTGCGGGAGGCCGTGATCGGCAAGGCCGGGGGCGAGAAAGTCAAACACCAGCGGAGGAGATTGAAGAGACTTGCGGGTAACATGTCAGGCCAGGCGTCCGACCTCACGTCCGACAAGGTCGACCTCATGCACATTGCCCAGGGCATGCAGGTGGAGTGCCGACGGGACAACGCCGAGAACCAAGGCGTTCTGAAGGCGTTCCGCATGGGGGGTTGGCTAGCGCACAAGCCAACCGATCGCGGGCTGGTTCCCCTCGTGGGCCCCGCGTGGCGGCAATTTCCATTGGGGAGCTCCCGCCTCTCGAACAGCCTCATGGCGGACAGGGTGAACTACGTGCCCGTGCACGGCAAGCCCGAGAAGCCCGATTGGGGCCAGCTCCGGGCCCTCCGCGCCAGACAGCGGGCGGCATACGTGCAGCAGAAGGGCCAGGGCATCAGCGAGGACAGGAAGCAGGAGCTCCTGCTGGACGACGAGGAGATCGACGGGTTCGTTTCCTACCTCGGCGGCTGGGGCCAGCGGCCCTTCGCGGAGCACGAGGAAGCCCTGGCGGCTGCGGCCAGCGACCCTTCGCTGGCCAAAGGCCCGTTACGGCCCTTCGAGCCGATCAGCTTGGCCGGCTTGATCAGCGCTGAAGCCTTGGCGGAGGAGGCGGCTTTCCAGTCGCTGCACCCCCGCGTGAAGCAGGCCATCTTGGCTGGGGGCGCCATTGCCAAGATGCCCAAGGTGACGAAGAGCTTTCGGGGTCTCGCGGCCGAGAAGCGGGTCGAGAAGGCAATGACCAGGAAGACCCAGGCGGCAGAGAAGAAGGCCGAGTGGCGCGCTGCCATCGACTCGCTCGGCATCGAGGCCGCTCGCAAGCAGTTGTGCGTGCCCGCCGTCGTGACGAAGGCGGCGAAAAAGACGAAGGAGCAGGCCAAGACGAAGGGCAAGAAGGGCGGCGCGGGGAGCACCAAGCGGAGGCAGGCCAAGAAGGGCAAGCAGAAAGCCGCGGCGCGGAAGGGCGCCCGCGCCAAGGCAGCCGCCACTTTCGCAGGGAATGTGGCGACGCTGGAGGCGAAGCTGAAGACGCTGCAGGCCCAGCTCCACGGGGCGGGGCAGGAGGCCGAGTCGCAGAAGCAGGAGGCCAAGCAGGGAGCCGAGGCGCTCGCCGCGCCGCCGGGGGAGCAGCCCGCGGCCGCCGCGGCGGCCGAGAGGAAGCGCTTGCGGGTGCACGCGGACAACCTCACAGTGCGCTCGCTGCAGCTCCAGGGCCTGCACCGCCAGCTGCAGGACCAGCAGCAGGAGCTGGAAAACGCAAATAAGCTTGGCCAGAAGGCCCTCGGCCAGGTCAAGCGGAAGGCCAACGCCGCCATGCAGGCGGCCGAAAGAGCCCTTGCCAAGAAGCCCAGGACGGGCGAGGTGGGCGAGGGCGCAGGCATTGGCGGCGCCGTGGGCTTGCCGCCCCCGCCGCCCCTGGCGCCGACGGCGCCGTCCGTCCCCAGCGGGCCCGCGGGCGACCCTGGCGCTGCGGGTTCGCCGCGCCCGCTGGCCGCGCCCGTGGCGGACTTGCTGGCCGCCGCCTCGCCCGCTCAGGCGGCGCCGTCCGCTGGCGACGCTGGCGAGCTTGGGGCCAACGACGATTGGCTCGGCGTGGCCAGTGCGGCGGACTCGGCGCGCTCGCCGCCCCCGCCGCCCCCGCCCCCAGCTGGCTCGCCTGCCCCCGACGCGCCAGCTGCCTCTGCGCGCGCAGCGGGTGCGGCCGCCGCTTTGCCGACGGGGTGTGCGGGCGCCGCCCCGCTTCCTGCGGCCGCGCCCCGCCTCGAGCCGGGGTGCAGAGTGCAGGTCGACTGCGACGCGGTGTGGGCCAGCGACAGGGCCGCGGCCGCGCGGCTGACCAGCGGGCTCTGGGGCACAGTCGCATCCGCGAAGGGTCCATCGGCGTGGATCCACCCAGGCGGCGACACGTCTGCCAACAAGAGACAGGTGCCCGTCAGCTGGTTGGTCCCCGTCCCGGACGAGCCGAGCAAACCGTTGCCCTGGAGGAAGAACGCGGGGTGGCTCGGCAAAGAGCAGCGCGAGGAGATCAGGAAGGCGTGGCTCCCCGTGGACATAGAAGTCCGCCGGGCCCCAGGCGCCCGCACCCTGCTGAGCGAGGCGGAGCTCGCCATCGCGGCGGTGGAGATCGGTTGGCGCCTGACGCCGCCCCGCTGCCTGGTGGCGCCACCGCGCATCACCGCCCTCGTGGCGCACCACGTGCGCAACCACGATGCGGCCCATGACAGGTACGGCGAGGGCGAGGAGCTTGTTGCCGAACTCCGCCGGTACGCGGACCGCGCATGTCCTGGCGATGCCCATCCTCGCCGGCAACCATTGGGTGCTGCTCGTGGTCCAGCGCGCTGGCGCCGTCTCCGAAGGCGTCCCCGCCGCCGTCGAGGCCGATACCAAGCTTGACGGGTATGGTGTTGGGTGTGGAGCATGCGGGGGCGCTGGGTGCAAGACGTGCTCGTGCACTCACGCCGAGAGGTGGTTGGGCCGCCTGAGTAAGGAGTCCGAGTTCATCACTCCATGTACGTCCTTGGCGCCCCTCGAGCCAGCGACTTGGTGGAATATCCGCTATTACGACTCGCTGCGTCAGCCGTCGAGGGCGTGCGCCGATTGCGCCCATGCCCTGCTCGACGCTTTGCAGCCCGTCGGTGTCCAGAACGTGCTGTCGGCGAAGGAGTTGGCGGCTTCGAGGGCGAACAAGGCCTTCCAGTCTGACGGCTCCTCCTGCGGATGGTGGTGCCTCCACCACATGGAGACCGAGTTCCGCAGGTTCGTGGGCGAGACGTCCGTCGCCTTCGACCTGCAGCGCAGGGTCGACTTGGCCTACCCGATCGTGAGCAAGTTCCTGCCGTAGGGGAGGCTGTGGGTGGCTGCGAGTGGCTGCCAGGTATAGGAGGACGAGACCTATGCATTTACACAGATCCGGGCCAGGTCCATCCTGGGCCCAGGATCGGTGCATTCGCCCTCCTGGCTTGGCCAGGGAGGCATGTACACAGATCCTGGGCCCAGGGTGGGCCTCGGCACGAGCGGTGTATGTGCATACTTCTCATCGCCCGACAGGTATCGGCGGCCGTACGCGAGACGCCCAGTGGCAGGGCGGACAAGCTCATGGACACCCAGCTGGACAGCGAGCTGTGACGGCCCATCAGCGACACCGCTTGCAAGGGGAGCCTGTCATCAGGCTTGGGGACGGCAGCTTGCGAGTGCAGGCTGCGGCTCAGAGCTGTGATTGCGGACACAGCAAAATTGTCGAAATGAGCTTCCTTCCTCCTCGTCGCTTCCCATTGGGCCGTAGTGCGCTAAAATGCCTTCCTCGTCTTACGGCTAGCCATTGCGAACCACAGCCGCCAATGCATTTCTGGAAAGTCCTAAGTGGCCAAACGTCGGGTCATTGGCCAATATGTTGGATTATATGTGCCTCCCCATTCGCTGAGCCACTCCCCGCATCTAACCCTGACCAACCGTCTAACCCAGATGTGTGCAGAGGGAGTAGGATGAGGAGGATGATGGAGAGGAGGAGGATGAGGAGGAGGAGGAGGACGAGGAGGAGGGGGAGAAGGAGGCTTATAGAACCCGGAGGGAAGGTCTTCCCTAGGCCTACCCTAGGCCCTTCCCCTAGGCCTTCCCTTGGCTTACCTAGGCTTTTCCCCTAGGCCCCCTACCTTAGGCCCTTCCCCTAGGCCTACCCTACCCTAGGCCCTTCCCCAATGTTTACCCTAGGCCTACCATAGGCCTACCCTAGGCTTACTCTAAGCTTCCCCTAGGCTTCTCCTAGGCCTTCCCTAGGCCCTTCCCCTAGGCCTACCCTAGGACTTTCCCCTAGGCCTTCCTAGGCCTACCCTAGGCCCTTCCCCTAGGCCTTCCCTAGGCTTACCCTACGCTTTTCCCCTAGGCCTACCCTAGGCCTACCATAGGCTTACCCATGGCTTACTCTAGGCTTCCCCGAGGCCTACCTTAGGCTTACCCTAGGCTTACCCTAGGCCCTTCCCCTAGGCCTACCCTACGGCTACCCTAGGCCCTTGGCTTACCCTAGGCCTACCCGAGGCCCTTCCCCTAGGCCTTTCCCCTAGGCTTACCCTAGGCTTACCCCCGGCTCTTCCCTTAGGCCTACCCTAGCCTTACCCTTGGCCCTTCCATTAGGTCTACCCTTCCCCCAAGTGCCAGGAATGCTTTTGCAAATCGCAGGGCGCACCCCTCACACAGATTCGTGGCTTCGAAATGCCAAAGATCGTGCCCTGAGAGCTTTTGCAGGTCGCAGGGCGCACCCCTCACGCAGATTCGTGGCTTCGAAGTGCCAGGATTGGTGTCCTGAGAGCTTTTGCAAATCGCAGGGCGCACCCCTCGCACAGACTCGTGGCATCGAAGTGCCGGGAATGGTGGTTTGAGAGGTTTTGCAAATCGCTGGGCGCACCCCTCACACGGATTCGTGGCCTCGACGTGCCGGGCGTGGTGGCCTGAGGGTTTTTGCAAATCGCAGGGCGCGCCCCTCCCACGGATTCGCGGCCTCGAAGTGCCAGGAATGGTGTCCTGAGAGCTTTTGCGAATCGCAGGCCGCACCCCTCACACAGTGTCGTGGCCTAGAAGTGCCAGGAATCGTGTTCTGAGAGCTTTCGCAAATCGCAGGGCGCATTCCCAAGCCCTTCCCCTAGGCCTACCCTAGGCCCTTCCCTTACGCCTTCACTAAGCCTACCATTGGCCCTTCCTCTAGGCCTTCCCTAGGCCTACCCTAGGCCCTTCCCCTAGGCCTTCCCTAGGCTTCCCCTAAGCCTTCCCTAGGCCTACCCTAGGACCCTAGGCCCTGCCCCTAGGCCTACCCTAGGCTTACCCTAGGCCCTTCCCTAGGCCTTCCCTAGGCCTTCCCTAGGCTTACCCTAGGCTTACCCTAGATTTATTCTAGGCCTACCCTAGGCTTACCCTAGGCCCTTCCCCTGGCCTACCCTAGGCTTACCCTAGGCCCTTCCCCTAGGCCTACCGTAGGCCTTCTGTTCCATGCGTTTCCAAGTTTAACTTGTACAGCACGAGTGCTATTGTAACCGTGTAGGTCTTGGGTAAGCCTTACCCAAGGCTACCCTAGGGCCTTGGGTAGGTTTACCCTAGGCTACCCTAGGGCCTTGTGTAGACCCTACGTAAGGCTACCCTAGGCCCTTGGGTAGGCCCCACCCTGGCTACCCTAGGGCCTTAGGTAGGGCCTAGGGTAGCCCCCCCTTCCCCGGGTTCTATACCGGAGGAGGAGGATTTTCGGTTCGTGTTCCTTTTCTTGGGCCGTCTTCGGGCTCTCTTGGGCGGTATTGGGGCGCTCTTGGGGGCCTCTTCGGTCGTCTTGGGGTGGTCTTGGGGGCTTGTTGGGCCGTCCTGGAACGTCGTGACGCAGAAAAGGCGCGAACGCGAAACAGGACCCTGGCAGGACCCTAGCAGGACCTTGGCAGGGCCCTAGCAGGATCCTAGCAGGGCCCGAGCAGGGCCCTAACAGGGCCCCAGCAGGACCCTAGCAAGACCCTAGTTAGCAGGACCCGAGCCTCCCCCCCAGTACCCTAGCAGGAGCTTGGCAGGACGTTGGCAGGATCCTCGCAGGACCCTAGCAGGACCCTAGAAGGCTCCAGAAGGACCCTTGCAGAACCCAAGCAGGACCCTCGCAGGGCCTTAGCAGGTCCCCAGCAGGACCCTTGCGCCTTGTATTTTTCCATGCAAGATGCGCGTGGGCCGCCGCGCGCGGCGGCGGCCCTCGCCTTCTCGCGCTTGGCCTTTTCCACACAAGTTGTGCGTGGGCCACCGCGCGCGCAGCGGCCCATGGCCCCTGTGCGCTTCGTATTTTCCCATACAAGATGCGCGTGGGCCGCCGCGCGCGCGGCGCCTCGCGCTTGGCGTTTTCCACACAAGATGCGCGTGGGCCGCGCGCGGCGGCCCATGGCCCCTTGCGCTTTGTATTTTCCCTTACAAGATGCGCGAGCGGCGGTCCTCGCTCCCTCGCGCTTGGTTTTTCCCACACAAGATGCGCGTGGGCCGCCGCGCGCGCGCGCGATGCATACTGTATTGGTTTTATATCATCGCCCCTATGTTAAGTTGAAAACCAAGCGTTCAAAATTCAATGTAAAAAATCAATTCTCTGGGTACAAGAAGCGGACATACAAACGTGGAGTATAATGATCAATACCATATGGCAGGGGAGCGCGCGCGTACGCGCGCGCGATGCATCCTGTATTGGTTTTATACAGTCGCCCCCATGTTGAGTTGAAAACCTAATGTTCGAAACCCAATGTAAAAACAGTTCTCTGGGTGCAATAAGCGGCCATACAAACGTGGAATATAATAAAATATGCACCCGCGCGCGGGTGCACGTGCCACCCGCGCGCGCACGCGCGCGCGATGCATCATCTATTGGTTTTATACGATCGGCCCCCATGTTAAATTGAAAACTCAATGTTCAAAGCACAATGTAAAAAATCATTCCCTGGGTACAAGAAGCGGCCATACAAACGTGGAGTATAAGAAAATATACAATGTGGCAGGAGAGCGCGCGCGCATACGCGCGCGCGATGCATCCTGTATTGGTTTTAAAGATTCGCGCGTACGCGCGAGCGCGCTCTACTGCCATGTTGTATAATCTTATATTCCCTGTTTGTATGGCCGCTTCTTGTACCCAGAGAACATTGAATTTTCAACTTGACATGGGGGTCGACTGTGTAATATCAATACAGGATGTATGGCCCGCGCGTACGCGCGCGAGCGCGTGGCACGTGTCACCCGCGCGCGCGCTCTCCTGTCATATCGTATAATTTATTATATTCAACGTTTGTATGGCAGCTTCTTGTTCCCAGAGAATGATTTTACATTGGGTTCGGCACATTTGGTTTTCAACTTAACATGGGGGCCGGTTGGATAAAACCAATACAGGATGTATCGCGCGCGCTCTCCTGCCAGTTTGTATATTTTATCATATTCCACGTTTGTACGGCCGCTTCTAATGAAGTTTTACAGTGGGTTTTGAACCATGAGTTTTCAACTTAGCATGGGGGCCGCTTGTATAAAACCAATACAGGGTGCATCGCGCGCGCTCTCTTGTCATATTGTATAGTTTATTATGACCCACTGTTGTATGGCCGCTTCTTGTACCCAGAGAATGAAATTTTACATTGGGTTTTGAACATTGGGTTTTCAACTTAACACGGGTGGCGATTGTATTAAACCAATAGAGGACCCATCGCGCGCGCGCGCGGGTGACACGTGTCACCCGCGCACTTGTTGAGTCATTCAGTCCCCATGCTCCATGCACGCGGCGGCCCTGGCCCCTCGCGCATTGGGTTCGTTGCCATACAAGGTGCGCCTGGGCCGCCGCGCGCGCGGCGGTCCTGGCCCCTCGCGCATTGAGTTTTTTCTTTCCACACAAGATGCGGCTGGGCCGCCGCGCGCGCGGCGGCCCCGGCCCCCTCGCGCATAGTGTTTTTCAATACAAGATGTGCCTGGACCGCCGCGCGCGCGCGGCGGCCCTGCCCCCTCGCGCATGGTGTTTTTTTGCATACAAGATGCGATTGGGCCGCCCTCGCGCATTGTGTTGTTCCATGCAAGATGCGCCTGGGCCGCCGCGCGCGCGGCGGTCCTGCCCCTCGCGCATTGTGTTTTTCCCACAAGATGCGCCTGGGCCGCCGCGCGCGCGGCGGCCCTGCCCCCACGCGCATGGTGGTTTTCCCATAACAAGATGCGCCTGGCCGCTCTCGCGCGCAGGCGCCCTGTGGCCCCACTCGAGCATGGTGCTTGTCCGTTAAAATATTGCGCTTGGGCCGCCCGCGCGCGGCGGCCCTGCCCCGCGCATTTGTGTTTTCATTACAAGATGCGACGGGCGCCGCGCGCGCGGCGGCCCTGGCCCCTCCGCGCGTTGTCTTTCCATACAAGATGCGCCTGGGCCGCCAGCGCGCGCGGCGGGCCCTGCTCCCTCGCGATTTTTGGGTTGTGTTTTTTCCATACACGATGCGCCTGGGCCGCCTCGCGCGCGGCGGCCCTGGCCCCTCGCGCATTGTGTTTTTCCATACAACATGCGCCTGAGCCGCCTCGCGGGCGGCGGTGCTGCCCCTCGCGCATTGTGTTTTTCCATACAGGATGCGCCTGAGCCGCCGCGCGCGCGGCGGCCCTGACCCCTCGCGCATAATGCTTTTCCATACAAGGTGCGCTTGAGCCGCCGCGCGCGCGGCGGCGCTGCCCCTCGTGCATTGTGTTTTTCCATACAAGATGCGCCTGGGCCGCCGCGCTCCGCGGCGGCGCTGTACCTCGAGCATGTTTTTTCATACAAGATGCGCCTGAACCGCCGCGCAGCGCGCGGCGGCCATGCCTCTCGCGCATTGCGGTTTTCATACAAGATGTGCCTGGGCGCGCCCGCGCGCGCAGCATTCTGGCCCCTCGAGCAATGTGCGCTTTTTCCATACAAGATATGCCTGGGCCGCCGCGCCGCGCGGCGCGCGGCCCTGCCCCTCGCGCATTTTTGTTTAACTTTTTACCCCCACACCAGATTGCGCCAGGCGCCGCGCGCGCGGCGCGCCCTGGCCCTCGCGCATTGTACAGTTCCATACAAGATGCGCCTGGGCCGCCGCGCGCGCGGCGGCCCTGGCCCCTCGCGCATGGTGTTTTTCCATACAAGATGCGCATGTGCCACCCTCGCGCATTGTGTTTTCCCATACAAGATGTGACAGGGCCGCCGCGTGCGCGGCGCCCCTGGCCCCTCGCCCATGTGTTTTTCCATCCAGCCTGGGCCGCCGCGCGCGCGGCGGCCCTGCCCCCTCGCGCATGGTGTTTTTTCCACACAAGATGCGCCAGGGCCGCCGCGCGCGCGGCGGCCCTGGCCCCCGAGCATTGTACTGTTCCACAAGCGCGCTGGGCCGCCGCGCGCGCGGCGGCCCTGGACCTCGCGCATAGTGTTTTTCCATGCAGGATCGCGCCTGGCCGCCGATCGCGCGGCCGGCCACGGCCCTGGCGCATTGTGTTGTCCATAAAGATGCGCTGGGCCGCCGCGCGCGCGGCGGCCCTGGCCCCTCGCGCATCTTTTTGTCCATACACGAGAGCCTGGGCCGGCCGTCGCGCGCGCGGCGGCTCTGGCCTCGAGCATGGTGTTTTTCCATACAGATGCGCCTGGGCCGCCGGCGCGCGCGGCGGCCATGGCCCCTCCGCCGTGTTTTCCTTGACAAGATGCGACCGGGGCCGCCTCGCGCGCGGCGGGCCCTGTACCCCCTCGCGCGTTGTGTGATTCCATAAAAGATGCGCTGGGCCGCCCTCGGCATTATGTTTTCTTCATACAAGATGGGCACCTCGCGCATGTGTTTTTCAATACAAAGATGCGCCTGGCCGCGCGCGCAGGCGGCCGGCCCCCCGCGTGGTGGTTTCCATACAAGATGCGCTGCGGCCGCGCGCGCGCGGCGGCCCTGGCCCCTCGCGCACTTGTGTATTCATACAAGATGCGCCTGGGCCGCCCGCGCGCGCCGCGGCCCCTTGCCCCTCGCGCATTGCGTTTTCCTGCAAGATGCGCCTGGGGAGCCGCGCGCGCGGCGGCCTTGCCCCTCGCGCATTTGTTGCTTCCTCCATTGCCAAGATGCGCTCTGGCGGGATCGGCGCGGCGGCCCTGGCACCTCGGCGCATTATGTATTTCCATACAAGATGCGCCTGGGCCGCTGCGCGCGCCGTGGCCCTTGCCCCTCGCGCATTGTGTTTTTCCTTGCAAGATTCGCCTGTGCCGCCGCGCGCGTGGCGGCCCTGGCCCCTCGCGCACAGTGTTTTTCAATACAAGATGCATTTGGGCCGCCGCGCGCGCGGCGGCCCTTGCCCCTCGCGCATTGTGTTTTTCCATACAAGATGTGCCTGGGCCGCCCTGGCGCATTGTGTTCTTCCATACATGATGCGCCTGGGGCGCCGCGCGCGCCGCGGCCCTGCCCGCTCGCGCATTGTGTATTTTCCATCCAAGATGCGCCTGGGCCGCCGCGCGCGCGGCGGCCCCGGCCCTTCGCGCATTGTGTTGTTCCATACAAGATGCGCCTGGGCCGCCGCGCGCGCGGTGGCCCATGGCCCCTCGCGCATGGTGTGTTTGGATACAAGGTGCGCGTGGGCCAGGGCCGCCGCGCGCGCGGCGGCCCTGTGCCCCTCGCGCATTGAGTTTTTCCATACAAGGTGCATGTGGGCCATCGCTCCCGCGGCGGCTCATGGCCCCTCGTGCATTGTGTATTTCCATACACGATGCGCCTGGGCCGCCGCGCGCGCGGCGGCCGCGCGGCGGCCCTGGCCCCTCGCGCATTGTGTTGTGTTGTTGCATACAAGATGCGCGTAGGCCGCCGCGCGCGCGGCGGCCCATGGCCCCTCGCGCACGGTGTTTTTCCATACAAGGTGCGCGTGGGCCGCCGCGCACGCGGCGGCCCTGGTCCCTCGCGCGGTGTGTTTTCCACACAAGATGCGCGTGGGCCGCCGCGCGCGCGGCGGCCCATTGCCCCTCGCGCATTGTGTGTACCCACACAAGATGCGCGTGGTCCGCGGCGCGCGCGGCGGCCCATGGCTCCTCGCGCATTGTGTTTTCCCATACAAGATGCGCGTTGGCCGCGGCGCGCGCTGCGTCTCTGGCGTCTCGCGCATGGTGATTTTCTCCATACAAGATGCGCGTGGCCCGCCGCGCGCGCGCGCGGCGGCCCTCAATCGGAAAGTCGCCATGCCTGCCTGCGAGCTCAAGTGAACCTGCAGCGTTTGCCGATTTGTGTTCCGACTTACCATGCGGTCTTTACGTCTTCGTCTACCTAAATTACATATCGTGCAGCCTTACAATGCCCAGACGCGCCCGCCCCCTCCGCGCGTGCGGCAACGTGAAACTTTTGTTTTTTTTTTTTTTTTTTTTTTTTTGCTGTCGTTGCGATTGAATTTTCCACTTGACATGCGGTGCTTCCGTTTTGTTTCTTCCTTTGGGGCAGCCTGACAAGCCCTGACGCGCGCGTTCGCGTGGCGAGGTCTTGTTTTGACCGCAATAGGATAGTTCGCCTTGCGGCTTGGAACTTAGCTTGAACCCTTAGCGCTTGCCGACTTGATTCCAACGTCACATGATGGGTGTTTGTTTGTTTGTTTTTTTGTTTTTTGTTTTTGTTGAGGGTTGTTTCTTTCTTGTTGTTTGTTTTGTTTTTGTGGGTTTGTGGTTTTTACGCTTTCGTCTATTGGTGCAGCCTACAATGCGCCGACACGCGCGCGTGGCGGTTTCTGTATTGGCAGAAATTGGACAAGTCGCCATGCTGGCTTGGGAGCTAAAGTGATCTCTCAGCGCTTGCTGATAGGAGTTCCAAACTTAACATGCGGTCGTTACGTTTTGGTGCAGCCTACAGTGCGACGACGCGCTCGAGCGCACGTGGCGGTTTCTGTGTTGCCCGCAATAGGAACGTCGCCATGCTGGTCTGGGAACTAGAAATGAACCCTTAGCGGTCGCCGATGGGATTTTCCGTTTTGTTTTCATCCATTGGTGCAACCTACAATGCGCCGACGCGCGTGTTCGCGTGGCGGTTCCTGTTTTGCCCGCAATGCGAATGTCGCCGTGCTGGCCTGCGAACTGAAGCGAACCTTTTTTTTGTTTTTTTTTTTGTTTTTTTTTTTTTTTTTTTTTTTTTTTTTTTTCTTTTTTTTTTTCTTTTTTTTTTTTTTTTTTTTTTTCTTTTTTTTTTTTTTTTTGTTTCTTTTTTTTTATTTTTTTTTCTTTTTTTTTTTTTTTTTTTTTTTTTTTTTCCAGCGGTTGCCGATTGGGTTTCCAAGTTGGAATGCGGTCTTCACGTATTCGTTTATCGGTGCAGCCTACAATGTGCCGACGCGGGCGTGTGGCGGTTTGTGTATTGTTTGCGATGGGAAAGTCGCCATGCGTGGGTCAGTGCGCTCTGGGCATCCCCCTTTGGATGCCCAGAGTGCACTCTGGTGAGGCGATGGGGTTGAGAGTGCACGCATGGTGAGTGCGCGCGCCGAGTATCGGTGCCGAATGTCGGCGCCGAGTGTGACTGCCGAGTGTCGGCGCCGAGTGTCGGTGCCGAGCGTCGGTGCCAAGTGTCGGCGTCGATCGTCGTTGACGCGCCGGGTGTCGGTGCCGATTGTCGTTGACGTGGGGGGTCTCCAAAGACATGCCCCCCCGCGCAAACCCAACGCAGGAATCTGCCCCTGGACGCGGAGTGCCAGGGCGGTCGCGGGGACGTCCCCGGCGGTCCGGTTTGCCCGGCCTTCCTTTTGTTTTCTATATGCGCATTGCAGCGCCGCGAATAATTATTTTTTAAACTGTCCCCCCCAGATTCTTTTTTTAACCGTTTTTAGACATTACGTAACGGGCCCACAAAGAAAACGGCTCCGACACGAGCGAGGGATCCATGTTCAAACATATTTTCTCGGAGTGTACGCCTGGGGCGTCCGCCGTCGACATGGACGCGGGTCCTGGCGCGGTTCGGTCTGGCCCGGCAAAAGCCTCGGCGCCTGGGCGGGCGTGCGCAAGCCTCCCCGATAGGGAGGAGAGAGGAACACGCTGTGACCAGCGCGACGGCGAGGGTGCCATTCCGACCAGCGACCCGAACACGGCGAACTTCGCCCACGACCCGCGCTCGCGACCTGCGACACGACGCGCGCCCTGCGCCCGCCACCCGTCTACGATCCGTCTGGCCTGGCGGCCCCAACTAGAGCACAACCTAGAGCACAACCTAGAGCACAACCTAGAGCACAACCTAGAGCACAACCTAGAGCACAACTCATGAAGGTATATATTTTCATAGAAAAAATGGCACCCAACCTTCCCAAATCAAAAAAGAATCAATACTTTCTTTATTTTCGAACGCGAATGCGTGCCAGACTACCATGAAATGAATTGTGCTCTAGGTTGTGCTCTAGGTTGTGCTCTAGGTTGTGCTCTAGTTGTGCTCTAGTTGTGCTCTAAGGCGGCCCCTGGGATAAGCGGTCGCCTGCCCTCCCCGCCCCCGGACCTTCAATCCGACGGAATTGGCTTTCCTCCGTGTTTGGTAGAAGTGGCATAACGCACCGCCAACAAGTCGCGAAGGCAAGCGCTGTTGGTCGCAGCACCGGCCGCGAGCTCCACGTTGCAAGCGCCGGGCAACGCGCCCTGCCGCCTCCTCCGCCGCGGGCCAGACGCGCGGGCAACGCGTTGCACGATGTTCTGGACACACGTGCAAACGACATGAAGCCGCAATGATACGCAGGCTGTGTCCCGCGCGGGCCTGCAGCAAGGCCCACGAATTCAGACGGACCCAGTCCGCGGGGGGCACCTCGTCCACGGCAACCGCACCCATCGCGCGGACATCCGCCAGCAAGGCGTCTGCCTGCGCGCGGGGAATGCGCGCGTCGGACATGAGGTCGTCGAAGCCGCTCACAGGCGGCACGCCCGCGTCTGCCCCGACCGGCGCAGCGGGCGCCGGGCGGAAAACGCCGACGGCGTCGAACTTTGCCGCCTCCCGGACGATCCACGCGGTCACGCACGGAGCACACGAGAGTACGTCCTGCAAAGAGCCGTCCGACAAGACGGAGGTGAATGGGAACTGCCTCGCGCGGTTCTGCATGTGCCGGATGTCCTCCGCACCCACCTTATTCGTCGCCCCCCAGAGGCCCTCCAGCTTGCCCGTGAAAACGGCGCCGTGGTTCCAGCAGACGTCCTTGTTCCCGTCGTTGAAGGACTGGGAAACCTGGATCTCGGTGTGCTGACCGACGAACAGAGACAAGAACAAAGAGACGGGGACGGTCTTCTCGTGGGCGAACTCAACCGGCCGGAAGTCGTCCCAGAAGATGAACCGCTTCGTGCCGCTGGCCAGGTTCCGGAGTCCAAAGGAGGAGCCCAAGGCAGGCTTGTGCAGAACCCGTTTCGGAGTGAACAAGTCGTCGAAAGGGTAAACCACCATGCTCTTCCCGGAATTCGACGGCCCCACCAGGAAGGGCACCCTCGTCGTCTTCTTCGGGCCGACCATCAGAATGTCCCGCAGAGACGCCGCGAGCTCCCGAACGTCGAAAGAAGCGGCGCTGCGGGAGAAGATGGTCTCCACGGCTGACCTGTACGAGCACGCCGGGCCATGGGGGCATGTCTCCTCAGCGCAGCGGCACACGAGCGTCCAATCGTCCACCGCCTCGAAGGCCGCGTTCTCGCAGGCAGACGCCCACTCCTTCGGCTCCTCAAGGTCCGCCGTCAGCTTGCGCACTCGGCTGCGGACGAACCGCTGCATGGTCTTCGTCCCGCGGTCCTGGACGTGCGCCATCAGACGCGCGGGCAACGCGTGGCACGATGTTCTGGACACACGTGCAAACGACATGAAGCCGCAATGATACGCAGGCTGTGTCCCGCGCGGGCCTGCACTAAGGCAAACGCGCGTAAAGCGCAGGAGTCGCGAGCACCGCGGGGCCCTCGCCATGGGCAGCCGAGCACCTCCCGAAAGGCAGGGATGGAACAGTAGCAGCACGGCTACGATTTTCAAGTCTACGGATCCACGACACGTTTCTCGGTGCATGCGCTGCGGCAGGAATTCTGAAATCTCTCGGCGGTCACTGAGGAAAAATCCGCTCTGGCAGAGGCCGAGCCGCCGATTCGGCTGGCTCCCCGGCCGCGGCTGGAAAAATTGCGTCGTGGCAAAGACCGTGCCGCCGACTCGTCTGATCAGCGCCAATGCTCCCGGGCCGCAGGCTCAATCGCTCGGGATCCTGCCTCCCTCGGCCACGACGACCTCCGCCGCCTTCGTCTTCATCTTAGCCACGGCTGCCCTGATGACGCTCTTCGGGATGCCCATGGCGACGCGCCTGAGGCGCGCCTTGCAAGCGCTCTGAGACTCGTTGGCCGGCGCGCTCTGCTCTGCCATTCGCCGGTTGACCTCCGCCCAGAGGAAGTAGTCGAGGGGGTTCAAGTCCGGGGAATACTTGGGGAACTTGATGGGGGTGATCTTGAGACCCCGCCTGAGAGCGACCGAGCGGGGTCGACCGGGGCGCGAGACGGCGGGCGATCAAGAGCGGGCGCCGACTGGCGGGGCGATCGCCAGACGGGGCCCGACTCGAACTCGCGGCCGCCGCGGTGGCGCGCCAAATAAGGGGGCCGCTTGCAGTCAACGGCCTTCTTGCTCTTGTACCCCGTGGGGTCGTTATCCTCCAGGATGCGGAAGGCGCGGCGCCCCTTCCGGCAACGGCGAAGCGCGGGAGCGAGGACGCCCGCGTAGAAATCGCAGGCTGCGTCGGCGCACCACAGGGTGGGCAGGTAGTGCCAGACGCGGACCTTGTTGTTCACGATGGCTGCGGCCACGTGAACCTTGGCGCCTGGGTTCACCCTGTTCCGGTTCCCCTTCGGCTTCGTGAAAGGCTTGAGGACCTCGGGGGAGGGCCCGGCCAGCCGGCCCCCCGCCCGGCCCCCCCCCCGCCCCTCGCATCCGAAAGAAACTACGCCAATAAGAACCCTCATACCAGAAAGAAACGACGCCAAGAAAAACATGTCCGATCGCCTGGACGGGGCCGATCAGACCCGATCAGACTTGGATCGCAGACATGGATCGGGGCAACGATCGGGGGCGGAATCGGCATCTCGACTTCGGCGGCCCGGCGGCCCCCGCCCCCAGCCCCTGGGATCGCACTCGGGACCGAGAGTCGCGCCCCCTCTGCCTTGGTGCGAAGGTGGCCGCGAACGCGACTCTTCTTTGCGTGCGTCTTCGCCCGCTTGGTCATGGGAATGGGGAACACCTTATTGTCGATGATGGCATCGACCTGGTGCGTGAAATAGTTGCCCGGGAGCCGCTTCCACCCGGAACGCGCCGCCACGCGCTCCTCCGCCTCCGCGGAGCCGCGGAGCGGCTCCGCGCGGGGGGCGCGCCAGGTGACCCCGAGGCGCTCGAAGTGCCTGGAGGCCGTGCCCTTGTGGACGTCGGAGACCCGCGCGGCCTTCATCACGTCCTTGAGGTGAACCTCGGCCTCGCCCTTGGCCGCCCGAATCAAACGAACCCGCGCGTTGTTCAAGGCGCGGAGCTTGACGGCCGTGAGCTTGGGCTTGCGGCCGCGAGTCCCCCCTGGGCCACGCCTGTGCGCGGCGCCCCGGAGGGCCCGGCGGACGGTCGTCAAATCCGGCCCAGTCTCGTCGAGGGACTCACGGGTCCGACTAACGAGGTCGCGTATCTCCACCGGGGTCTTCCCAGTGGCGTAGAGCGAGAAGCAGCGGTCGAGCTCCCTCTTGCTGAGGTGGGGCGCCATCTGGGCCCGCGACCGAAAAAGGGGTCAGATGGCCTCGGGGCGGGGCGAGGCCGTTGCTGCGGTGACGACTGAGCCGAGACAGCTGCGCCAGGTGAACGGAAGGCTTGTCGATGTGACCGGGGCACGCGGCGGCGTTCATAGTCTGGCGTCGCTCTTGACGCCGCCCTCAAGACGGGCGGCTTCGGGCAGCCTCAAAGTCCTTGCAGGGCGCCAACGGGAGAGCGCAACCCGTTGGGCAGCGGGGAGGGGGCCAGTCTTGCAACGCAACCCATGCAGATGCCCGTAGCCGAAGATGCCATGGCAAATGAGTCCGCCGCTTGCGAAATAAACGCCCACGTGTGGAAGTACGAGGTCATCACCGGAGATGGTTCCGCTGGGCCGGAGGGGGAACGGAAACCGGAACCGGAAACCGGAAACCGGAAAACGGAAACCGGAAAACAGCGAAGAAAGAAGCGGAGGCCGACGGCAGACGACAAAAATCGGAAAACGGAAAAGGGAAAACGGAAAACGGAGAAGAAAGACGCGGGGGGTGACGGGAGAGCACCGGAACCGGAAAACGGAAAACGGAAAGCGGAAACCGGAACCAGAAAACGGAAACGGGAAACCGAAAAGGGGAAAACGGAAAACAGCGAAGAGGGAAGCGGAGGCCGACGGGAGACCACCGGAATCGGAAAACGGAAAAAGGAAAACGGCGCAGAAAGACGCGAAGGACCACGGGAAAGCACCGGAACGGGAAAACGGGAAACGGAAAACGGAGACCGGAACCGGAAACCGGAAAACGGAAAGCAGAAACCGGAAAACAGCGAAGAAGAAGCCGGGAGCCGACGGCAGACCACCGGAATCGGAAAACGGAAAACGGGAAACGGAAAATGGCGTAGAAGGACGCGGGTGCCCACGGGAGAGCACCGAACCGGAAAACGGAAACCGGAAACCAGAACCGGAAAACGGAAACCGGAAAACGCAAAGCGGAAAATGGAAAACGGAAAACGGAAACCGGAAACCGTAAAACGGAAACCGGAAAACGGAAAGCGGAAAACGGAAAACGGAAAACGGAAAACGGAAAGCGGAAACCGGAAACCGGAAAACGAAAATCGGAAATCGGAGGAGGAGGAAAAGGAGGAGGAGGAGGAGAAAGAGGAAGAAGAGGAGGAGCCTCCCTTCCTCCTCTCTCCCTCTTGCCCCCCCCCCGCCCCTCCTCCCTCCCCGTTCCCTTTGCCAGGCTTCCTCCCTCCCTCCGTCCTGCCTCCCCCCTCGTTGATCCTGCCCTCACCTCCCTGTCTCCCTCCTCGTTCCCTCCTCCTCCTCCTCGTCCCTCTTCCCGAGCGGAGCCGGCGCGCGGGCTGGCCAGACCGAAGGACAACGACGATCTGATTTCAAGAAGCCCCCAAAACGTTCCAAGACTGCTCCAAGAGGCTTCCGAGACCTCCAAAGAGGCCCCCAAGAAGCCAAACTCCTTCAAACACCAAAAGAAAATGCATGATTTTTGCTTTCTCGCCTTTTCGCTTTTGATGGCCATCCGAAGCCTCAAGGTGCATCCAAAATGGCCCAGGAGAGCCCCAGGAGAGGCCCAAGAGAGCCCCAGGACGGCCCCAAGAGCGCCCCAAGAGCGATCCAAGAGAGGTCCAGGAGGCGATTGTCGGTGCTCCCAAGGGGGGAGGCAAATTGAAGCTCACCTTTTTGTGATCGATGTCCTCCAAGATGGCCCCAACAGCGCCCCTAAAGCTCCCAAGAGCGGCCCAGGAGGGCCCCAAGAGGCGCTCAGGCAGCCCGAAGATGCCTCCAAGAGGCTCCCGAGAGACCCTATACGAGGCCCCAAGAGGATCTCCGAGGTACCCAACTCTCCCTCCTTCTCCTCCTTCTCGTCCTCCTCGTCCTCGCCCTACTCCGCCTCCTCCTCCTCCTCCTCCTCCTCCTCCTCCTCCTCCTCCTCCTCCTCCTCCTCCTCCTCCTCCTCCTTCGACGACGACGATTCCTCCTCCATCCTCCCCCTCCTGCGGTATATGACGGCGTCCCCCGCCCTTTGTCCTTCTGCATGCTCCCCCACTTCTCGTATCATCTCAACTTTCCTGGGCATCGTTTCTGGATGGGCTGGTGGGGATATGTGAAGCGTCAACAATAGCAGCGCGTTCATCGATTACCGATGACAAATCCCACCAGTCCTCTGGGCGGAGGTGGTCTACGGCGTTTCCTCTGGTAGCTTTCCAGAAACCCCTCTCCCTACCCTCTCCCCTGGACCTCGCCGCACCCCCTGCAATATTCTGCAAAAGAGGGGTGCAAAGATTCCGTGCTGACCCTGCAACACCCTGCAATACCTTGGAAAACGACCCTGCAAACCAAACCCCTGCAGTACCATGCAATACCCTGCAAACCACCCTGAAATACCCTGCAAAACGACCGCGCGCCCTCTGGGTGGAGGAGGTCAGAAGCGGTTCCTCCGCACGCTTTCTAATCCCCGAGCCCGCTGGGCGTGAGTGGTCTAGCAAATTGCCTCTTCCAACTCCCCTGCTTCGCCTTCGGGGAGGGGCCTATCATTTTTTCTCATTAGAATGATACCGGAGAAAAGACCCAATCAGGGCTATAGGGCTAGGGGGCTATAGGACTATTGAGCTATAGGTCTATAGAGCTATAGGGCTATAGAATTGTAGGGCTGTTGGGCTATTGGGCTATAGTGCTTAGGGCTATAGGGCTATAGGGCTCCCCCGGGCACGCCCGGGCACCCGGGCACCCGGGCACCCTGGCCCCCCGGGCACCCCCAGGCACCCGGGCGTGCAGCGAAAATCGGCGACAAACCCAACCTAACCATATGAATCCGCTATGACCCCTACAGAAGCAAACTCTGATTGAGGAATAAACACCCCCTCCCTGGCCCGACTGGCAGCCAATCTGGATCCATAACGACACCCATGGCAACACCCCCCACAACATCCCTGTCAAAAGCCATACAACATAAACTTCGCCTCTGGAGCCTGGAGCATGCGCGGGCATCCCACGACCACTTAGCATGGGGTCTTGACAAGGACGGCGGCGGTGCCGGCACATTGTTCGCCGCGCGCACACCCGCACACAACAAACCCGCCGTCGCTGTGTATGGTTTTTGACAGGGACGGTGGGAGGGTCGACATATTACCCAATGTGGCGCACCTGGTCCGCGTGGCGCAGCTGACATGCGCGGCCCATCTCGCGGGCTTCGCGCACCTGGCTGGCGTTTGCATTGGTTCCCGATAGCTGTCGATGGCGGCCCCTGTCCACGCTGAAGCTCGGGTGCTTCTTATGTGTTGGGAGGGCGGGTGGGAACAAGCGAGACGGCTTGTTGCTTGTGGGTAACTTAATCACTGTTCCCTATTAATAAACACCCCTCCCCCAGGCGACTGGGGGCCAACCCGAGTCCACGCCGACACCCCCCCACCATTTTTTTTTTTTTTTTAAAAAAAAAAAAAAAAAAAAAAAAAAAAAAAAAAAAAAAAAAAAAAAAAAAAAAAAAAAAAAAAACACTCTGCCTCCAAATTCGGAACAACTCTGCCTCCAAATTCGGAGCCCCTATGGGGCCACGAAGCGCTGTACTGGGTGGGGGAGACGCATGCGGACTGCGCCACGGGGACCTTCGGTGGCGCTCCACATGGGGCCACGAAGCGTTGTACTGGGTGAGGGAGACGCATGTGGTACACACCACTGGGGCCTTAGGTGGACCTCCCTATGGGGCCACGAAGCGCTGTATTGGGTGGGGGAGACGCATGTGGTACACACCATTGGGGCCTTAGGTGGGGCTCCATATGGGGCCACGAAACGCTGTACTGGATGGGGGAGACGCATGTGGTGCACACCAGTGGGGCCTTAGGTGGACCTCCCTATGGGGCCACGAAGCGCTGTACTGGGTGGGGGGGACGCACGTGGTACACACCACTGGGGCCTTCGGTGGACCTCCCTATGGGGCCACGAAGCGCTGTACTGGGTGGGGGAGACGCATGTGGTACACACCACTGTGGGGCCTTAGGTTGGCCTCCCTATGGGGCCACGAAGCGCTGTGCTGGGTGGGGGGGACGCATGTGGTGCAGACCACTGGGGCCTTAGGTGGACCTCCTTATGGGGCCACGAAGCGCTGTCTTGGGTTTGGGGGGGGGCGCATGTGGTACACACCAGTGGGGCCGTAGGTGGACCCCCTCTGGGTGGGCCACGAAGCGCCGTGTTGGGTGGGGGCGGGGGGGGCACGGGAGAGAGGAGGGGAGGAGAGGAGGAGAAGGACGAGGACGACGCGGGGACCGTTTCTTCAAAACGAGGACCCAGCAACACAGGTTGTTTGGGAGCATTACAGAGTACACTTGGCGGCGGGCGGCGGCGGCTGCGGCGGCTGCGGCGGCTGCGGCGGGGGCAGCGGCTGCGGCGCCTGCGGCGGTGGCGGCGGGGGCGGCTGCGGCGGCGGGGGCGGCGGCGGCGGCGGCGGCGGCGGCGGCAGCGGCAGCGATGGCGGCAGCGACTGCGGCGGCAGCGGCTGCGGCGGCGGCAGGGCGGCGGGCGGCGGCGGCGCGGCGGGCGAGCGGCGGCGGCGGCGGAGCGCTGCGGCGGGCTGCGGCGGGCCAGGCTCGAGTGCTACGTATGTGTTGGGAGGGCGGGTGGGAGTGAGCGAGACGGCTTGCGGGCGTCCTGACCCCTCCCCCTTTCCCCTCCCCTGGACCTGGACCTGGACGGGGAGGGCCGCGAGGTGGCAGAGGACCCCTTTCCTGTCAAGATGGCTCCATGATGGCCTCAGAGAGCCTAAGATAGCCTCCAATTTCACTCAATGTAGCCCAACATGGCTCAAGCAAACTAACAACATGCTTCCAAGAGGCCCCAAGAGGGCCACAAGACTGTTCCAGGTGCTTTCAGAGCTCCCTCGGCCCCCCCCCGAAAAGCCACAATCTTTTAAATACCGCAGGAAATCAATGAGTTTTGCCTTCTCGCCTTTTCGCTTCCGATGCGCTTTTGAGCCAAGATGGCCCAAGAAAGCTCCATGAGGGATCCAAAAGGCCCCCAAGACGGCCCCAAGAGCGCCCAAAATGGCACCAAGAACGCCCCAAGGGGGCCACAAGAGGCGATGTTGATGGCCCCCGGAGGGGGGGGGGGGGGGGGGGGGCAAATCGAGGACCCCCTCCTTTGACCGATGGTCTCCAAGACGGCCCCAAGAGGCACTCCATAGCTCCCAAGAGGGCCCCAAGAGAACGCCAAGAGAGCCCCAAAAAGAGCCCCAAGTGGGCCCCATGAAAGCCCTAAGACACCCCCAAAGAGCCCCAAGAGGAGCCCAAGACCCCCAAAGAGCCCAAAGAGGGCTCGAACATGCCCCAAACAGCCCCGTAGCTTCAAGAAGGCCTCCGATGCTCCAAGACAGCCTCCAAGATGCAAGATGACTCAACGCTCTCCTCCTTCTCCCCTCCTAGCACGCTCTGTTTCACAACATGTGTCTCTTCGCTCAATGTTCCAACAGCTCTCATGGGCAGGGCTTCTGAAAGGGCTTTTGGTGTCTCCGCCTCCGCCTCATCCTCCTCGACTTCTTCCTCGCACTCTCCCTCGTCATGTGTCCCCTGATCGTCCTCCTCACGTTTTGCCCTCGCCGATTCCCTCCTCCCCTACCCCACTCTGCTCCTCGTCCTCGTCCTGGCCTCCGCCCTCATCGTCGTCATCCTCCTCCTCGCTCCCCCCTCGTCCTCGCTATCTCCGTCCTTTTCGCCCTCCTGCTACTTGTTCTGCTCCTTGTCATTCCTTTCCTCGTCCTCGTCGTACTCTTCTTCCGCCTCGCACTCCCCTCCCTCGTCCACGTCGTTCATCTCCTCTCCTTGCACGCTCTGTTTCACTATATGTGCCTCTTCGTCCCTTTTCCCGTCAGCTCTCATGGACAGGGCTCCTGAATGGGCTGGTGGGGATTCGCGAAGCGTAAACAATTACCGAATACTCGCGCCCCCGAAACCATAAATTTTTGCAAATACGCAATATTCACGTCCCCCGAAGCCATAAACCTTCGTACATTAAACCATGTTTGCGTCCCCGAGGCCACACATTCGCGCTAATTGTCCAATGTTTGCGCCCCCGAGACCGGACACCTTCGTAACGTATGCGATATGTGCGTCTCCTCGGCCACAAATCCTCGTAACTTACTCCATGCTCGAGTCCCCGAAGCCATAAACCATCGTAAAGTACCTAACATTCGCGCCACCGAAGCCATAAACCCTTGTAAATCAATAGCGGCCCTCGTGTGAAGTCCCGACATTGCTTCACGTCAGCGTCCTGACATCCCAATGCAGCTCTGGCAAGCCCTAGTCTAAGAGAGGGGGGCCGGCGGCATTGGGGCGAAGCCCTTACGGATAATCTACGCAGTGCGTTTACATAGTATACTCATGTGATGTTTTACGTAATGAATATACGTCGCGATTGTGTAGCGTACTTACGTAATGGATGTGCGTAGTGTGTTAGCGTCGTGCCTTTACGTTTTGTGCTTGCGTCGTGTTTTCGCGTCATGCTTTGGCGTCGTGGTTTCGCGTAGTATTCGCGCGTAGTGTGCTTGCGTACCTTGTTTGCGTGATGTGTTTGCGTAAGTGAATGTCCATTGTGTTTTCGCGTAGTGTTTGCACGTAGCGTGTTTGCGTAGTGCGTTTACGTAATGTGTTTGCGTCAAGTGTTGCGTAATGTTTTTTGCGTTGTGAATTGGCGTAGTCTTCTGGCGTACTGGTCCTGCGTGGCATGTTTGCGTGGTGCTTCCGTGAAGGGTATCGGCGTCGCCGTTTTGCGTGGAGTACTCGCGTAGTCTATGTGCGCAGTGTAGTTGCGTAGTGCAGTTGCCCAGTGCGTCTCGCAGAGTGCATCTCGCGTGGCATATACGTGTCGCACAACGAGTGCGTCGGCACGCCCTCGCGTGCAAGGAGCTCTCCGCGCGGCACCGTCGCGCAGCGCTTTTTTGCGCCGTGCGGTCCCGAAGAACCCTTGGGAGGTTGCAGAGAGGAGGAGGAGGAGGAGGAGGAGGAGGAGGAGGAGGAGGAGGAGGAGGAGGAGGAGGAGGAGGAGGAGGAGGGGAGGATGAGGAGGAGGAGAGGAGAGGAGGAGGAGGAGGAGGAGGAGGAGGAGGAGGGAGGAGGAGGAGGAGGAGGAGGAGGAGGAGGAGGAGGAGGAGGAGGAGGAGGAGGAGGAGGAGGAGGAGGAGGAGGAGGAGGAGGAGGAGGAGGAGGAGGAGGAGGAGGAGGGGGAGGGGGAGGGGGAGGCCCGCGAGCTCGGACGCGGACTCGGACCTGCGGTGCCCCAGGGGACGCTTCCCCGGCACCCACGCGCGAGAGAGCGCCCACGGCCGACCGCGTGGGCGTGGCGCCTTCGCGCCTGCGGGGAGCGGGCCGCGGGCATCCGACACCCTCTTGGCTCTCCACTGCAGGGGGAGCTCTGAGAGCGCAGCCCCGAGGAGTTCAAGGGAAGACGTTGACAGCAAATCGAGCCCCACGGCAATCAGCACGCAAGGTGTCTTGGTTGTTCTCGGGGCAGGTTGAGATAAAGTAAGGCGCTGAGTGGAAATTCTTCAGCTCTCCTCAGCAGGGACGGACCGTCCAAGCATTCCTATGGTCCTACCACGAGGTGATGCTGTCAGAACCCAAAACTTGACCAGACCGTCACAACTGAAGCCCGTTTATATTCGAAAGCTCTTGAGCCTAGACGCTCACGGCGGACAGGTCGATGGCCGAACAAACTCGCACAATCCCTGTCCTGCCCCGCCGCCCCGGCCAAAAGCCAGAGGGAGGGGGGGTCCGTCAGCGTGGCAGTGCGGGCCGCCGCAACTCTTATTCGGACCACGGGGCGGGCCGACAAAGAAAAGCGGGCCAAGAAAGGAACAGGAACGGGCCGGAGAGCGAGGAGCCGAGGAGCAAGAGGGGGAGAGGGAGGGGGGACGAAAGGAAAGGGCAGACCGGGCCGACGGACGGAGGGACGGGGGGACGGGGGGGGGGAGCCAAGGAGGGAGAGAGAAAGGGAGAGCACAGCACACACACGGGCAAGGAAGCAACACAAGGGCGAGAGAGCACAAGGGCAAGGGGGGGGGGCACGGAGAGGAAGGACGAGGAGAGGGGGAGGAACCGAGAGCCAAAGCCAAGGCAAGAAAGGAAGCGGGCCAAGAAGAGCACCTGTGCGTCAGCGCATCAGGACAAACTGCCGCCTTCCATTCTGGCGGGAAGAAGACTCCACAGAGCAGCGGCCGGATTAGGAGGAGGAGGAGGAGGAGGAGAGGGGGGGGGAACGACGATGGCGACACAGGTCGCGCGGCCGCCAGCCCGCTAGGGCGCGGCTGCGCGGCGTCTCACTCACCGTCATCGTGCGCCGGCTCGCGCGCGACAGCCGCCGCAGCCGCCGCCCACGCAGCTCGCCCTGCGCGGGCTCTGGCCCGTCGACGCTCGATCCGCGCAGCGCAGCCCCGGGCGAAAAGAATCGCCACGCGCTGGAACATCTCCCGGCGCACGGTTGACTGCTCCCGCCCCTCCTTCCCGGCTACCGCTGCTGCGACGGCCCGGAAGGCCGCGTCCGCGCCCTTGCTCATGCCGCCCTGCTGCTCGAGGACAACGGGCCGGAAGGCCAGGCCCTGTGCGCGGCACCTCTCCTCGGTCCGGCCCCGCCTCCGTTTCTCCTCGGCGTAGGTCTCGGACGGGAGCCCGGCGGCCAGTGCGGTGTCCGCCCAATAGCCCGGCCCCAGCGCGTTGATGACTGCGAAGTCAAAGCGCACCTTTTCTGCCCGGACCGCACGGCTGCCGTCGGGAAGGTGCGTCGCCAAAGCCAAGTTTGGCACGAGGACGTCGGCTGGCCTACGCTGGTCTGGCGGCGCCTCTGGGCCCTCCTGGAGCAAGCCTGGGACCTCGGACTGCGGTCGCAGTCCGCCTCGGCACGCGTAGTCGTAGAGGACGTCGCGAATGCCGTTGTGAGTGCCCGTGGTTTCAGGGCCCCCCATGCAGGAGAGGCAGTGGATTCCTTGAGCGTCCAAGGCAACCCCGCACAAAGGACAGGTGGACCCCGCATCCAAGACATCGACACCGAGCCGGAGCGCGACGTTGTCGGCAAACTGGCTCGCAGTGAGTTGCATGTCAAGTGTCTTGGATGGGGTGAGCTCGTACAAGGCGCCCGCTCCTAGCGCAGAGTACGCGTTCAGCCGCGTTCCGTCTGCCGGCGGCCCTGCGTCTTTCCACGCGACCACCGTTTTCTTCCGGAGCGCGTCCCCGAGGTGCGTCTGGGTCAAGGCATGCCGTGACTCGACTGCGAAGACCTCGGCCCCGGCGGAGGCCGTGATCCTTGACACCGCGTCCGCCAGCGGGGCACCCGCGACGTCGTCGTCCCACTGGTGGCCTGGCCGGATCATCGCGCACAGGTCGTGTGCCAGCGCGCGCGAGCCGACGTAGGCCGCATCCATCTCGACAAAGATTTTTCGCAATCCAAAACTGCTCTGAGAACAAAGACAGTGTTCTTGGAACATGACCCTGCTGCAATAAAACAGGACAGCCCCAGCCAGGAATGCTCTAAGGACACCTCGTGGGAACCACCAGAAGTTCTTAGAACATGGTTTGGTAGGCACGCCAGGACGCTTCGCCACTGCATGACTCCCAGGAGCTATGCGGGAACTTGTGGCGCCGCAGGAGCGCGTCGGCATCGGCGCGCGGCCCGAAAACAGCGCGCAAAAGCACCGCGCAGAACAAAGAGGACCACCGCGCGCAATCGCCACGGCCGGCCGCGTCTCCCGCGAGCGGCGCCCGGGTCCGTAGGGAGCGGGCCGCTGGGGGCGCCGCGGGAACGCCATGCGTCGGTCGGAAGGGGCCTGGTCGGAAGACGACTGCAAGATCATATACGGCACCATCATCCCCGACAGCGGGATCCCGGACGGAGCGCAATTTGACGGGAAGCAAGCTGCCCTGGCGCACCTAGTCGTCGACCTCTGGAGGCAGAAGACCCAGCCCGCCGAGGGAAGGCAGGGAAAAGTGACAGATCTATGGAATTCCGACCGCCTGAATAACCACCGACAGGCACGCGACATAGGCCATGATCCCACAAGGTACAGCCCGGAGTTCCTCCTCGGATTCTTGGCGTCTCTAAACATCTGAGACCCGCTGGCCCCATTCCTTGCCCGTTACGGCCCGAGCACGGCTGCCCACCACAGCACCAAGCCCAACTGCAACGAGATCAGGACAGGCCCACCTCCCGCGCTGCGCAGCACGGCCACGTCGCACGACGCCCAAGCCAGCACAACCCTGGGGGAGGCCAGCAGCTCCGCCCAGGGCCCCACTGGCGGCGCGCCGCCCCCCTCCCGTCTCCGCGCGCCCGTCCCCTGCCGAAGGGCCCCACCCGGGGCGCTGCCCCCCCTCGTCTGCCGGGAACCGCCGTCCGCCCACGCCGTCCCCCGTGCGCAGCGAGCTCGATTCCGGCGACCCTTGCGGAACCGAACCACCCGCCAGCCCCCCAGCGAGCAGGACCGCCCACCAACCCACCAGCCGACGCTCCAGGCCCCCACCGCGGCCACGGGGGAGCGGCGGCGCCGCCCCAGGCCCTGGCATCCGCACGGAGCTGGTGGCAGTAGGGGGCGCGGCGGACGAGCCGGACGGCGAGCGCGCACGCGAGGCTCCTCGGACCGCACCATCGGCGACCTCGGCCCTCGCCCTGCCGCCAGGGGAGGCGAGGCGCCCAGCGGACACACAGACCGCGGTCACCCAACCCGCCCTTCCCACCGCATCGGGCCCCCCGCATCCACGTCAAGCACACGCCCCACCACAGACCCGACGGCAGCCTCCACAAGAAGCCCGGTCGGGACATACGCTGGCACTGCGATTGGAACTACCAAGCCCGCCAGTACGAGTCTTGGCTAGAAGCTGTCATCTAGCTGCAAACAAAAATGCGGCCCCATGTTCGTCATCGGCTGCAACGCTCTCTTCGACTAGCGGGAAAGACGGCCGGGAACGACGTACAACCCCGACGGGCAGGACCACTTCTGCGAGGAGGTCGCGTGCAAGTTTCGTGACGAAAACATTGACCTTCGCCAACTGTGCAGGAAGCGGAGCATATGCATTGACTGGCACGCTGCCTGGGACAAGCACGTGCGAAGGATTAAGCAGTTGCATTCTGACAAGGGCAAAGGCGAAGGCAAGGGCCAGGACCCAACGGGGAAAAGCAAGCGGCGCGCCGACCCAACCTGGCCCCACAACGAGCAGACCAGGCAACGCCTTCCTAACAGCCAAACACCATACCCCTAACGCGCCTCCCGGACCATCGGAGAGCGGGACTCGTCACCCACAGCAAGCTGGCGGCCCCATGCGGGCAATGACCCTGCCCAGAGCACTGCAGGGCGGCGCTTCATACACCCTGCCCACCCTGCCCCCCCGGGCCAATCTCACTGGCTGCCCAACACGCCCAGCGCCCACCCCGAAAATGCCCTGAGGCCACCCTGGGGGCACCACGCCACCGTCCGCTCACGTCCAGTTTTTTCTACTCTAATCCTTTTCTGAGCCTACATCTGCTCCTGCCGCGCGCCCCCCCTTGGTGGCGCGCGGTTTCGCTCTGTCCCGGTCATGTCCGCAACCCCCGTCGGGCCTGATGCTCGGGTACGGCCCTCAGTTTTGCGCACCAGTGCGCGCCCACGGCCGTCCATCTGGACCGCCATGGGCGCCCTTGGCCCCCTCGCTCGCCGCCCTCCCGGTCCACCCGGCCGGGGGGCTCGCCGACGTGCGCCGCTAGGTGTTTTCCCCTGCCCGCTCCCCCCTGCCAGCCTTGCTGGGGGCGCCGGTTTCCGACGCTGTTCTGGCCCGCCCAGGCACGCCCGCAGTCGCCCCCCTGGCGCTGGGCGCAGCCCCAACCCCCTCCCCCGCCCACCCTGTCCACCCGGGCAGGGGCTCGAGCTCCCGCTCCTTCCGCCGCGCACCTTTTCGGTGCCCCTCCCAGCCGCCCGCTCTGCCCAGCGTGCTGGGGATGCTGGCGTATGCCGCAGTTTTGACTGGGCAGGGGCTGGCTCTAGCCGTCCAGCCCGACGGCGGCAGCGCCCCCTGTCCCCCCTGCGGGCCCACGGTGTCCACCCGGGCAGACCTTCATCTCGACGTGCACCAGATCGGTGCCCACCTCTTTCTCGCCGCCCCGCCCCTCCAGACCCTGCCGGGTCCTTGCACTCGGCCGGCCGGCTCATCCCGCCCACCCTGGCAGCTGGAGCCCTCCTGGTGCCCTGCTGACGTGCGCTGGCGCCCTACCGCCCCGTGTGGCTGCGCCCGGCGATGCCGCTGCCGCCCGGCGCCGCCGCCCCGCCTGCGGGTCTCCACTTGCGGGGCGTCCTTCTCCTTGTCCGCTTGCCTGTCCCCTGCTCTCTCTCTCTCTCTCTCTCCCTCACTCTGCGCGCCGCCATGGCGATGGGTGGCTGCTCGCAGTCTGCATTGCTGCCCCGGGTTTCGTCTTGCCGCCCGCCGCCGCCGCAGGTGGCCCATCCACCGACCGGGCACTCCTCGCTCATTCCCCTCCCCGGGGGACAGCCATGCAGTTTTGACCTTGACACTGTTCGCATCGCATCCAGCACCACTGACAGTCCCAGTGCCCGTACTGCGCCCGCCGCCGCCAGGCCCCGGCGCAGCAGCCGCCGCCTCCCCCGCTGGCGGGGCCGGCCGCGCCACTCGCTCTGGGAGACCCGTCCGCGGCCCCTGATCCCTCTCTCCTCCTTCGGCCGCCCTCCCGGTCCCCTTTTATTTTCCTGCATGGTGGCACAATTCGCTTCAACGTTATCCCCGTTGTCATTGCTCTTCAGCGAGCACAGTTACTCAGCCTAGCGGCCGACGTAAAATTATCCTGGCGAAGGACCCGACCATGTGCAGTTGTGGGTACCGCCATTGTAAATATCTTCTTCGGTGGAGCTCCCTATGCGGTGTCAAGCGCTGCACTGGGTAGGGAGACGCATGCGGGCGGTAGCACTTGGGCTGTCGGTGGAGACTGGGTGGGGGGGACGCATGCGGGCGGTAGCACTGGGGCCTTCGGTGGAGCTCCCGATGGGGCCACGAAGCGCTGTACTGGGTGGGGGTGACGCATGTGGGCGGTAGCACTGGGGCTGTCCCTGGAACTCCATATGGGGCCACGAAGCGTTCTTCTGGGTGGGGGGACGCATGCGGGCGGTAGGTGGGGCTCCCTATGAGGCCACGAAAAAGCTGCATTGGGTGGGGGGACGCATGCGGGCGGTAGCACTGGGGCCGCACTGGGGCCGTCGGTGGAGTTCCCTTATGGGGCCACGAAGCGATGTACTGGATGGGGGGGACGCATGCGGGCGGTAGCACTGGGGCCGTCGTGGAGTTCCCTATGGGGCCACGAAGCGCTGTTCTGGGGGGGGGGCGCATGCGGGCGGTACCACTGGAACCGTCGGTGGAGCTCCCTATGGGGCTACGAAGCGCTGCATTGGTGGGGGGGACGCATGCGTGCGGTAGCACTGGGGCCGTCGGTCGAGCTCCCTACGGGGCAACGAAACGCATGCGGGAGGTAGCACTGGGGCCGTCGGTGGAGCTCTCTATGAGGCCACGAAGCTTTGTACTTCGTGGTGGGGACGCATGCGGGCGGTAGCAGTGGAACCGTCGGTGGCGGTGGAGCTCCCTATGGGGCAACTGTACTGGGTGGGGGGGACGCATGCGGGCGGTAGACCTGGAACCTTTGGTAGAGCTCCCTGTGGGGTCATGATGCGCTGTACTGGGTGGGGGGGCGCATGCGGGCGGTAGCACCGGGAACGTCGGTGGAGCTCCCTATGGGGCCACGGAACGGTGTACTGGGTAGGGGGGGACGCATGCGGGCGGTAGCACTGGGGCCGTCCCTGGAGCTCCCTATGGGACCACGAAACGCTGTACTGGGTGGGGGGAAGCATGCGGGCGGTAGTATTGGAACCTTCGGTGGAGCTCCCTATGGAACCACGAAGCGCTGTACTGGGTGGGCGAAACGCAGGACGGAAGGAGGAGGGGTAGGAGGGAGGAGGGGGAGGAGGAGGAACTCGGGGCGCCGTCTTTTCAAAACGAGGACCCAGCACAACAGGATGGTTAGGAAAACATGATAGTGTGTGTGTGTGTGTTGTGTGTTGGGTGTGTTGGGTGCTGTGTGTTGTGTGTATGTTGTGTGTGTATGTTGTGTGTTGTGTGCTGTGTGTTGTGTGTTGTGTGTTGTGTGTGGTGTGTGTGTGTGTGTGTTGTGTGTGTGGTTGTGTGTGGTATGCGTGCGTGTGCGTGTGCGTGTGCGTTTGCGTGTGCGTGTGCGTGTGCGTGTGCATGTGGGTGTGTGTGTGTGCGTGTGCGTGAGTGCGTGCGTGCGTGGGTCCGTGGGTGCATGTGTGCGCCGGTGTGTGTGTGTGTGCGTGTGTGTGTGTGTGTGCGTGTGGTGTATGTGTGTGTGCGCGCGTGCGTGCGTGCTTGCGTGCGTGCTTGCGTGCGTGAGTGTGTGTATGTGTATGTGTATCTGTATGCGTGTATGTGTATGTGTATGTGTATGTGTATGTGTATGTGTATGTGTATGTGTATGTGTATGTGTATGTGTATGTGTACGCGCATATGTGTGTGTGCGTGTTTGGGGGGGAAGGGGTGTATGTGTGTATTGCGTGGGCGTGTGCGATTGTATGTGTAACCCTGCGTGTGGCACCAGGGGTTACCACTGCAACCTCATGCCTCGTCAGTGAGACCTCCAAAGAGAAGCCTGGCTGCGGGCTCCTGCATCTTCGTGTCGATATCAGACTTGAGGCCCTTCGCTCTTGCCTTCACAGTGTCCCACGACTCGCCAGCCATTGGTCAGCAGAGTGCGCCCAGCAGAGGGGCGACGAAACAAGCTGCGCCAGAGCAGCTGCGGCTGCCAGCGAGGGTGAGGACGAACAGAGGGTTGCATAGGCCGACAACGCTTCCCGGGCACACTCGGGCGCTTTAGAACTCCTGGACGCCAAGTTGAATGTTCCGCCTGCCCTCTGGGAGTGCTTGGGAAGATTGAAGGAAACTGCAAAAGAACCCCTCCGTCTCCTTCAGGGAAAAGTTTGCCCATCCCCCAACCTCCACCTCACAAGACTCGCCCATCGCCTAGCCATGCAAAGAAGGCGGTTCGCGCCTAAACGCGCGTGTGTACATAGCGTGATACGTGCAAAACGTGAGACCACGTGGTTGCTGATTGGATTTGTTCTCGATGTCAGGGGTCGACTCGATGGATTTGTTGTCGATCTCTGGGCCCGGCTCGACCTGGCCTCAACATGGCTTTCAATGTTGACAAAACTCAAACCACATCGGAGCCGAAAGGGCTCCCTAAACTCATATACGTTCGGGCATTTGGGGAGACTTCTGGGAATGATGTGGGAGGCCGCGAGGTTGCCTGGGGGCCATCAGGAGACTTTGTTCTGGCGCACGTCCGGTCGAGCTGATGACAAATTCCCCTTTTGAGAGTTCGGATCATATCTGGGGGCGCGGGTCCATGTTTTGCCCAGGGGGGGGGGCGGAAGGGGGGAGGGAGGAGGAATAGGCGGATGAGGAATAAGAGAAGGAGGAGGAGGAAGAGGAGGAGGAGGTGAGCTGAAGGGCCAGAGGCCTCCTGCATGCCTCTCGGAATCTGTTCGTATGTCTCTTGAGAGTTTCTTGGAGTCCTGCTTGGACGTCTTGGGGGCGTCCTGGCGGTCCCAGGACCCTCTTGCAGCGTCTTGGTACCTCAGGCCTCTTGGGGGGTTCTTGGGAGCTTCCTGGGGACCTCTTTGTGGCCTCTTGGGGCCGCTTGGGCGCCTCTTGGGGCCCTCCTGGGGCACTCTTGGAAGCCTTGGAGACCATCTTTGGGCCATCTTGGAAGAGCTCGATCAAAGAAGGGGGGTCCTTCTTAGCCTCTCCCCCCCACCCCCCAACACCTCAGGAGAATCAGTGATTTGTAGAATCTCGCCGAGGCCTTCTTGGACGCTCAAATCGGTCGCGGCACCTCCATTCCAGGTCCAGGGGAGGGGGTGGGGGGAGGGGTTAAGTTACCCCCTCCCCGCCCGCAGGCCGTCTCGCTCAATCCCACCCGCCCTCCCAACACATACGTAGCACCCGAGTCTGGCCCGAGCCTCAGCATATTCAGCAGTCGTCTTGGGATGGGGAGCTACTGGGGGCCAATCCGCCTCCGCCTCCTCCTCCTCCCTCCTCCTCCTCGTCCTCCTCCTCCTCCTCCTCCTCCTCCTCCTCCCTCCTCCTCCTCCTCCTCCTCCTCATCTCTTGCCTCTGCACTCCGCATGTCCTCATCATCATTATATGCGCGCAGGCAGTTCCACCTACATGTCGGCGAACCCCTCACACGCTCCGTGGCCACATTGGGTGCTCCACCAAAGGCCCGAGGGCAGGGTCCGCATGCAGTTCCACCTCCATTTCGGCGCACCCCTCGCGCGCTTCGTGGCCACATTGGGTGCTCCACCGAAGGCCCCAGCGACAGGATCCGCATGCAGTTCCACCTCCATGTCGGCGCACCCCTCGCACGTTTCGTGGCCCCACTGCGATCGCACGGTGGCACCGCGCCCATTTCGGCACACCCCTCAGAAGCGTCGTGGCCCTAGGCGGGCCTCTACTGAAGGCTCCAGTGGCTGCTTCCGCCAGGCGGCACCGCGCCCGCGTCGGCACGACCCTCGCACGCTTCGCGGCCCAAAAGGGGGCTCCACCGGAGGCCCCAGGAGCTGCGTTCGCATGGCGGCCCTGCACCCAAGGCGATACACTCTTCAAGCGTTTCATGGCCCCGTAGGAAGCTCCACAAAAGGCTCCAATGGTCGCGGCGGTGGTCGTGCGACTGCTCGTCGGGCCCGGGAGCGGCAATGGTCGCGTCGGGCACCGCGGCCGCACTGGTCGTGGTGAGGCCGTCATGGGAATCGCGGCGTGTCGTGGTTGTGGCCGTGCTAATGGTCGTCGGGCCCGTGGTGGTGGTCGTGTCGGAGCTGGTAGTGGTCGCGGCGGTGGGAGTGGTGGCCGCGCTGGTGGTAGCAGTGGTAGTGTTCGTGCCGGTGGCGTTCGCGCTTGGCTGTTCACGCCGCGCCAGGCAGCACATCGGCGTTGCCGAACGCGAGACGGCGCTGGATCTCCCGCCAAACGGTGGGAAGCACAGAGACGGCCACTCGACCTCTGGCAGATCCCGGCCGCAGGAGCACACGCGCAGGCGACCAGCTCTGAAGGGGCCCCAGGACACACAAATTAATACACACAAATAAACAGATTCCCTATATTCTCATATATTTTCTAGGTTTTTGTCTTCCCCCACACTTCCCATATTTTCCCATATTTTCTGGGGGATCGACAATTCATTGTGACTGTGTTTTTTCCCTCCTGAAGCTCGTCAACCGGCTTGCCCCTGGACTCCAAGACAGCCGGGAGCAGCCGCGCCGCTGCCCGCCGCCGCCGCCGCCGCCGCCGCCGCCGCGCCGCCGCCGCCGCCGCCGCCGCCGCCCCGCTGCCAAACCGCCGCCGCAGCCGCAGCCGCTGCCGCCACCGCCGCCGCCGCCGCAGCCGCGCCGCCGCCGCCGCCGCTGCGCCGCCGCCGCCGCCGCCGCAGCCGCCGCAGCCGCCGCCGCCGCCGCCGCCGCAGCCGCCGCAGCCGCCGCCGCCGCCAAGTGTACTCTGTATTGTTTTTTGACAGGGATGGTGGGGGGGGCCGCATCGGGTTGGCTGCGCATGTTCCGAATTTGGAGACAGAGTGTGTTTTGTATTGTTTTTTACCAGGGATGGTGGGGGGGGGTGTCGGCATGGACTCGGGTTGGCCCCCAGTCGCCTGGGGGAGGGGGTGTTTATTAATAGGGAACAGTGATTAAGTTACCCACAAGCAACAAGCCGTCTCGCTTGTTCCCACCCGCCCTCCCAACACATAAGAAGCACCCGAGTTTCAGCATGGACAGGGGCCACCATCGACAGCTATCGGGAACCAATGCAAACGCCAGCCAGGTGCGCGAAGCCCGCGAGATGGGCCGCACATGTCAGCTGCGCCACGCGGACCAGGTGCGCCACATTGGGTAATATGTCGACCCTCCCACCGTCCCTGTCAAAAACCATACACAGTGACGGCGGGTTTGTTGTGTGCGGGTGTGCGCGCGGCGAACAATGTGCCGGCACCGCCGCCGTCCTTGTCAAGACCCCATGCTAAGTGGTCGTGGGATGCCCGCGCATGCTCCAGGCTCCAGAGGCAAAGTTTATGTTGTATGGCTTTTGACAGGGATGTTGTGGGGGGCGTTGCCATGGGCGTCGTTATGGATCCAGATTGGCTGCCAGTCGGGCCAGGGAGGGGGTGTTTATTCCTCAATCAGAGCTTGCTTCTGTAGGGGTCATAGCGGATTCATATGGTTAGGTTAGGTTTGTCGCAGATTTTCGCTGCACGCCCGGGTGCCTGGGGGTGCCCGGGGGGGCCAGGGGGCCCGGGTGCCCGGGTGCCCGGGCGTGCCCGGGGGTGCCCTATAGCCCTAAGCATTATAGCCCAATAGCCCAACAGCCCTACAATTCTATAGCCCTATAGCTCTATAGACCTAAAGCTCAATAGCCCTATAGCCCCCTAGCCCTATAGCCCTGATGGGGTCTTTTCTCCGGTATCATTCTAATGAAAAAAATGATAGAAGCAGGGGAGTTGGAAGAGGCAATTTGCTAGACCACTCACGCCCAGCGGGCTCGGGGATTAGAAAGCGTGCGGGGGAACCGCTTCTGACCTCCTCCACCCAGAGGGCGCGCGGTCGTTTTGCAGGGTATTTCAGGGTGGTTTGCAGGGCATTGCATGGTACTGCAGGGGTTTGGTTTGCAGGGTCGTTTTCCAAGGTATTGCAGGGTGTTGCAGGGTCAGCACGGAATCTTTGCACCCCTCTTTTGCAGAATATTGCAGGGGGTGCGGCGAGGTCCAGGGGAGAGGGTAGGGAGAGGGGTTTCTGGAAAGCTACCAGAGGAAACGCCGTAGACCACCTCCGCCCAGAGGACTGGTGGGATTTGTCATCGGTAATCGATGAACGCGCTGCTATTGTTGACGCTTCACATATCCCCACCAGCCCATCCAGAAACGATGCCCAGGAGAGTTGAGATGATACGAGAAGTGGGGGAGCATGCAGAAGGACAAAGGGCGGGGGACGCCGTCATATACCGCAGGAGGGGGAGGATGGAGGAGGAATCGTCGTCGTCGAAGGAGGAGGAGGAGGAGGCGGAGTAGGGCGAGGACGAGGAGGACGAGAAGGAGGAGAAGGAGGGAGAGTTGGGTACCTCGGAGATCCTCTTGGGGCCTCGTATAGGGTCTCTCGGGGGCCTCTTGGAGGCATCTTCGGGCTGCCTGAGCGCCTCTTGGGGCCCTCCTGGGCCGCTCTTGGGAGCTTTTGGGGCGCTGTTGGGGCCATCTTGGAGGACGTCGATCACAAAAAGGTGAGCTTCAATTTGCCTCCCCCCTTGGGAGCACCGACGATCGCCTCCTGGACCTCTCTTGGATCGCTCTTGGGGCGCTCTTGGGGCCGTCCTGGGGCTCTCTTGGGCCTCTCCTGGGGCTCTCCTGGGCTATTTTGGATGCACCTTGAGGCTTCGGATGGCCATCAAAAGCGAAAAAGCAAAAATCATGCCTCTTCTATTCTCTGTGAGCAAGCTCCTGCTGTCTCCGCAGCTTCTCTGCCCAAGTGCCCCCCCGTCGGCCGCGCGTGCGGGCGCCTTATGCAGGCGGTCGCACAAGCGGCTCTCGAGGGCGCTGGGGAGATCTTCTTCAGGGGGCTGCGGGCCGCGCTCTACGAGCGGCTCGTGGCTGCCCCCCTCTCTGTGCTTCAGGACCAGGGGCCTCCTGCGCCTGCCTGGTCCATCCCGCAGGCGGACTCGTCCGAGGGTGAGGGGGCCTACTGCCCCCTCCCTTCGGCGGGTTCCGCCTGCCCCACCGTCTGCCTCGGGCTGGCGGTGGATCTGAGCGGCGGGGTCTCTCCCTGGCTGCTCAGCACGGTCGCCGCCCTCCTCTGGGTGACGGCCGCCTGCAGCGCCTGCGCGGGCTGCTGCCTCGGGCTGCTGGGCCCGTACGTGTGGCGGAGGCTCTGGGCCTCCGCCTGGCCGCGCGGCGCGGTTCCTGCTTCCCCTGAGCAGGACCGCCGTGCGGCGCGAGCGCTGGCCTACGGGGTTCCGCCTCGACCTCGAGCGCTCGAGCGGGCAGACGCCCAGCATTCGGGCGGCGGCTTCCACGGCGGCGCCCATTGATGGCGGAGCTGCCACCAGTTGGCGGAGGGCCCCTTTGGCCCGAGCTCTACCCTTTCGCTGCTCCCACGGCGCGCGACTACGCACGATGGCGCCTAGACGACGGCGACACCAGCTGGGCGGCTATCCCCCTCGCCTCTCGAGAAGGGGGCATCCTGCTGGCCCTGCCTGGTGCCTTTCGCTCTACGGCGGAGCTCGAGGCTGCCGAGGCGGATGGCTTTGCTGGGATGATAGGCCCCTTCCAGCTAGTGGACGTCCAGCTCCAGGGGGCCGCTTCACGGCCGCTCGCCACTACCGCATCCGTCCTCGTTATAGATATCGAGGTTGCCGAGCTCGAGCTCGAGTCGCTGTACCCTCTAGAGGTCGGCGACGACGCAGGCATCGTTCCCTTCGCCGAGGTGCGCAGCCGCGTCTATTGGCCGCATCCTTCGGGGGTTCGGGTGCTTCGCGAGGGCTACGCTCGCCTGCACGGCGCCCCGCCTACCGCAGGGGAAGAGCCTCTCCCAGGGGCCGATCGGGCTACCCCCTATCACTCTGCCGACGAGATGGAGGAGCCCGAGGGGTTCGCGGCCGACGGGGAAGCCGACCGCTCGGCCCCAAGTGCGCGATCTCCCGCGGTCGCTGGAGCGCCGCGCGGCCCGCCTGCCAAGCGCGCGGGCGCCGCCGCCCCGCCACGGGTCGCGGGTCCTGCTCCGATCGCTCCTGGTGCTCCTGCGGCGTCTCTGGACGACGGGGCTCCCATGACCCGCGCCGAGGTAGCTGCCGAAATGCGCGCCCTGCTTGCAGCCCACGCGGCCTCCACGATGGTCGGCGGACCCGAGCCGCTGGGCCCCGCCCCGGCTGCCCGGAGTGTTCGGCCCGAGGTGCCTCAGCTTTTCAGCGACGAGGCGGCGCGCCTCGGGCTGGATCCTGCGGGGATCGAGGCCGTCCTGTCCCACGCGCCCGTGGCCCCACAGCGGGTCTCCGCGCGTCCCAGGGCCAGTTGGGGCACTCTGGGGCAGCCTGGGGCAGTGTGGGGCAGTCTGGGGCAGTCTGGGGCAGTTGGGTCAGTTGGGTCAGTTGGGTCAGTTGCTGGCCCAGTTGCTCCGCCCACCCGTCTCAGTTGCTCCGCCCGCCCCCCGGCCCCCTTGGCAGTCTGGGGCAGTTTGGGGCAGTCTGGGGCAGTCTGGGGCCTGTCTGGGGCCAGTCTGGGGCAGTCTGGGGCAGTCTGAGGCAGTCTGGGGCAGTCTGGGGCAGTCTGGGCCAGTTGGGGCCCTCTGGGGCAGCCTGGGGCAGTGTGGGGCAGTCTGGGGCAGTCTGGGGCAGTCTGGGTCAGTTGGGTCAGTTGGGTCAGTTGCTGGCCCAGTTGCTCCGCCCACCCGTCTCAGCTGCTCCGCTCGCCCCCGGCCCCCTTGGCAGTCTGGGGCAGTCTGGGACAGTCTGGGGCAGTCTGGGACAGTCTGGGGCAGTCTGGGGCAGTCTGGGGCAGTCTGGGGCACTCTGGGGCAGTCTGGGCCAGTCTGGGGCAGTCTGGGGCAGTCTGGGACAGTGGGGCAGTTGGGGCGGTCTGGGGCAGTGTGGGGCAGTCTCTGGGGCAGTGTGGGGCAGTCTGGGTCAGTTGGGTCAGTTGGGTCAGTTGGGTCAGTTGCTGGCCCAGTTGCTCCGCCCACCCGTCTCAGTTGCTCCGTCCGCCCCGCGGCCCCCTAGGCGCCGCCGGGGGCGGTCTCAGTTGCAACTGGGGTGGTTTCAGTTGCTCCGCCAATTGCTTCCGGAAGGGTCCGCGTCGAGGCTCCGCACCCACTTCAGCACACCCCTCACGCGTTTCGTTGCCTCATTCGGGGCTTCACCGAAGGCCTCAGCGGCAGGGCCCGCATGGTGGCCCCACATTCATGTTGGTACACCCTAACCCGTTCCGTGGCCCCACAGGGACCCGCCCCTGCTTTGTCCCACCTGCCTTGCGGCACTCGCACCCGCATATGGTTGTGTCCTGCGCCAGGAGTTTGCTTCGATCATTGTCGTGTACTCTTTTTTTTGTTTCTCTCTCTCTCTCTCTCCTTCTTCCTTGCTTCCCCTGCGCACGCACGCTTTTTTTCCCAACCATCCTGTGGTGTTGGGTCCTCGTTTTGAGGAGACGGTCCCCGCGTTCCCTCCTTCCTCCTCCCCCGCCCCCCTCGACCGCCCGCATGCGTCACAGAGAGCTCCACCGAGGCTGCCTTCTCATTCCCCCATGGTTCCCATTCGCACAGCCATCACACGCGTCGCGGCTCCATAGGGAGCTCCATCGACGGCCCCAATGGCTGCGTTCGCATGCGCCCACCGCACCTATTTCGGCACACCTCTCACGCGCTTCGTGGCCCCATTGGGAATTCCACCGTCGGCCCCAGTGGCTGCTATCGCATGCGCCCACCGGACCCATTCCGGCACACCCCTCACACGTTTCGTGACCCTATAGGGAGCTCCTTCGAATGCGGTGCATACAACGACGGTGCTCACAACTGCATATGCATATGGTTGGGTCCTTCGCCATTTGTTATGATGTACTGGTATTATTTGTATTGGTAGGATTGTTATGCTTATTGTTGTCTCTCTCTCTCTCTCTCTCCCTCTCGCGAGAACAGTCAAGGGATAGTCGTCTTTGTCGTCCTCCTGTTCCTCCCCCTCTTCCCTCTCGTCCTCTGCGTCCTCTGGGTACTCCTGCTGCGTGTACTCCTCTTAAGCTATCCGCCTCCTCGTTATCATCTGCCATCTCCTCGCCACCAGACTCCTCCTTCTCCTCCTCCTCCTCCTCCTCCTCCTCCTCCGCCTCCTCTCCTACGGGCGTTCCTCCTTCTCCTCCTCCCCCCCTCCCCCTACCACTCCATGGAAGGGGGCTTCCTGGCTGTTTTGGGGGTTGTCTTGGGCTTCTGTGGGGCCCTCTCGGGGCCCTCTGGGGACTCTCGGTGGCCGTCTTGGGCTCTCTTGGGCCGTCTTGGGCCTCTCTCGGCCATCTGGGGAGTCTCTTGGGGCTGTCTTGGGGGCCCCTTGGGGCCCTCTGGGCCCCTCTTGGGTCATCTTGGGGCTCTCGTGGGGCTCTCCGCCTGCTGGGCTGTTTGGAGCTCTCATGTGGCTTTTGTGGCCTCTCCTTGGTGTCTCCTGCGCCTCCTAAGAACCGTCTTGAACAAAGAGACACCGGACACGCAACACATTCCCGAACCAGTGGGGTTCCTATGGTTTTTTCGCGTGTTTGCTTTGCCTGCCTGGAGGGCCTCTTGTTTTCCCCTTGTGTCTTGAAAGCCTCTTGGGACACTTCTGGCGCCTCTTGGGATCTTCTTGGGGGCTGTTGGGTCCTTCCAGAATGCAGCGTGAGAGCGGTGCACGCGAGGAAGCGTTGGGAGGGGGGGGGCCCTTACACTGTTTACAGACGTCCCGCCAGGCAGTACTGGGCGTTGGGCCGCGCCTCAACGTGCGATGGGCACATCGGCGGATGATCACGTGTCGTCCTCCTCCAGGAGGCGGAGGATGATGAGGAGCGGGGGGAGCGGAGGTGTAGCCATTCTTCTGAGGCTCTCGCTGGGTTCGCCCGCAGGTAGGGAAGATGCTGGAGAACGACGATTAGATGGCTATGGTAACGACGATGGTGACGGTTGTAATGGAGATGGTGGTCATGATGAGGAGCCAGAGGAAGAAAATCGTAAGGAGGACGTTGGACCATTCGCATCGTTGGTGCGACGTGTTTCGTTGCTGCATGTCGCAGCAGCCGTTGCGGGCTCATGGATCCGACGAGGTGGTCCCCCGTCTCCCGGGCTGCCTCCCATGGATCTTGAAAAGGGGGCGGAGAAGGACCAGAGTGGGGCCAAGCTGCATCAACAATGTAGCGATACACCCTCCCGTCCTACGTCCCTTCCTCATTAGTTCCTCCAGAATTCCTCTATGCTGCCTGAAGCGCCCCCCTTGAAAGACGAGCGCCCCGGTGGTCCACAGTTCAAGCGGAGCCCTGCCTTAGCAGAACGTGATACACCCATCCGAAATCGTAAGAATCAGCGTCACCTTTCGTGGACTCCAGAATCCGTTCCAGAAAATCAGCAATCTGGACTGGACCCTGGGCGTTCTCTTGGAGCCCCTCTGCTTCGCAGACTCTTCGTAGATGTGGGCCTGGACTGCTGGCTAAGGAGATACGCTTCGGGTGAAGTCATTGTTCTAAAAATTGTCATGCAAGGTCTTAGCTGCGCTGATACGCCCGCTTTGAAACGCAACATGTGCCAAGGGCGCCCTCGAGGGCGCGAAGTTATTCGCGCTTCGCGCTTCGCGGTTCGGCTCCGATTCCTCCTCATCCTCCTCTTCTCCCCTTGGAGGCGGCGCGAGAGCGCGAAGTTATTCGCACTTCGCGCTTCGCGCAGCGCGAAGCGCGAAATTGGGAGCCCTTGGCTCGGCACGTGCTGGCCCACGTCCTGTCGCGCGCGTCGCGCCAGACCTGCGCTCCCAGTCCGTGTGCTGCGCCGCGCGTCAACACGATGCGTGCTGCGTGCTGCGCGTCGGGGCAGCCACGGCAGGTTCTTGCGGCGATGGCGCGCCGGCGACGCCAGCAAAGGCGTTCGAGGTTGAGTTCTGCGACGCGGAAGCGCCGAGGGATGCGGTAACGTCACGGGGCCCGGCCGGATTCAACCTTGCACGATCGGGGCCGCGATCGATTCAAGGATGTACGATCGATGCGGTGTCAAAAACCTGTGCGCGCGCCGACGCCGCGCGAACCTGCCGTAGGGTTAGGTCGGGCATGTCCCTCTACAGGAGGGCTTTGGGCGAAAAATATTGAACACCAAGAAATACACCAAAGTAGCAAACAAATGCTCAAAACATGGTTCCCAGAGTATGTTTGGACTCTTTCTGTGTTCCTCCTACAGAGAGACAGGCCCGACTTCACCGTAGGGCCCGCGTGACCCCCCCGACGACGGACGGCCCCTCCGCCCCTCCAGAGGAGGAGGAGCAGGAGGGACGGGGGGAGGAGGAGGAGGAGGAGGAGGAGGAGGAGGAGGAGGAGGAGGAGGAGGAGGAGGAGGAGGCGGAGGCGGAGGGAGGCGGAGGCGGAGGCGGAGGCGGAGGAGGAGGAGGAGGAGGAGGAGGAGGAGGAGGAGAAGGAGGAGGAGGAGGAGGAGGAGGAGGAGGAGGAGGAGGAGGAGGAGGAGGAGGAGGAGGGAGGAGGGGGGGGTGGGGGGGAGGAGGAGGGAGGAGGGAGGAGGAGGAGGAGGAGGAGGAGGAGGAGGAGGAGGAGGAGGAGGAGGAGGAGGAGGGAGGAGGAGCAGGCTGAGAGTCGGGCCTGCCCCTCTGGAGGAGGAAACTGCAAAAATAGTCAAACACTAGTCGGGGGACGATGTTTTGAGCACTTGTTTGTTAGTTTGGTGTACTTTTTGGTATTGATGCTCTTTCGCCCAAGATCCCACGGTAGGGGGGCATGCCCGACCTAAAGGTAGGTAGACGATCGAGGTCGGCTCGGGGAGGGTACCCTGGGGGAGGGTTATCCTCGAGTGATCCTTTTTGGGGGGGGGGAGGTGGCCAGCGGATGATCCCATGTTCTTGAAGGGGGTTCTTTTGACTTGGGTCCGACCGTATGTCCTCCACCCGTGTAGCTGGTGCAGAATGCTGTATCGGTGTGGACATATACTCGGGGGAGCTGTCGAAGTTCACTGCAGGGGTTTGCCTATCGCAGGTCGGCTCGAGTGAGGCTTCCGGTGTGCCTGGCGACGTTCGATTCGCACAACGGGGAGCGGAGCTAAATTACTCATCGCTGGTCTACCAGGAAAAACTTGGGGGAGCTATCGGGCGATGCCCCACGTTGACAAGGAACCATCATCCATCCTTGGAAGTGTTCGAACTGTTTAAGGCGAGTGTTCTCTGCGCCACTGCGAGGGCCCCACTTCAAACACCAGCCGCCCCCTCATCCCCGCAGCCGTTTTTGTTGTTTTCAGGTGGGTCTGCGCAGCGCCGAGGCGAGCTCCCCATCTCTAGAACGACTCGCCCTCCACGCGCGCAATCGCTGAATGCTCTTGTCCTCAAGATCGTGAGCGGATGGCGGCATCGCGACACGTAGGAGCCACTCCCAATGAAGTGGGGTGGAGGGGCTTGGGGAGAGGAGGAGGGAGGAGGAGAGGCCTTGGGGGGGTGGGATGGGGGGAGGAGGGGGAGAGGAGGGACTTGGGGGGCTGGGCAATGAGGGGGGGCTTCAGGGGGAGAGGAAGGGCTTGAGGGGGAGGAGGAGGCTGGTGCAATGAGGGGGGAAGGAGGCGCTTGGGGGGGTGGGAGGGGAGATTCGGTCTCTTTACAACCAGAACAACCACTTTACAACCAGATGGGTTACTTTACAACCAACATAGGATTGGAAAGTATGGTTTTTTTTTTCATCGAGCACGTTCACTTTGCAACCAGAACGGCCCACTTTACAACCAGAACGGACCACTTTACAACCAGAACGGGCCACTTTACAACCAGAGCGGACCACTTTACAACCAGTTCAGAGTGGCCGTGCGTGTTTGGGCGTTCCGCAAAGTGCTCCAGAGCAAGTGGGCGCTTTGAAAAATACCCCAGAGCAAGTGGGCGCTCTGAAAAATGCTCCAGAGCAAGTGGGCGCTCTCAAAAGTGCCCCAGGGCGCGCGGACGTTCTGCAAAGTGATCCAGAGCACGTGGGCGCTCTGGAGCCCGAGCGCCTGAATTCTCTGCGCAGGCCCCAGCGATGCCCCTGAGCCCGAGCGCCTGAACGCCCCGCGCAGGCCCCAGCGATGCCTCTGAGCCCGAGGACCTGGACGCTCTGCGCAGGCCCCAGCGATGCCTCTGAGCCCGAGGACCTGGACGCTCTGCGCAGGCCCCAGCGATGCATCTGAGCCCGAGCGCCTGGACGCTCTGAGCAGGCCCCAGCGATGCCTCTGAGCCCGAGCGCCTGGACGCTCTGGCGCTCTGAGCCCAGCAGACTAAGACAGGGCTTGCTAGCAGGGGCCAAGCGGCCTCAACAAGGGCCCCGTGCTCGCACGGGAATAAGGCGACAGCATACGTAGGAAGGCTCAGGGCGACGCGCTGCCCATTTTAGGGATCACTCACAGGAAGCGAGCCCAGTGGCCTCCACAAGGGCCCAGTGCTCCAGGGAACTAGGCCATTGGCACCGCGGGTCTCTTGGGCCACGTTGGCCCCTGAAGCCCCACGGTGTTCTGCAAGGGGCTAAGTGCTCCAGCTCCAGTTGGCCCCCTGCTGCTCCTCGTCTTGGAAGATCGAGGTTCAACGTTCAGAATAAATGCAACTATTTCGAAGATCGTTCCTTCCAGCGTTAGCCACAGTGCCAGCGTAGCAACGCAGGTATCCTGCTCGGGCAGCAGCCTCAGCCACCGTGCCAGCGCAGCAGCTTGAGCCACCGTGACAGCGCATCACCGCCACCTTTGTGTCTGCTACCACCACACTTACCGCTGCAGCCCCGCTACCTCCACAATTCCGACTGACCCCCCGCTACTGCCGCACATCCCATTGCAGCCCAGCTACCACCACAGTTCCCACCGCTGCCTGGCGACCACCACAGTTGCCACCGCAGCTTCCCAACACCATGCAGTTCCCATTGTAGCCCCCGCTACCACCACATCTCCCACTACAGCTTTCCACTGCCATGCAGCTCCAGTCTTGGACGGGATCATGGTTTATTCGTATGTCCTGCGCGACTAGCCTTCGCCCGTCAGAAAAAGGCAGAGCAAGCAATGGCAGAACTGACCGACAGAGCTTAGAAAGCAGGTCAAAACTCTAATCCGCCCACCAGCACGCAACATACCATAGCGCACCAGGTCGCCGCATCGCCAACGCGTGCGCAGTGCTTCTTCGTGCGCGATGGGCAACTTTACAACCAACATGCCTCGACGAGCCCAAAGCCACCCTTGCGCTTGCCCACGGAGATTTCAGGGAAAGGCCCGCGTGCATTCAATATGTGTTTTTACTTGCCTGGTTGTAAAGTGCCCTTCCTGGTTGTAAAGTGCCCTTCTCTGATTTTGTAAGCTGGTTGTAAAGTGACCCATCTGGTTGTAAAGTGCGCTTCTGGTTGTAAAGTGACCCACACGCAGTGGGAGGGGGGTAGGATGGGGAAGGGCCGGGGGGGGACGGGCGGCCCCGCCCGCCGCCACGCCGCTCCCCGAGAGAGGCCAGAGCGCGGATGAGTGGAGCGCCGCGGCCGAGGAGGTCCCCTGCAGCGGACAGGAGTCGCCGAGGGGGAGCAGGAGGAGGAGGAGGAGGAGGAGGAGGAGGAGGAGGAGGGGGAGGAGGAGGAGGAGATAATGAGGAGGAGGAGGAGGAGGAGGGAGGAGGAGGAGGAGGAGGAGGAGGAGGAGGAGGAGGAGAGGAGGAGGAGGGGAGGAGGAGGAGGAAGGAGGAGGGAGGGGTGGGAGAAGGAGGAGGAGAAGGAGGAGGAGGAGGAGGTGGAGGGGAGGAGGAGGAGGAGAGGAGGAGGAGGAGGAGGAGGAGGAGGAGGACCAGTGTAAACCCAAGACTCATCAACGACGTTGGGATACACCCTCTATCCAAGCTCCCTCTTCATAGGCCCCATAGAAGGATTCAGTTCCACTGGGGGAAATGCCCTGCTGGGAGACAACCGTTTGAAAATCTTGAAGCGTGCCAGAGCACCTTTCTCAGGATTTCGGCGCCACGAGTGAACCTGACTGTTGCGTCTTGGCGATCCTCAATTTTGCCAAACATTGCTTTTGGGACTTCAGCACCGCGAATCATCGTAGCTTTCTCGCCCTGCCAATACGGAGCTGTTCGAAAAGACCATGCCGAGAAGGTTAACAATGATAATATCTACAATTCCTGCATTTGTCTAAAACGAATGTGCGCGGCGCCAAGGCGATTTCTACATTTTGAAGTGGAACCGCCCTCAATATGTGAAGCTCTTGAATTTTGAAAATACGAAGGTGCGCGGCGCTGGGGCGAGAACCACATCTTGAAAACCACCCGCCCGCAATCCGAGAAAACCTTGCGCATTTCAGCAACGAGTGTGCACGACGCTTTCCGTAGCCTCTTTGGCGCAAATTTGGTTCAATGGGGGCTGCCATAAGCTGCGCTCCGCGCCGCGCGCGGGCCCCCCGCGCCCTGGTCCCGGCCGCGCCATCGCCCGCGGGCAGCCCCGCCGTCCGGCCGCCCAGCTGGTAGCAGGCACCGATCGTCTGGCGCGACCATGGCCGCTACGGCCGGTGATCCTGATGGGGAGCTCGAGGAGGTATGGGGCCTGGTGGATGCCGCGACGGTGCTGGTTGTGGAAGCCAATCAAGAGGGGACCGTTGGCGACCCACCTGAGCGCACTGACTGTGCGACCCGTCCGGCCCCCCCCTCCTCTTGCGCAGGATCGCTGTCCGCGGATCGTCTGGTGACGAGCGGAGGTCGATCGAGGGAAGTAGCACCTGATAGTGGCACAACCGTGTGCCGTGGAGGAACGCCCCCGGGCTCCCCTGGGCGCCCTCTTGGCGTTGGAACCCCTACCTAGAACGTGAGATTTACATCCGACACGCCGCCCGGCCCAGAGGTACCCAACGGGTGCGCCAGTCGTTTGGGGAACCTGGAAGGGCAGACGGAGCTCGATCCACCTGTCTGCGCAGCACTTAGCCACATGCCTGGTGCGTGCGCAGGTCGCCTATAGCGGCCCTGGGAGAGAGGGACCCCGGGGACCTGGGCACCTGCGCCATGCCTCTTGGGCCCCCCCCCCAGCTCCCAGTGGAAGCCGCGTCGACGAGTCATGCGACGATTCCGCCGCGCCCAGGCGCCATGATCGCCAACCGGCCACCGCAGCTGGCCCACCAGAGCCCGAGGCGGTCAACCAAGACCGATTTTTCGCGACGGGGGGCCGGTGCGGCACAGTTCCGCCAGTCTGCGCGGCAGTTCGCCGTGTGCCTGGATTGATCGATGCCAAGGGTGAGCAGCGCCCGCATGAGAGCGCGGCGGAGCGTCGCGTTTCTGGTGGAGACCTGGAGGATCTGGAGCATAGGCCTTGCGGCGAGTCCGCCCCCCCCCCGACGTTGGCGAACCTGGGTGCCCCCCCCCCCGCCCTGTGGGGCGGCAGCGCTGCCGTTCCAGGCCGCGCTGCCGAACCGGAGGCGTTTCTCTCCGCCAGTCTGCGCGGCAGTTAGCCGCGTCCCTGGTGCGCCGAGTGAGGAGGATAGGGGCCTGAGCTCAACCCGCGCGCCTGGGTCTCGGAGCCTCGGCGTTGCCAACCCAGGCTGCACTGCCACCTCGGGGGGCCACGCGGACGGGTTCCCACCTGTCAGCGCGGCAGTTAGCCGCAGCCCTGGGTGGAACGGCGATCGGGGCACATCCCAAACCTTGATCTCCAGTGGGGATGCGGAGTTTGGGGGCCGCGAAAACGAGCTGTTTGGCACGCCCGCTCCCCTGATGACGCTGCACCTGGCCATGCCCCGCTGCCAGCCCGCGCGGAGCGCGGCGAAGCCAGCCCAGGCTGCGCCAGTGACCCGCGGGCTGGAGATTGCGCGTGCTCACCTGTCGGCGCGGCAGTCAGCCGCGTCCCTGGAACGAGGGGCGGTGGCGCCGCCTGCTGGCACCGCGTGGGCACGGACGACGGCAGGGCTGCGCTCGAGCCTGGGTCCCCAGAAGGCCCACCTGACGATTCAGGTAGTGGGGTCGCCGTGTCAGGCCCTCGGATCAGCTTCCCGCCCCCTGAAGAGGCTCCGCAAGGCCGCGGAGGCACCCCCGCCGGGCCATGGAATGACCCTTGGGGACCAGGATGACGATGCGCCCCAGATCAGGGCGGACGTTGCTCCTGGAACATGCGGGGATGAGCGGGCCATCCCAGCAGATTGCGCCGCCAGTGCCCTGCCGCGGCGCGCAGGCGCGATCGGCGGCGGGAAGCGCGCGCGATCGCCCAGGGGCCGTCCGTGGGAAGCCCGGGCCCGGGCAGCTGCAGGGCGCCGGTGTTGGGCGTGTGCAGGGGCCACCGGTCGAATTCGGCAGCGCGATGAGAGGATCGACCTGGCCGATCCCCCGCCGATCGCGCTCGCATCGGCCGCGGGCATCCGATCGCTCGCGAGCAGGGGGGCCCCTTCCTGCCTGCCCGCGCCCCGACCCCCTGTCACCTGGAGGCGGCCGCGCTCGCAGTGACCCTACTTGATCCCAGTGCCACCTGGGCTCGAGGTAGCGCGGGCAGGCCTCCGCCCGAAGGAGGCCCACGGACTGAAACCTCGGGCGCAAGCCATGCGTGTGGAGGAGGTATTCAGCCCCCCGCGTGCCGCGCAGCGCACGGGCGCCCCCGCGCCAGCGCCGGGATGCCCGGGCTGCGTGGCCCCGCGATCGCCAGGGCTGCCGGGTGCAGCCCCCCGGACGGCAGCGGTATATATCTTGCCCAGGGCGGCGGACCAGGCGGGGCGGGTGCGGGCCATGGTTCGCTACTCCGCGGCGGGACACTGCCGCGCGTGATCCGGGTAGTCGCCTGCCAGGAAAACCGGGCCTGGGCCCGCCCCGCAGTCTGGTCCACTGGCCGCGCGCCGGCCTCTTTCCTGTTGACCCGGCCTCTCTTTCCCGGCTCACGCAGGGCTCGGGCGCGCCCGCGGGGCACGCGGGGCTCGGCCCGGATTCCCGTTGGATCTTCGCAGAGCATCGCGCGGAACTGGCGCGCGCCGCTGCCGCGGAGCCTCCAAGGGGCCAGGAGCACGGCCAGGCCGCGCGAAAAAAGGGGCGCTGCCGCTGCCGAGACCGGCAGCGTGGGCCTTCGACCCCTTGACGAACCGTGCGAGGGTCTCGGGCGGGGGCATCAATGTCCAGAATAGGAGACGCCGTGCTGAATGATGCCAGTGAAGGGCGCGCTCGCTTCCCGAGCTTTCCGTCTCCGCTAGGCTGGGCCCGGCGACGAAGTCAGGCCCCCCGTGGCCGCGCGGGTCCGCGCGCGGCCCACCTCGACCAGGGCGGCGTCGGCAGCGCCGCTGGCGATTGCAGGGTGCCTGCCTGCGCCCTCGGCGAAGGATGCGATAGGGGCCCGCGGCAGGGTGGGCCGAGAGGCGCCCCTCGCGTCGCCGCCCTGGCGGGGGGCTTGTTCGCGCCGGCCCCCGGAGGCGCGCGCTGCGGCACCTGGGCCCCTATAGAGGCCCGACGGCCGCGCGCGCCTGCCTGAGGCTCCGGCGCCCGATCGGGAGCTCGGGCGCTGGGCGTGGAATTGCGCGGCCATTGGGTTCGCCGCTGGAACGACCGGCCCGCGACCTGGGCCTGCTGGGAGCCAGTGTCCTGGCGTGCCTGGCGCGCGCGGCCGCTAAGTGTGCGCCAGTAGCGGGCGGCCTGTGCGACTCGCCAGGGGTGGTCGACTACGCAGCAATCGGCTAATCACCGAGCTCCCGAGAGTTCGGGGGCACGATGTGGATCTGGCCGACGACCCCCTACGTCCGCCCGTCGACCAGGCCGCCCCGGCAGGTTCCAGGCAAGCGGCGGGCTCTGTTCATATGTAGTGCAGGAAGCGAGCGAGGCCTAGCTCGCCCGCCAGCCTCACCGTTCCCTTCCCGCACCTTTGCGGGAGCTCAGCGCCCGCAGGCGCGCCGCCATGGGACGGCGGGGTTCCGCCCTGACCCGCGTCGGACGTCGCCGCGCCGGCCCGCCCGCCCAATAGCGCAGAACACGGCGACTGTTTTGCAGTGTGCACCCCCTCCCCCCCGCGGAGCGTCGAGGTCCTGCTCAGGTTTGCGTAGGGCGTCTGTCAGCTGGACACCCAGCAGCCCACGAAAGTGGCGTGTGCTTCGCAGCTCGCCGCCCCCCAAAAACGGCGAGGTCCTGCTCTGGTTTGGGTAGGACGTCGCTGCGCTGGCCCCCCCCCCCGAGCAGCATGCGATAGCGGCGACAGTTTCGCAGTTCGCAGCCCCTTCAGAGAGAGCGAGCCACGTGGACACCCCCAGGGGCCCTCGAAAGTGGTTGCAGTTTTGCAGTTCGCAGCCTTCCCAGAGGATGGCCAGGTCCCGCGCTGATCTGGGCGGGACGGCACTCAGTTAGATGTCCCAGCAGCCTTCGAAAGCGGCGGCAGTTTCGCATCCCGCAGCCCCCCAAAGATGGCGAGGCCCCATGCTGATCTGGGTTGGACGTCGTTCGGCTGGGCTCCCCAGTAGCTTTCGAAAGTGGCGACGGTTCCTCAGTGCGCAGCACCCCAGGGATGGCGAGGCCCCGCCCTGACTTGATTCGGGTAGGGTGTTATTCAGCTGGGCCCCCTGTCAACCCTCGAAAGCGGCGACAGTTTCGCAGTGCGCAGCCGCCGAGGGATGGCGAGGCCCGCACTGACCTGGGTGGGGTGTCGCTCGGCTGGGCCCCCAAGCAGTCCTCGAAAGTGATGACCGCTTCGCAATTCGCAGCCCCCCAGCGGCGGCGAGTTCCCAGGGAGGACGGCGAAGTAGGAGGCAGGCTGGCAGGCAGGTACGAGCCAGGGGGCAGTAGAGGAGAGGAGGGAAGAGATGAAAAGGGAGGTCGCGACCCCTGCACTCAATTCTGGAAGGTTCGGGTTCGGTCCGGTTCGGTTCGGTTCCGAAGTGCCCCTGGTTCGGTCCAGTTCGGTTCGGTGTCGATGTCTTTCTGGTTCGGTTCGCTTGGGTTCGTACGCAATGCAGGAGTATTGGGAAAAGAGCTGTCCGCCGATGGCGCGTGCTGTCCTCCTCCTCCTCCTCTTCCGTCTGCCTTGGGAGCGGGGCCCAGCGAAGGCTAACCACGCTGCCGATCTGCACGCCAAGGAGGCTCTGAGGTTTCACGAGCCTGTCGGCCCTGAGGCGGCCCACTGGTTGGATGATGAAGTTGAGAGGGCCATTTGCTTTGTAGAACTTGCCGCTGCTGTGATCCTGGTTTTCCAGTCGCGAGCGAAGAGAGAGCGCACGTCTGCGCGTCACCGCTCGGTCAAGCAGTCCCCAGGCTGGCATGAGTGGGAGGAGGGGCCGCTAGGAGTGCAGTGCAGGCATTGTCTGATGGTAACCCACGGGGGTGCACCAAGGGAGGCTCTGGGATGCTCTGGGGACCTGGTTGCGTTCGTCAGGTCGTCCGTCGTTCCCTGGGGCACCTAATTGTTGGTGTGGCTTCTCATGAGATCCACCCCTGAGCCCCAGAACCCTCCGAAGCTGAGCAAAACCGTTTGCAGTTTTTGTGTGTTCGATGTGGTTGCTGGGCCCGACGGTGTTCGCGTAACCTCGATAAGGTCTGCCAGACACCCGCGAGGAAAGGCCGAGAGGTGCTAACAAGCACTGCCGAGGCCTTGGGCCCCGGCAGTCGCGTCCGTCACTTCACTGGTAGAGTAGAGCCGCCGCGGTCTCAGCGTTGCCTGTTGCCCCGAAGCTGCGCAGTAAGACTCCTGCTCTCCGCCTTGCCGCGGTGCGAGGAGGATGAGGCTCCTCTGATTCCGAACCGCCCTGAGGGCTCGGGGTCGGGGTCAGACTAATGCCTGGGGGACTGGCGAGTGGCCAAGGGACATCCTCCCTCCTTGGGAAATGAGTCCGTGGTCGCTTGCTGGTCCCTCTTCTGGCGTTAGGTTCAGAAGGGCTGCCCAGGCAGCCGCTTTCAAACAGGTCAGGCCGCCGTGGCCCCCCCCCCCCCCCCCAAAAAAAAGTAAGACTCCTGCTCGTACGCCTGTCCCATCCGCCCTCTCCAGTGCCCCTGCCGTCTCTGAGTACGAGAGACAAGGGCTCCCTCGAGGGCGCGAAGTTATTCGCGCTTCGCGCTTCGCGGTCCTCGTTCCTTCTCCTCCTCCTCCTCGTCCTCCTCTTCTCTCCCCCTTGGGAGGGCGGCGCGAGGGCGCGAAGTTATCCGCGCTTCGCGCTTCGCGCAGCGCGAAGCGCGAAGTTGGGAGCCCTTGGAGAGACGGCAGGCCGCTCTCGCGGAGCGAGTGCGTGCCAAGGAGGCACACGGGGCGGAGGCATAGCTTCGGTCGCCGGCACCTCGTCGCGGGCCCCGGTCACAGCGTGGGGAGCTCGGTCCTCCAGGGGTGCCGCGGACCCCCCATGTCTCAGACTTGCGAGTCTCCTCCCCTCGGGGCTGTCCTAGTCTTGCCTCCTCCTCCTCTTCCTCCTCTTCCTCCTCCTCCTCCTCCTCCTCCTCCTCTTCCTCCTCCTCCTCCCCCTCCTCGTCCTCCTCTTCTCCCCCCCAACCTCCCCTCATCTTCCCTTTCTCCCCCACTCCTTTCGCTGGCCGTGCCCCGCCCGCAATGCAAAGTGTCGACACGGGCCTCCGAGGCCCTTTTGCATCCTTATCGTGGGTCCTTCTTGTAGGGTTAGACTGTGCTCTTCTCCTCCCCCCTCCCGCTGCCGAGGACGCTGCCGCCTCTTCGCCCCTGCCTCTCCCTCCTCCCCTCCTCCGCCCGTTTCCGGCCCCAGGCTCTCTCGCGCTCCCCTCTTCGCTTGCCATAGGTCGGGCCTGTTCCTCTACAGGGGAAATAGTAAAACATAGTCCAAGAATCGTAGGGGGACGATGTTTTGAGTATTTTTGGTCCTTTTGCAATATTACTTTGGTGTTTTTTCCGTCGAAATTACCCCTGTAGGGGGACACGCCCGACTTAACGCTTGCCTGCCCTTTTCTGAGTACAGTCGGGCCGAGGTATAAGATCGAGGTCGGCTCGGGAGGTGTGCCCTGATGTCCTTCGTGCTCGTTGGGTGTACTTGTGCATCAAGGGGGGGCAGGGGATCCTCGAGTGATTTTATGGCTCGGGGTGCTTTGGCTGGCGGAGGGTCCAATGCTCTCGAAGGATGTTTTTTTTTCTCTCCCATGCCCGACCGCACAGTCAACACTGATATCCAACAACAACAGCAACAACAACAACAACAACAACAACGGCATAAGCATAACTCGTCGACGTCCCGCGCGTATCTCTTGGATCTGCGCTGGAGCCCCGTGGCGGCGCCTTTGGCGCCGCCCCCTTGGCGCGCTCCGCGCGCCGGGGAGGGGGGGGGGATCCGGCGCAGATCCAAGACATCCGCGCGGACCGTCGAGAGATCTTGTGCTTCTGCCGCTGCCCTTTCCAAGGGCTCCCTCGAGGGCGCGAAGTTATTCGCGCTTCGCGGTCCTCGTTCCTCCTCCTCCTCCTCCTCGTCCTCCTCTTCTCCCTTTGGGGGGGCGGCGCGAGGGCGCGAAGTTATTCGCACTTCGCGCTTCGCGCGGCGCGAAGCGCGAACTTAGGAGCCCTTGCTGATGGTGAAGTGGAGCGGCCTTCCAAAGTTTCCCTGGCACTATGTCGGGCTTGTCCCCCTACAGGGGGATCTTCGACGAAAAACCAAACATACCCCAGACACAGTAAAAACATAATCCAGACATGGTCTGGGGATTTTTGTTGTTTGACCTTTTTGGGGTATGGTTGGGGTATGTTTTATTTTTTGGCGAAAATCCCCCTGTAGGGGGACACGCCCGACATAACCGTAGCATCCTTTCTTTTCGGCCCATCCTTGGCCACGTTTGTTGCCCGCGCCCGCTCGAAAAGTGTCGGCGGCCTTTCCAGGCCCTTGCACCCTTGCCGCGCATTCATACTTTCAATATTGACTGTACGATCTCTCTCGACGTCGATTTTACTCTCACTCTCACTCTACACGATGCTTTTACGCACCGTGGCGGGATAGGGGAACGCCTCTTGTCAGCAGCCCGCCGTGGCCTGAAACAGCGAATCTGGCACTTAGCTGCCTCGACACGCACGTTTTGATACGCTACACGTGCCGTGCTCAAAACGTCCGTGCCAACACGTTGCGTGCTGGCTCAAAATATCGACCCACGTTTTGGCGAAAGCATCGCGTCAGACCCACGTTTTCATGTTGGGCTCCGTATCCATACGCTACGTGTTGCGTGTTGTGCATCGGGGCGGCTAAGATCTGGCACCAGCCTTCGCTGGCTCGACGCTTCCGACGCTGACCACTTGGTCATCGCCCTGGAAGGATCAGGTTGGGAGCACCTGCTGCGCCACCTAGGACTCCTCCTCCTCCTCCTCCTTCCCCTTCTCCTCCTCCTCCTCCTCCTCCTCCCTCCTCCTCCTCTCTCCTCCTCCTCCTCCTCCTCCTCCCTCCTCCTCCTCCTCCTCCTCCCCTCCTCCTCCTCCTCCTCCTCCTCCTCCTCCTCCTCCTCCTCCTCCTCCTCCTCCTCCTCCTCCTCCTCCTCCTCCTCCCCCTTCCCCTTCTCCTCGTTCCCGGGCAAGCCTTTGTCCCTGGTTCGGACTGGCTGTGGCTCCGGCTGTGGGGGCCCTCTTCACCCGCAGTCTGTCTACCTCGCGCGGGAGCTCGCACACCACGAGTGGCTCGTCGTAGTGCTGCTTGCCGTAGTTCTGCTCGACTCGGCCCGTCACCGTTCCGCCGCCGCCGCCGCCTCTTCCTCCTACTTTGCAATGCGGCCCAATGTCGCTCCCGCGACGTGTCTTCCTCCTCCTCCTCCTCCTCCTCCTCCTCCTCCTCCTCCTCCTCCTCCTCCTCCGCGCGCTTCCTGGGCAAGCCTGCCGCCTCGCCTCGGCCCTTCGCCGACAGGACGAGGAGGGGGAGCCAGAGGCCCTCGTCACCGCCGCGTCCGGCACAGGCAAGGACGACCTGCTCCCGGGCATCTGCGAGAGGGCCGTGGCGTCCCCGACGCCCGAGAAGGCACCAGCGCGCGAGGGGGAGCTGGAGGGTCGGGGATGAAATTGTCAATGACGCGCCTCCGTTGGGGCTCCTTCGGCTTGTTGCTCCTACGCTTGTGTCCGAAGCCCTGATGGGTCTTCAGCAGTAACGCGCTGACGGGTTCCACACGGCGGTGTGTCATCGATTCCGAATCGAGGATTTTTTCCAGGACCGCTGCCTGGGGGATTGATCTTCGAGGACCTCGCCGTGGACATGGAGCATTTTTTGCCCCCTGGGGTAAGCATGCTTCCATATCCACCGCCCCCTCGGGTCCCAGGACGTCGATTCCCCAGACGGTGGATCTGGTTACATCTCCGTCTCGCGTTGATATTGTTTTTGCCCACTGCGGACGGGAGGCTGTCGAAGGATCGGTGGATGCGGAGATGCGCTTCGATACTCTGGAACCCCTGCAGCTTCGATTCGAGCAGCACTGGTGATCGACGCCCTTGCTCTGCCACCAGTCCGTGGGAGAGTGAAGGTGTCCACCACTGCTAGGCCTTCGCAGGCCTCGATCCAGAACTGGCCTGTGGAAGATTTCGGAATGGTGGGTACTTCCCATGTCCTCAGCAAGAAGAGGAGGGGGGAGACGGGGGGTGACGATTGTGAAGGCGGGGGGTGACGATGAGGAGAGCAGGAGGAGATGAGGTGCCGATGAGGTGAAGGCGCGGGATGGCGAGGAGGAGAGTCGTTGGAGAAGGAGGAGGAGGAGGTGGAGGAGGAGGAGGAGGAGGATGTCGAGGAGGCCGAAGGGGAGGACGAAGGGGAGGAGGAAGAGGAGGAGGAGGAGGAGGAGGAGCAGGATTAGGAATAGGGCCGTCGCATGGCTCAAAAAGTTCGGTTGATCCAGCCTCCCGCCCCGAGCTTTGCTGCCTCGGGGCGGGGTCGAGGTGGAAGGATAGCGGCAGGAGGTGATGGAGGAGGAGACCGATGACGGTGACGATGACGATAATGATGATGACGATGATGATGATGGTGATAATGGTTACGATGTTGATGATGATGTTGATGATGTTAATTATAATAATGACGATGTTGGCGATGCTGATGATGATGTTGATGCTGATGCCGATGCTGTTGATGCTGATGCTGATGCTGATGACGGTACAGATATGGATGATATGGATGATGTTGATGATGATTATGTTGATGATGTTAATATTTTTAATGATGATGGTGTTGATGATGCTGACGATGATGATGATGCTGATGATGATGTTGATGATGCTGGTGATGGTGATGGTGCTTGTGATGGCGGCGATGATGACGCTGCTGATGCTAATGATGATTGAGGTTTGTGATGTTGATTATGAGTTTACGTTTGGTGTGACGACTAAGGTGATGTTGATGCTGATGATGATGACGATGCTGCTGATGATGTTGACGACGACGACGACGATGATGATGATGATGATGTTGATGATGATGATTTCGATGATGATGATGATGATGATGATGCTGATGCTGATGCTGATGCTGATGATGATGATGATTGATGATTGATGATGATGATGATGATGATGATGATGATGATGATGATGATGATGATGATGATGATGATGATGATGATGATGATGATGATGATGATGATGATGATGATGATGATGATGATGATGATGATGATGACGACGAAGGTTCTCGTGATTTCACGCTTTTCCGATGCTCTTTGTGGTCCGCAGCTGTCTGTGTCGCTCAAGTCTTGAGTATCTGGGACAGGCTCACCGACCGCGTAGTTTCGGCCACTGTCTCGTACCTCACACGCTGTCCCGCAGTGCCGTCGTGCCCTGCATGCCCTGTGTGCTCCCTGGCCTGTCCGCCGCAGGTCAGCTGCCCATCCTGTTCGCTGGTCTGTCCCGTGGCGCCGGCGTGCCCAGAGGTGCCCGCGGCCACCTGCTCCGCCCCAGCGCCCTGTCCCGAGGCGGTGTGCCTCGCCTGTGCCCCTTGCGCGGCCGCGGCGTCCGCGGCCTCGCCCGACGGGCCTGGGCCGGCGCCGGCTGGGGGTACCCCGGCCGAGTCGGGGGGAGGTGCCTCGGCAGGGGTGGGTGCGGACGCTCGCGCGTTCGCAGTGGGGCTGCTCGGCGGAGTGCTGGGCTGCCTGCTGACGGTCGCCTGTGTGGGCTGTGCGGGCTCGGCGCTGCGGCGGGACGATGCGTTCGGGCGGCTGACCGAACAGTTGCACAAACTGTCACCCGCTCGGCGCCGGCATGCCGTCGCCTGCTGCCGAAGGCTGGTCGCGTCCATGTTCGGCCTGCCCTCGCCATCGGATCCAGTCTGCCCGATCCACCAGTGATGCTGGATCTTGTTTCGGGCGAGGGCTGTCTGGGCCGTGCGTTCGTTGATTTAGGTATGCGGGTCCTGTTGCGGGACACGACTTTGGGAGAGCAGTGCGATCTCTCGAGACTTGCCCACAAGTCCCTAACCGTGAGGTAGACGCGCGCGGGTCGTGTGCGAGGCTGGCATGCTGCTGTCCACTGTAACGCCTTCACGCGTTGCCGCGACCAAGGAGTGCGCGCCCCGCCCGTCCGCTGTGACTCATCTCCTCGGCCTCCCTCACTTCAAATCCCACCTTCAGGCTCTTGTTGAAGAGTCGAATTCGCTGAACAGTTTTATTGCCACATCCACTTGTATTTCCATCGCGAGGTGCATACCATGGTCTGTCGAAAATCCCAAGACCTCGATGCTCTGGCTTCTCCCTAGGTTCAACATTTTGCCTAGACGCAAAGGTGTCATGTTTTTAATCACATCCATGTGCTAGTGGGGGACCCATTGGCGAAAGGAGACCGGCCTCGTGATGTCCGATCTCGAGCCTGGTGCTCTCAGGGATTCAGTGTGCTGTGGCTCTCGTTGTGAATAGAACCCGTAGCATACCCTCATATATACTCCTTATCCTCACCTCTCCTGCGCCTGGCCGTTTGGGCTCAGGTATTGGACTAGATCGATCAGACCTTTGATCGTGCAGGAGGAAAAGATATCCATCTTTCCCTCCTTTCCTCTACCAGCGGATCAGGGGTTCTGTACCTTTGTATTCTAACCCCATACACAGGTTATCAGCCCTTTAAAGCTCACAGTTCATCGAGCCCCGCGTCGCGATCTCGCACGCGGCCTCGATGGAACCCAAGCGGCGCATGCGCCGTAAGGGGTCCATCGGGACCTCGCGTCCGAGCTCTCCGACGGCGCGACGGCTCGGTGATGAGTTGGAGAGCCTTTGTGTGGACCGTGCAGGTGTCCCAGGTACCCCCCCCCCCAGCTCCGACGGACCCGAGGCGCGGCTAGCTGCTGAACTTCACCGCCGCGCCGCCCGCGGGGGGACAGGAGAAGGAGTAGGAGCAGGCAGTAGAGAATTTCACACGCCTACCTTCGATCCTCCATCGCCTCCTCCGTCGGGAGCAATCCCAACTGCGTCGGGCGCAAGCCCCGCTGGTCCTGATACTCCAGGGCGCTTTCGCGCTAACCGCCGATGGGCCACAGGTGCTGGCATGACTAGCCCTGCGACCGTTCCTGCAGCGGAGCACGTAGCCACCTTCGATGAACTCAGCAGACCAGTGGCGGCACAGCCGCAGACGCAGAACCCCCAGGTATCATCTCATGAGACACCACGCACGCACGGCCCTAGCCGCAGCTCGTCCTTGCGCAACCGTCGCGGGGCCACAGGCCCATGCGACGAGAGAAGGTCGAGCCCGCGTGCTGCCTCGCAGAGGCCATGCACTCCTCGCGAGAGGGTGCAGAGGGAAGCTGACGCTCCCCACCTCTCCATCTCAGACGACCTGCCGGCGGTAACGTCCGCTGCAGGCGAAATAGCTGAGCTCAGAGACCAGGTTGAAACCTTCGTGTCCAGGCAGTACTCTGGACTGATGCAGAGCGTTCAGACGAACGCTGCCAACGCTGCTGCTCTACGCCAAGATCTCGACGGCGCCTTAGTGATCATCGATTCTAGGATCGCTGAAGATCACCGCATCTTTGGTGAGCTGCAGTGCCAGGTTGACCGTGAGATGTCACACTCAGGTGAACGATCGGCGACGGTCGAGAACCTGCGCAACTACCTTGCGCAGATGGAGCAACAGCTTGTGATCGTACGCGACACAGGCGTTTCAGCCGTCAGGATCCTCCACGGCGAGATCCACGACCAGCTCCGCAACCGACCGCCACCAGCCGAGGCCACCGACCTTGGCGACGTTCAGTCTCAGATCAACGATCTTCGCTCCCAAATGGACCACACTACGGCGACGCCTCGCACCGAAGCACACGCCAACTCGTCGAACCTGATCGGCATGTTGCAAAATACTGAGAGAGGTATCACTCAAAGGCTTGATGCGACCAACGCTGTCGTGCCGCCACTCGCTAACCGGATCTCTGGCATCGAGCAGCGTTTTCCGGGTGTACAGGACGCCCTGGCAGAGCTGCGTGTCGGACGAGCCCAGACTGGCCAGCTGGATTCTCCTCCCACGGCTTGCGATTTCGCCCGCCTCACTGACAGGTTGCAGGAGGTTGAGGAGGCGGCGGACCACACGCAGTCTGAGCTCTCCCAGGTCATTCGTGAGAGAGATACTGACAAGGTACGTGTCGAGGAGCACCTCGCACGTCTGGACAGTGAGTTGGAGGCGCACAACGCCCGTCTCCGAGCCTACGAGCAACGACTTGACCTGTATTCACAACGCTCTCGCGATACTGCTGAGTACACACGCCAAAAGGTGGACCATATACACGAAGATATGACGAGCTGGACAAATCAGCTGATTGACCACACCAACGACGCAATACTTCACCTTCAACCTGCAACCGACCTGCACAGGCCGACGGCAGCGTCCGCTGAAGCACCACACGCTTCTGCAGGACAACAACGACGTACGTCACCAGGAGCAGCCTCCGCGGCAGCTTCAGCACAGACACGCCACGTGTCTCCTGTGCGCACACAACCAACTACCGACGGTGTACCGATACCCTCACAACCATTGTCTGTGGTTTCGGTCAACACTGCTACTCCGATCAAGGAGTCAGACACCGTCCGAGCCCCTGTCTTGCCTAAGATCACGCAGCTGCTTGAGTGGCAGCAAAAGGTACGGGAGAATTTTGGAGCCGCCTCAGGGCGACCATCCAAAGCGTATGCCTTCCTATGCGTGGCTGAACAGCCCGAATGTACCTTCGAGGACTTACAGGACAGTGGAGACTTCGTGAGCCTCGATTGCAAATTCGCTACTGCTCTCAGCGACATCTTATCCTCAGACTTGCGCTACCAGATCAGGCCCATCGAAACCAGAGAGCACAAAGCAGGACGCATGCTCAAAGGACGCCAGATCTACTGGCACATCCTTCAGTCCTACATCGTGACAGAGTTTGATGACGACGTGCATGACTTCGAGCGCCTCAAAGAACTGAGGATGAGAGATGAAGACCTGCAACGTTTCATTACTGATTGGGGCGCTTTATTGTTGGAGTGCCGTGAGACACCCGACCCGAAGATCTTGGAATCTCTGTTTCGCACGCAGATTCGCCGACATGCCTGGATGAAACAAGATATGCACGAATACCAGCGCATGAAGATCAGCGGCCCGCATCGTACCTATGATTGGCTCCGACAGCGCGTCCTGGACGCACTGGAGCTTAAACAACTGGAAAAGAATCAACAAAAGTAACGGAACGAACACGAGACTCGTTCTCAAGTACATGCATGCGCCGCCTGGAAGAAAGGCAACTGTCGCAATGGTGAGCGATGCAAGGCTTTGCGTACCTTCTCCAGGGATTGGAAGAGCAGCAGATCTTCCAGAGCATCGACCGCTGGTGGCAACTGTCGCCGCAGCGTTTCAGCCCCTGCGAATCCCAAGAAGCCAACATCAAAGCCATTTTGCTTCGAGTTCGCCAAGCGCAACACCTGCGCCAGAGGCGACAAGTGCAACTTCCCACACATGGCGCAGTGCAGAGACTTCGCACAGAACAAGTGCACCAAGGGCGACACATACAAATACGCTCACCTGGCACCTGGCGCGGTGACACCCGAGCGAAGCCCGAGTCGCCCACAGACTTCCAGTCAGGACAGTCGTGGCCGACCGCCGCCCCGCGGATCGGGAAGCCAACGCTCTCCACAACGCGGGGGGTTCCGCTGCGCAAAAGACCCGCACCAAAGACGTGACAACCGACGCCAATGCGACCGCTCTCGATCATCCTCCAGGAGGTCTCCCGACTCTCGCAGCCAGTCGAGAAGTCGTTACGACAGATCTTCGCGATCTTCTTCTCGAGGACGGGACGGCCGTGGCGGAGGACGTGGCAGCCCACGTGGCCGCGATAGATCATACGGCAGCGGCAGAGGACGTGACCGACGTTCCACGAGCCGCGGTTCGTCCCGTGGTTCTCCCAAGTTCAGGGCACGCTCTCCTGCCAACTGTCGCCGCTCTCGCCACTCCGACCGCAGTTGCGTCATACGTGACAAGACTCTCATGGCCGCCAATAAGGCCACTACAACATCTACCAAACCACGGCGTCGGATACGTTTCGACACACATAACGTGGAATACTGCCCGTGCATCGTTTCCGGCAAGGCCACTCTGGATAAGTGGATGGAGAAGCCGAACGAGGGCGACATTGTTAAAGTACCAGGCCCGCTGCCACAATGGTGGTGGAAACAGAGTGCAGACGCCCTACAACGTTGTCAACGGGAGGCAAAGTTATGGTATAAAGATCTACATGACTACCGACACGACAAGGGGTCGGTGGCCACACCAACTGCGATTCCAGATTCCGACGACTCTACCATAGAGTCCTCAGAGACACACCAGAAGAAGACAATGACTTCGCTAGTCGACCCTCCACGCTCGACCGCTGCGTTGACGCGCTCCTGGGTTCTCGACAGTGGCTCTGCGCACCATATTCAGGATAAAAACGAGCTGACGCAGACCAGATCGCATATCCGTTCGCGAGGAGCATATTCTGGAGACCGCCAACGGTGATCGTACTGTCAACGAGCACTACGACATACAGCTACCTGAAGTGGGCTTGATGAGTTCAGCCCTCGCCTTGCCAGATTGCCCATCATTATTATCAGTTGGACAATTGATTGAAGTTGATGGCTTTCGACAGCTTTGGGATCCAGAGCTTGGCTACTTGCTTCAGGATCCGGGGGGCCAATGGTATAAGGTTCCCGTCAACAACAGAGTTCCAGAATTACGACTCGACGACTTGGTGATGATACCACCACCACGACTGTGCACTTCGTCAGCACCCAGACGTCGTCAGCGCAAGCGTTCATCCACCCCCTGCAACGACATATGCTGGCGTTGCAAAACTACAGAGCAGTCACCACCTACAGATGAGCTGCGGCCCCACATAGGGACCTGTCCCAAGAGACCACATGTCGGCGAGGGAGGAGGAGCACGGACCGCCACGGTCGAATAACCTCCCGACACAAATAATGCCGAGTCCAACGTGGATACACTCACCGACTCGCTTACGTCTCAGATGCAGTGTTCTCCTCCCGCATGCGGGGGGCCTGCAGATATAGCTCAAGCAGATACCGACATCAAGTCGACCTCCCTCGAGGATCTGCCTATGGAGACGCTCAGCACAGTGCACCATGATAGTGATCGCGTTCTCCCAAACAGACAGAAGAAACCGATCGACCCTATACATTACATGACTCACACCCCGAAACATCCAGACTGTGAGATTTGTTCTCGCACGAGGGCGCAGAACGCTCCGTGCCGACGACAGCGCAAACCACATCCACCGGCAGACCCCACCGACGAGGACACAGCCTACGAGGCTTTCGTCCCGGAGAAGTTCGGGGAGGCTCTAACTGCCGACCATATCGTCTTGGCCAAAGACGATGCCGCTGACAAGCATGGTGACAAATACGCACTTGTCGTCCTGGATATATACACCGGCATCTTCATGGCGTAACCAGCATTACATAAAGACGCAGCTACTACAAAGGCATCCTTCCAGCAGTTCATCGCCGCAAACGATGAGGTGAAGCACACATGCGAAGATAATTCTGGAGAGCTTGAGAAGGCATGCCGCCAACTGGGATGGAGACATGACGCTAGTACTCCTCATCGTCCACAAACGAATGGATTGATTGAGCGCGTTGTCAAGATCGTCATCCTCGATACGAGAGCTGTGTTACACATGTCCGGTCTGGGACACGAGTGGTGGAAAGAGGCCATGCAAGCTTTTTGCTGTGGACATAACTATGCATCTGCGGGCGTTGCCGCCCTTAGCGATGAGCATGCTGAAAAGACAGCTCATGATATACGTTTTGGTAAGAGTTTCCCCGGGCACTGCATCCCATTTGGTGCTCGGATCTTTTGGAAGTGCCTCAATCCCGAGATCACTGACGAGACTGCAAAGTTCAAAGAGAATACTCGGGAAGGGTTATTCATGGGTTACCATTTGCACTCCGGTGGACGATGGTCCGGCGATTATCTTGTCTTGGATACGGCTACATGAGCCAAGAACCCAGACGGAGACCTGTGTCACGTACACAGAGTCAAAGATATCATCATCCCCGACGGCAAGTTCACCTACCCTGTGAAAGACTGTACCCTGCAACATCACAACCCCGAGGCGCACGACGAGGTCAAGGCATCTACTTCTCGCCCCTTGGGCGACAAGCCTATGCCCGACCTTCCACTTGCCTGCCCCAAGGAGTGGGATGATCCATCTATGATGACGATGGACGACAGCATCGCTGAGGCTCCACCTTCGGCCTCCGAAGCTGCCGCGCCGGCACCGGAGCCCGATTACTGGGAACAGCGCGGATATTGCGTCATCCGACACATCCGTACTCCACGCAGAAAATTGTTCATACCAACAGACGACGTTATGAACATACCTGTACCTGTGGATCAGCTCGAGGTGACACGAGACTTCGAGACAACCTCTACCTTCGACGGAGAAAGCGTCTTTCGAGATGTTTGGGATGGTGTGAGCGCCACAGACCACCGAGAACTGAGCGAGCCTCGGACCGGCCTGGTTCGATTCTATGAGCTCCCTAAAATGTTGCCGGATGGCAAAATGGTGGTCCGCGGCCGCGAGACACGCGTACAGACTACTACGCGTCCAGACCACATTCTTCTCGAGCATTGGAAGACCTTATCTCGTGGACAGCAAAAGAAACAAATTGAGTGCGCCGAGGATATCAAACAAGCTCGTGATACTCGTGACCGAGCTGCACTTCGAGTATGGACCCGACAGGACAAACAAGCCAAACATTTCCGTACTACCACAGCTGGCGGGCCCACATGGAATACCGTGGAACGACGGATTACGTACGATACGGACAGCGGCGCTGTCATTCGCGACGAGGACGTCAAGGGCGTGACCAACAAAGATATCCTGTATGCCAAACTACCTGGTGGACCACGTGACATTTCTACAATATTATACTACCGCCAACCCTCACCACAGCCTGCCGGAGCCGCACGTGCTCTGGCACTTGTCGACAGTGAGGGGAACGACTTCGGGGCCGTGAACCCGCTCACACGCAAGTTCACCCCGTCGGTAGCAGTGCCCACTATGCCACGTGAGCCGACGTACACACCGACACACAGAGATAAGATTCCTGACTCACCGTGGGCACGCCCAGCCCTTGTTACCAGAAATTTGAGTAAGAAAGAAGTTGCCGCATAACCACGCGCACAGGAGGCCCCGCGAAAATAATACGAGCGCCTTGAGAAGAAGCAAACATGGATGTTGGAGATTGTTGCTGAAAAAGATGATATTGAGTCTCAGGCGATTCGTACTGGGAAGAAAGTTCACTTCTTCAACATTTTGGAGCTATCTTCAGTCAAACATGAAGAACTTCCTCCTGATCTACGTAAGTTCAAGGGCCGAGTGGTGGTTCAGGGCAGTACCGGTAAAGATGAAACCGGATTGGCCGCCATGTTCGCCGACGCCGCATCCAGCGTGTCGCATGTTGAGGCTTCCAATCTTTGTGACGCTACCGCATTATTGCCAAAATATGCAGGCGAGCAAAGCGATGCACCTGGCGCATGCACGCAGGCATTGCTATACGGAGACGGAAGAATCGACCCAGTCGATAGTTGGATTACCATACCCAAGTGGCGCCAACCTGCATCCTGGTCTAAATGCAAGAATCCCGTGTGCCGATGACGATTGGCACTATACGGACACCCTCTTGCAGGTGTCTTTTGGGAACGAAAGTGTCGCACGTGTCTGGAAAGTGTTGGATTTGAACCTATCCCAGGCTGGGACTGATACTTTCAGTACATGTAGACGACTTCACATTAGCAGGACCCGCCATCAACCTACAAGCTGGCTGGGATCATATCCGCACAAGCGGCATTGATTTGGATCCGCCTACTCCATACTCTCAATACCTTGGCTGTGGACAACAGGCATGCGATGTGCCGCAGAACGTTTTTGACAAAATAATGTCTACCATTCGACCTATGTTGCCTGCACGCAGCGATAGAGAATACCATACAGCTAAACAAGTTCGTGGAATACGACATGAGATGCTTGGTTTTACTGATCAATGTATTGAGCGCTACCTGGAGTGCGCCTCCAAGCGTACCCATGGGGCAGGGTCACGTCGTAAACGGTCCGACTCACCGAGGGCTTCGCGATCCAAATCGCTTAGCACCTCCGGGTCGGTCGCGAGACCCACTAGCGCGCTCAACGCACGGTCGCGATCATCCAGCCCAGCTGGATCGGTCTACAAACCTTCCACTACGACACAATCAACGACAGTCACATACGATGACCTACCCGACGCAGAGACCCCTGGCATCGAGGACACCTCCTTTACGGAGTCCGACTACTCCGACGAGGGTACCTTCGGCCAGGACGCGGCGAGTGTATTGATGAAGATTCTCTACCTGGCACGCTGTTGTCGTTTCGATCTTTTACATCCAGTATGTATGCTAGCCAGAGAGATTACCAAATGGAATACCACATGTGATAAACGCCTCCATCGGCTGATATGCTATATCAAAACGACGCGTACCCATTGTTTGCATGGATGGATAGGCGATCCTTCAGACAAGCTATCCATCATGCTCTTCACTGACGCCTCGTTCGCTGATTGCATTACCTCCTCCAAGTCCACTACCGGCGTCTTCGCGGCGCTCGTTGGACCAAACACGTTCTTCCCGGTCAACGCCGTGTGCAAGAAACAAACGGTCGTATCGCACTCATCTATAGAGTCCGAGATCGTTGCCCTTGACTCGGCGCTACGACTGGAGGGACTACCACTACTCTCATTATGGGAGGCCGTGGTGGAGGTTGCCGTCACCTGCAAAGAGAAGTATACTTGTCTGGGCTGCCTGGGACGCGCCGCCACGGCGATATGTCCGACATTGGCCGCCAAAACGAAGAGGCGTAAGCCATCGCCTCGCAAGGCGTCCCCCATGCGGGGATCTTCTCCTAGCCGTAGGCAGCTACCGCTGAAGACGGAGCTACCTATGCCTCCAAAGAGGCGCACGATATCCCATGAGGGTACCGTGTTACACGTGGATCCAGAGTCTGCTCAGGAGAGCAGCTCTCCCAAAGTACATCTCATCGTCCTCGAAGATAACCAGGCCGTGATCAAGATTGTCCAAAAGGGACGTACACCAGCACTTCGTCATCTTCATCGTACCCATCGTATAAACTTGGACTGGATTTGCGAGACATGCCAATTCGAACATATTGAGCTCAAGTATGTAGGTACAAAAGGGCAAAGTGCAGATATGATGACTAAACATTTTGAGCCAAAGAAAGCAGACCTCTGGAGGGATCTATTGGAGCACTCGCTCATCTTTCCTGCTGCCCCATTACAGTGCGCTCCAAAGGACCCAAGGCGACCACTACGAGGGCCTCAGAGGCCCGATGGTTTACCTCATGTCGCAGAACCTCCAAAACTGGATGGATGTCCGGAGATATGCAAACTATTATTTACCGACAAAGAAAAATTGGGCGAGGTAGGATCAGGGTGCGGATTCTCGTGCGTTGGACAAGCCAATCACGAGGGCGTATGTGCATGCATGTACCATATCGGTGTTCCTGCTGCGGCTACCGATTCGCGCACACCTCGATCGAGGGCGCGTTCACCGCACGGTAGACACCACCGGCATCCTCCCTCACCACCGCATGATACAGAGAGGTCTAGGACACTTATTACCCGATCGTGCCGCAGCTGTTTTACCACTCGAGCGACGAAGCTTACCAGCATCCTGCTCGCTGTGTGCGAGACGCAATCAAGTGAGATCGGTTCTAACCCCGATCCCCCCTCCTCGAGATGGACCAGGCGCCGCCGCTCCACCTCGACGGCTGGGCCATCGCCTACGACGCCGGCTACGACCCGAACGCCAAGGACGACGACCGCGTGGGCTTCACGTACCACGCTCAGACTGGTCGCCCTCGCGGTCCCGAGGATGGCTTTGCCTACGTACATCATCTGCGCTTTGATCGTAGTGCAGGGTATGATTTACGTGTACCCGACGAATCCACCATTGTCGAAGTTACCCGCTCTGCGTCCGCCGACGTGACGAGCTGGATCGGTAAAGTTGATGGAGGAGTCGGCGGCAGCGCCAACTACGAGTACAGTACGACCACGGCCACGTCATGGATGTCATTCATGAAAGCCATGTGCATGATCTCCAGCCTCTTCACACGGAATGCTTCTGTACAAGAAAACGCTCGTGGCTTACATGATCACTTGCATGCTGTGATTCCAAACTCACACCGCAAGTGTCCACCAATGGAGCTCACGACGGTGGTATTAAAGGCAGAGTGGATAATGATGCACAATGATTGGTCAAAAGTTGGCAGTGCATTTCTTGGGCAATGCGCTGAGGATAGTGTTCAGGATACAGAATACTTGTACAAAGATGGGCTTTGTGCGCCTCACGATGTGTACACTAATGGATTGACGACTCCCAGTTACGCTCCTAAACTTGATCGCGCTGCGATCAAACTACCCGTACATCCACCTGGTATGGCCAGGACATCAGATACTGCGGGACACCTCGGCCACGTTGTCGAGGATAACCTCGTCACCGAAGTGAGGGCGTTCTCCGATCTCACCCAGACAGGCAAATTCCGCCGCAAGCTCAGCACGTGGTTGACTGCGCGCGGAGGATTTGGAGGTATCGGATCAGGCCCCAAGACGGCGGCAACACCATCCTATCACCCAGACGGCTGGACAATCCTCCCAGAGTACGACGAGAATCATTGGCAGCCATACGAGGAGGGCTCTGTGCTACCCGGAGAAACGCCTACCAAGGAGGACCCTGGTCTTACTCCTGGTGCTGCTGTTGATCCGCTAGAGCTTGCACAAGCAAAATACAGCGCGTTCTGTGGTGGTCGATTGGTTTCTACCCTTCTTTCAGACAGCGGGTGGCTTTCACTCATACAGGAGGACCTCGGACTTCTTCTTCATCATGCCTTTGGCCCGTCAGGGCACGCATACAATGGGGCAAAATCTGCACACGGATTCCACATGGATCATGCACCCCAGGAAAGGATCCAAGGCCGCCGCGCATAAGAAGCATCCCAGCCACGGCATCGACGAGCTCAACAGCTCACAGCAGCGAGATGCCCTTGCCAAGGCATCAAATGTTGGCCTCGTGCCTTTATTTATGCCGTGCCTCAACCGTGCAGGGTGCATCGGCGGCGCCACCCTCGAGCACTTGCCGACCGTCATCCGCGACGACATTATGATGTGGGCATTCTCCTTTGGCAATTACAAAGAATGGTCCAAACAGAACGACGCGGCGATTGGCCAGGACTGCATTCTATTGCTAGAGGTTGGTGGCGACGCCCGCTGCGATATGGCGCAGCTCCGTGAGCAGCGCATGCAAGCACCGGAGAACCGTATCGCAGCTATCCTCGCAAACCAGTTTGAGTCCACACTCGAGCAGCGCAACATGATCCTCATGATCCGCAAGGCCAGGGACTTAACGCTCATGAACAACAATGCTTCTATGAAAGATTGGCGTATTTTAAATGGGCTTATATGGGATTACTGGGCTAAAGAAATTCCTGCATCTGTGAAACAAAGACACGATTGCAGAGGCCTCAACGCCATGGTGGTCTGGAGTGCAAACGACATTGCGCGTGCTAGCCATGGTCAAAGTATGTTGGACGCACGCCGCCATCAGGATCGCGCCGCTACTTCCGTGCGCGAGCTCATCAAGATGGAGTGCGAGGGCGCCCCGACGCTTATGCCAGTACATGTGAAAGTGGACCTGTCACGTTCTATTGACGTGATGCAGTACTTTCGTTGCCCCACCGTCATGGGGCCAGGCAAAGCGGCACAATGGGGCGTACACCCAAACTTCGACTACCACACGGGCGACCTGATCAAGACGATGCAATCGCGTGGCATTACAGTTCTTCCCTCAGACCACTGGATTGATGCGTGCGACAGAGTCACGCCTCAGGCTTGGCATTCAAAACAGAATAATCACAATCTGGCGACAATTACGACTCAGTTTTGCGATGCAGTATGCTACCGCAACTTCTGTGCACTGATCCAGTCATTGCCATCGCAGCCTTATCCATGCAGACCTCCTATCCTGACTCCGATCACTGACACAGGCTTACACCCAGGCCGCAGAGATTATGGCGGCTTTTCAATTTCGCGAGAAGATGACCAACCAGTGGAAGAGGAACCTCAGCCTCACGACGCTGATGACTCAGACTGCAGGAGAAATGGCTCATTGTGCCTGGATGGCATCTTGCGCCAGCGGTACTTTGCCTAAATCAATGCCGTTGGCAACAAGCGATCCATGCATGCCCATCCCTGGACTCGCAAACGAGCCACCAGCACCAGAACCTAGCGATCCTACTAAGGCCATTCCCGATAATGATCCATTCGGCCATGCATACGACGAGTTGTTCAACTATCTTCTGCTTCTGATCAACGACTACCCCGGGGCGTGGGCATCTTGGGATTCAGCTGAAAAGAGAGAGCTCTTTCACCCCAAAATCGTGAAAGAAATTCAGGATGCACGCGCTGTTACCTGGGTCGTGTACGAGCAGTTCCTACAGCAGATCATTGACTTGGACGGTGATGACCATTGAACCAAATCACGCATCATCGCAGAGGGCAACATATTGAACTCTCATCGTATTGGTCTTCGTATTGACAACCAAGATACTATTATAGCATGCAAAGGTTTCTTCACACAGAACGCCTTGGATCGTCTTGCATTGGGACTCGAGGCCGGCGTTCCAACTACCGCCTGGCGTGCGGCAGCTGGGACAGACCAGCAGACCGAGGACGGGCAGCCACTGCCGCCAGGTCCACTGCCTGATCCCTTGCCGACAGGCCCGCAGCCAATCCCACTACCAGAGCCATTGCCGCCTGGTCCGCTTCCGATTAGCACGCCAGCCGATCCTTCGCCACCAGCCCCGCTACCGACAGCCGCGTCAGTCCCGATCCCCGATAACGACACTGATGTGGAGGCGGCGGAGCTGGAGGCAACTCCTGCCGACGACGGACCTTCTCCCGACCAGCAATCGGATACGGTATACATTCTGTCGTGGCAAGACTGTTGCGAGCGTTCCTTACACGAGGACGCCAGCCAGATCCCGACATCCGACAATGCGTGCACCCCTCGTGAGTACAAGCTTCAAGCAGGGTGCGCGGATGATCATCCATACGTACTTCCTCCGTTGCGGGGCACGTCCGCGACCAATGGCATAGCTTGCTTTGAGAACGATGAGTGGATGAGCCAATTGTCATACGACGATTGTGTGATCGCCCACGCGCCTGTCATCGTTCAGTCTGGTTGCTTCCCAGAGTGGAAATGGATATCGCTCCCGCCGTACGACGAGGTACGTTACGGACCTGAGCTGATCGAGGAATGGCTTGGCGACCCTGTTTGGATGAGCAAAGATATCACGACAATGCTACGTCATGAGATTCACTACAAAAAGTTCCATATTAACCAGTTCAATGATCGACGTATCATCATATGGCCGAGCACAGCACAGCACACTTGGAATATTCCCAGCAATTGGAAATCATTTCAAGATATGGTCCAGTGGAAATTTCAAGACCGCGCACTCCACAACGGACCATCCACCGAGGCGGCCATGGCACACTTCAAAAAGGATGGTGAGCCAGACGGATACATGGATTGGACTGGTTACTACCCGATCTTCGTCATTCGTGCGTTCCAGAAACACATTGACCCGCAGAAGAACCGGATCGAGATATATGCCAAACCAGTCCCCGACGGAAGCGATTCCAGCTGCTTCGATTGGAACAGCGTTATCGCTATCAGATGCGTTGGAGGTCACAGTTGCGTCAATCCACTCTCCAAACCGTGGAATATGGGCTGGGAGAGCTTACAATGGACAGACGTGAAGTACCTCCACCACGGCACGACACTTCGCGCCTGGCGAAGCATCCTCAAGTCAGGGATTATTCCAGGCTACATTGATCCGTCTTCTCAGAGAGACAAACATTTCCGAGGTTCACCACGCGCGGAGGCATTCTTCAGTTCCAGCACCTACGTAGACAACGCCCAAAAGAGTCCTCACACCTCGGTACATTCGCACAAGTTCAAGCACTACAAGAACGAGGTAGAGCTGGTGGTCAACATGGAGATTGCCACAAAGGCTGGATGCAGATTTTGGCTGGGAGCACAAGGTGCTATCATGACTGAGGACGTGGTTCCAGCCGCCGCGGTCATTGCCATTCGCCGTCTCACACCACGCAGTGAGCATGGCAGGCAAATATGGCCGGAAGGCACTACTTGGGTTTACCCGCCACTGGCTGCGAGACAACCATTGAGCGAATACGAGATTTGCGCTGTTCCTCCTGGGGCAGACACAATCGATGACCCTCCTGGGATTGCCCCAACTGGCATGGCGTATGACACGGCTCAGCAGCCAAAGACACTGTCCGCCTCAGCATCATCGGCCCAGCGGCCAATCGCCCCTCAGCTGGGGGCGACCCCCGCTGGCCACACATCTGACGCCGACGCTTTGGATGAGACGATGGTCCGTGCTATGGTCAACAGTTGTGGGCACAGCACACAGGATAAAGAATGGTTGATCGCTATATCACATTGCAGAGAGGCCATGCGACCCATTACATCAAAGATTACGCAGAAAGATTGGGGTCGGCGGCCTATCTCTAATGATATTCGCATGGGGGACTTCATTATCGTCAACAATTGGGGCTCTACCAATTGCTACCACTACGACAATCACTTCCCCAAGGGCGACTACAACACGAAGGTGCGCATGAACAAGGGCCATACTTATGGACCGATCATTCATTTCGGAGTCTTCGAGAAATTCTTTGCGGTGCAAATACCTATTCTCAACTACGGCTTACGATGGGTAAACATATGGTATTGCGACAAAAACATGCCCCTCAAGGGCGTTGTCTTCGCTTTGCCAGTACGTGCCGACATCGACCCGAGTCACATGAATGTTGCACTTGAGGGCCCATCTTCATGCAGCAACCAGATCTATAAGTATAAAGAATCAGGTGATCTACCATATCTTGGAATGCCGAGCATTTACAAACCACGTTTCCCACGTGCGCCGACCAGACGCCCCGCTCCTCGGACACCCGATCCCGACGAGCTGGTGGCAACACCTGCCGAAGATCCCACGGCAGACGACGATGGATCCCGACAAGACGCAGGCCAATGCAAAGAGCCTCTGGTAACGGTCATTGTGGATATATCGAACATAACACTCTCAGACGAGGAGAAAGCAGCCAATGATACCATGAAGGCGGATTTATCGGCAGATATTCACGCTGATGAGGACATCGGCTCGAGCATCCTTGATACTATCATCGACCCGCCAGAGGAATTCCTCAACCACCCCGACTATGAGCCAGAGGATGGTACAAGATGGATCTTGCAATCTTACGACCACCGCATATTCCGCTGGACGTCGGAGATGTTGGTGGATTCACCAATGATAAAGGTGAAACAAATTATTGAGGTACACGCTGGCAGGGCCAACATTGTGATGGACAAAATAGAATCATACTTGCGATTTGAGATACAAGTTGGGTCAAAAACAGAGGCATACCAAATGGATTATGATCATACGCACAAGTGGGCACGCGACTTGCCGATTTGCAGTGCAGATTGTTTCTTCAAAAAGATGGTGCACTACCTGGACCCAGATATCATTGAGGAATCGACCACGGGCATCTTCCATGGGATTTCCAAAGTGTACCAAATCATATTTTTAGACAGCATCAAGGAGCTAAGTGATTTCACAAATGATGCTATCTATCAGAACCATCCTGCCCTCAATACGTTGCGTGCTCTCTTCGCAAATTGCATCCAGACACACGGTAACCCAGGCCTCCCCGCATGGAGGGAGCCGGTGGAGACACCTGCCGCGCCTGATCAGGATGATCCAGGCGCAGAGCAGGATATCCCCAGGGATCCAGGCAGCGTTGCTTCCGCAGTTCCTGACCAAGAGACCATGGTGCAGATCATAGCCGATAAAAAGAAGATCGACCGCAAGGTGGGCGACAATGAGGCCATCTTGCAGGCAGAGGCTACTCGCATCCGCACGGACAACATGCACCATGGTGCTACTGATACTGCGGACACCGACACCTCCGGGTACGTAGGACTACCGGGGGAAAGACTGTCGAGGATCGAGATCGAGGGGATCGGCCGATCGATCGCCTCCCGTCCGACCGCTGAGATCAATCGTGATGCCATGGATCAGATCGGCCGTGTTCTCGCCAGCGGCCTTGACACCCGCTGGGGATCTCGTGAGCACCTTGCGATCTCCGTGGCCCCAGAGGATATCCAGCATGATATTGCGCGATGTCGGAATTGCGATCGTTTCTCATCTCTCGGAATCTTCACAGGTGACGGTACAATTTGTGACATCTGCTGGCAGTGCACTGTCGCTGTAGGTGCTACCGGCAAAGGTGGTGCCGCGGAGAGCGACCTAGCATACCTCGAGAAGTTGACCCACTGGACCACTGGATCAAGACGACCCTCTCCCAGGACGACATCACAAGGTATATGACAGATGGAGCGCACGTCCAGATGATGGGCAAGCGCTCCGTACCTGGTCAGGAAAATGATACCTTGAGGAGATTCGCGAAGAAAGCTGCGGAGAGGTATCAGAAGTGGGTCGACGCAGGCTCCCCTCCTGCACACATGTGCAGGCTGATGGGCGAGACTGAGGACGACGGACCTCTATGCCACCCTTTCGCCAATCTCGTTCAGCGTTTCCGGAGCGATGTGCGGTTCCACCACCAAATGACAGCCGCTCGCGCCGATAAAGGCCAAAAGGCTTTCACCGTCGAAGACATGCGTGATGCTTGTGATATTTACGATCGCAGCTTCAGGCAGGGCTTCGCTGGTCGGAGGAAATGGTGGTTGAACACAGGTAGACTCGATAGAGGCACTAGGCAAGAGCGTGGACTTATCACAATTGCTTGCTTCCATCGATCCTGCCATGGGTTCTGCGCATCAAAGGGGGGTGAGTTCAGGGATTAGAACCGATCCGATCGATCCTGATACACACTCTTCACATTCGCATGGCGCCATGGAGCCGCGGCAGCCGCGGCACCCGCCGCCGCTGCGCCCTGCTCCTGGCGACGCTGCTGGATCCAGCGCCTCTGGCGCGCAGGATGACACGCCCGCTGGGCCGCGCAGTGCCGCCGCGCAGCGGCAGAGCAGCGATGCCGGCCACAGACCAACGACGCCTCCCCGCGCCAAGAGGGCGCGCAGGACGGAGGACTACGCGACGCGGTGACGCAAGAACCTAGAGGAGAGCCAGTGGGGCCCCAGATACCGGGGTTACTATGCCAACTGCTGGATATACATCGCGGACAACTACGACGAATACGTGTATATCCACGACCTGCGCGACAACGACAGGTTCCCCAACTGGGCGCCCAGGACGCCCTGGGAGACCTTCGCGACGAGCTACATCGCGGAGGATGGCCACAGGGCGTGGGAGC
>CAUYUJ010020704.1:82500-100000 GCA_963575745.1 Prorocentrum cordatum
CACTGCCTCGGGGGCGGACAGAACCCCCAACAGTGACACGTCGATTAGTGAATTGCTCGTTTTCGGTTCTCGAGAGGGCGCCGCGACCGTCATTTTCCAGGCTTGCGCCCGCCAGGTTTGGGCCTCAGGTCGTTTTCGCTAAACCACGCTTTACTAAAGGGAGGTCTGTCCATCCCCGTCGATGGCGGAAGGAGCTGCGGAGGGCGGCGGAAGGGCGGCGGAGGGCGGCTGTGGACGCCCAGAATAAGTACGGGAAGAATGGGTACAGTGCCCAACGGCCGTTCCTGGTCGTTTCGAGCAGGATTCGCTGTCCACGCCGCCGCGGCCAGTGTCCATTCGAGACAGCAGGCCGCCTGCCCAACAGCGGCCGCTGGTGGCTTGGGACAGCATTTGTTGTTGGGCATTGTACCCATTTTTTCCGTACCCATTTCGGGCGTCCAAAGTGGCGGAAATAAAACGAGGCCGCCTCCGCTAGCGGAAGCCGGCGGAAGGCTGGCGGAAGGAGGCGGCGGAAGCCAAATATGCGCCCCAAGAGGCGTGAGGGCTGGTGGGATTACTCGTGCCTCAACCGGTCCAGCCTGCTCAAACTCCAGTTCTCATGGCGCCAACATCGCAGAGCGGATTTCGGTCGGAAAACGCTAGGATGGGCCTGGAGTGTCCTGGAGAATTTCGTTCTGGATTTCGAGGTGAATTTCGTGCTGTTTTTTTGGCCAGGAATGAAGGCTCAACAAAACCCACGCGAAATTCACTTCGTTTTGCACTCGCCGTTTCGGGGCTTTGCATGGGCAGAAATCCATGCAAAAATCCGCTGCAGAATGTCTGCAAGGCCGGCGCAGTGACAGTTCTTGCTCCTTTTCCTCCTCTGCCTCCTCTTCCCCCTCCTCCTCCTCCTCCTGCAGCTGCGGCGGGCGACACCGACGAGGGGGCCGCCGCCGCCTCAGAGGCGCCCGCCTAGGAAGCGCTCCCCCCCTCGGTCGCGGGTTTCTGGAACCTGCAAGATAGCTCCGCTAGCGTTAAGTCGGGCGTGTCCCTCTACAGGAGGAATATTCAAAAATAGTCAGAACTAGTAAGGGGGCGACTTTTTGATTAGTTTTCCTCCCAGGTCCGCCTCTAGGGGGGCCATGCCCGACCCAACGCTAGCGCTGCGTTCGCCGAGGGGGAAGCGGGTTCTGAGGGAAGCGGGCCCTGAGGTTGTTCGCCATTTTCGTGCCCTCGGGGCCCTCCACGGGCATGGGGACTGTCGGACAACGACTCGGGATGGAGATCTCGTCCCGGGGGGAGGCTCCTCAGGGTCCAGGACCCGTTTCCCCCGGGACCCCCTTTTCCCCCTATGCACGTGCATGCTGCAGCATCGGCCTTCACCCTCTCGATTGGGGTTGCGGATCGGCTTCGCGACCTCTTTTCGCTTAGCTCCTGGTGGGAGCGGCGCGCGCGCGCGAGCTAGAAGGAACAGCATCGAAACATGTGGATGATGCGAGAAAAAAAAAACAACCTCCCAAACATCCTCTCGCTGCCCCTTCCATCTTCTGCTGTCCCGCTCAGGGCACCTTCATCCCGCCCCCCCAGCGGGCTGGCGCATTGTACAGAAACGCAGGGGGGGGGGAGCGTGACGTCCTTCAATCGCCGCACATCTGGTCAATTTGGTACACGGCAGCCTCAAGTCCTGACATTCTGCCAGCGCAGCATCGAGGTGGTTCCAAGATGGTTCTACCATTCACGGTGGTTCCACCATGGTTTTCCGCGGCTGCCTGCTTAACCCCCGTGTGCGCTCCTGCGCCGTCCTGGACGCCATGGTTCTTGCACGCCCTCCCGAAGAGAAGTCGCGACACCGTCTTTATGACGCCTGGAACGCCCCAGGGCCGTCTGCCGTTTGGCGTTTCGTGGCCGTCCTGGGTCAGTATTGCTTCTGGGCGCCTTCCGCGGATATTCTGGACGGTGCCGTGGCTCTCCCAGGTTGGCACTGTGCAGCATCGTTGCCGTCTCGAATTCCCGCCTGGGACCTCTTAGGAATCGTTTGGGGTTCGTCTCGGAGGTTTGTTTTGGGCTCCTTGGAGTTGCTAGGGCGAGGAAGGATGACAGGCAGGCAGCGTTGAAGACGTAGGACATTGAAACACTGGAGAGGTATTGGAGCCGTCTGTTGACGTTCTTGGGTCGTTTGGGGCTTCTTGGCTGGTCTCGAGATCGAGAACCGCGCGGGAAGACTCTGGTAACGTGTGGGGTGGGGAGTGGGGGCATCTTTCCGCAGTGTCACGCTGGTATGGTGAGGCCGCTGTTACAACATCACGAAGCCATGGGATACAGATCAAGTGTTTTCGAAGCCTGCCAGGGGGCATGGCGGTGGATTACGCGAATGAGATTGCGGGTCGATGTTTCTGGCTGCGCGCTGCGCTGCTTTCGTTGTTCGCTGTGCTTGTCGTGTGCGTATGGTTTGCCCTCCCCGTCTTCGTGGCTGCCGTCGGCTTGGTCGTTCGTGCGCCAATTTTGCCGTCGTTTCCGTATCCGCCACCGCTGCAGTCGCCGCTGTTGCTTCTACCGCCATCGCTGTTGATACAGTCGGGGCCCTGAAGAAGGAACCTTTTTCGTTGGGGAGGGGCTCCGCGTTCCTTAAGTGTTTCACAGCTTGCCTCAGGCTTTCCTTAGGTCAACGCCCCGACGGTACTTATACCGCGTGCTGCGGCTGCCAGGTGCATCACGCCAGAAGCTCCGTTACTGGCCCGATGTCGCCGCAGTGCAGGCGCCCTGCCCGGCGCCGGGCTCAGGTGGTGCTTGTCGGGGGCGGCAAAGAGAGGCGTGATGACTACAGTGTGCGGCTTGAATAAGGAACACTTACTTTTCAAAAGGGGCTTGGTCGTTCCTTAGGTTTCCATGCGTTATTTACAGTTCCTTAGGTCAGGCCGATGACTAGGGGGGGGGATATCATGGCGTGGGCCATGATATTCACCAAATTTCATGGCGCCTCTTCTCATTTCATCACGTCCCTGGCCCCCCCGCTGGGCCGCGCACATGCCGCCGGTCATGATTTGCACCCCCCCCTCTTGGACACCCCCCTCTTGGCCGCTCCCGAGTTTGGAGAGGCTGTGTGATACGATCCTCTTGATGATGGTAGGCCTGAACGGAGTCGTGTCCTCATCCATCGTTCTCTCCCGTCCCCTTTCTCGCACCCTCCTTCCTTCACATCGCCCTCCATGTACATCAGAGGTTGGGGGGTGAGTCAGGAGGGGAAAAAACACACAGACACTATTAATCGCCGATCCCCCAGAAAATATGGGAAAATGTGGGAAGTGGGGGGGAAGACAAAGCCCCGAAGATATGAGAAAAGATAGGGAATCCTTTTATTTGTGTGCATTTATTTGTGCGTCCCAGGGCCCCTTCAGTGAGATCGTAGTGACACGGAGAGCTCCCCCGCCGGGAAAAATCGGCTTCGCTCTCGTGCTCGTGCTCGTGCCGTGCCGGCGAGGGGCGAAGCCGCGCGGGCGGGCGAGAGGAAGGCACCCGCCGATGCTGGGGCGGAGCCGTGTCCAAGCACTCCCCTCCCCGGCTGGCTGGCGTTGGCCCAGGGGTTTCCCGCCCGTGTCCCGTGGTGTCCCGTGGTCTGCCCGTGGTGTTCCCTCCCGTGGTGTCCCGTGGTGTCCCGTGGTGTTCTGTGAGGTCAGTTTTGAGATCGACCGTGAGATCAGTAGTGAGATCGACAGACAGAAATCGATAGGGGGACTGATTCTGAGGTCGACTGTGAGATCGATCGACCGTGAGATCGGCAGACAGAGGGAGATCGTTAGTGGTAGCGCCAGGCTCTGCCAGCGCACTTGTGGCCTGAGCACCCGCACTCTGTGGGCATGGCTCTCGCACGCGTCTCCCACGGTTCTCTGTGAGCGGCCTGGCCGCGCTGCCGCTCCCAGAAGGTTGGCAAGTCCTGGTTCAGAGCAAGGCGCAATGACCACATCGATTGCTGTACCGCGAAATCGGTTATCAGGGTCATAGTCATCATAACCATCATCGCCAGTAGCGTCACAATCAGCATCAACACGATCGTCATCACCATCACTCCTATCGCCATCACCATCATCGCACGGCAGTTAAAGGCTTTCGACTATCTGGTGCGCCACAGGGTGGTATGTCGATGGTGAGATCGATTCATGGAGAGATTGCTAGGTAGATGTGTTGTGGGGTCAAGCGTGAGTCCGATAACGAGGTCGATAGATCGGAGGCAGGGGGAGGGATGGGACATCGAAAGATAATGAGATCCATCTTGATATCGGTCGTGGTGTCCCGTGGTCTTGTATGTTTGTCTTATGTTCCTCTAAAGGTCAGCGCCCGCGCAAAGACCTGCTACCTAGTTTCGCTTGTTGCCCCGATGTTGGTGTGTGTCGTAAGTTCGAGTGCGAGTTCGATAGTGATCGATGGTGGGGTCGAATGCGAGATCGATCGTGCGATCGACAGGTACATCGATGCATAGATAGAGGGTGAGATCGATCGTAAGATCGATCGAAGGTCGATTTTGAGATCGGTACTGATGTCTACAGTGGAATCGATCGTGAGATCGATACTGAGATCGATAGACCCTGATACCGACATATAGAGGAAGATCGATCGTGATATCGATAGTGGAATCGATAGTGATATCGATCGATCGCGAGATCGATAGTGAGATCGATAGTGGTGTCCCGTGCTGTCCCGTGGTGTCCCGCGGTGCCATGTGGTCTTGTATGTTTTGGGTATGGTCTTCTGAAGGAAAGAGCGCGCGGGCAAATCAATGCCACCTGGTTCCGCTGGTTGCCAGATGCTTTTTGATTGATACCCCGATGAATTGTCAGCTGGGCAAGCATCTTGCCCCTTACGTTCGCAGTGCGTTTGGAAGAAAAGAGGGAGCGGGCAAATAAATGCCGCCTACTTTCGCTGGTTGTCCCGATGATTCCCTTTTGATGCCCCGACCGATCAATATATTGACAAGCACATTGCCCTGTATGATCGCTGTACGCTCCATAAGAAAGAGGGCACGGGTAGATCATTGCCACCAGTTTCCGCTGGTGGCCCCGATAATGTCCCGATGGTTATCAAGGACGCCATTGGGACACCAACGGTCGTGCTCCGTGGTTCCCAACTGGTTTTCGCCGAATCCGATCCGACCACAATCGCACACCGAAAGTTGACCCCCCCAACAAACTCCTTATTACCTGAAGGGTGGTCGTAGAGGTGTACAATATATTTATCGGAGGTTGGGGGGTTGAGATCGCAGTGAAACGGAGAGCCCCCCACCTGGAAATCGGTTTCGGTTTCGTGTTCGTGTCGTGCGTCAGGCGAGGCGAAGCTGCGTGGGCGGGGGAGAAGAATGAACCCGCCGTTGCTCGGGCGAAACTGGGCTTAATGATTCCCCTCCCCCGGTTGGCCGGCGGTGTCTCGGGGATGTCCCGCAGGTGTCCCGTGGTGTCTCGTAGTGTCACATGGTGTCCCGTGTTATCCCGCGGCGCGGTGTCCCGTTGTGTCTCGCGGTGTCTTGTGAGCTTGGCTGTGAGATCGATAGTTTGATCGATCGGCAAGTCGTATTGAGATCGACTTTGAGATCGATCGATCGCGAGATCGATAGACAGAGGGAGGCCGTTAGTGATATCGATAGGTAGATGAGTAGCTAGAACAGGCGAGTGGTAACGCCAGGATGCCAGGCTCTGGCATCGCACTCGTGGCCTCAGCTCTCACACTCTGAGCGTGGCTCTCGCACGCGTCTCCGTGAGCGGCCTGGCCTCATTGCCGCTCCTAGAAGGTTGGCAAGTTCTGTTTCAGAGTAGGACACCTTGACCATGCCGATTGCGGTACCGCAAAGTCGATCAGCAGGATCGTAACCATCCTAACCATCATTGCCAGTAGCGTCACGATCAGCATCCACACCATCTTCATCACCATCACCCCTATCGTCATCCCCAGCTTTGGATCATCTTGCGCGCCACAGGGTGGCGTTTCGATGGTGAGATCCATTCATGGGGATACTTCTAGGTAGATAGTGGGGTCGATCGTGAGTCTGGCAATGAGGTCGATGCATCGCAGGCTGGAGGGGTGGGGCATCGATAGATAATGAGATCGGTCGTGCGATAGATCGGTAGTGGTGTCCCGTGGTGTCTCGTGGTGTCGCATGGTTTTATATGTTCTTCGTGTCCTCTTCCAGACGGCGAGGGCGCGCAGGCAAGTACGTGCCACCTGCTTCCGCTGGTTGCCCCGATGCTTTGGTGTCTCGTGGTGAGTTCGGGTGCGAGGTTGCGAGATCGATAGTGAGATCGATCGTGGGGTCGAGTGCGATATCGATGGTAAGATCGATCCGTAGATAGTGAGGTTGATCGTGAGATCGATCGAGCAAGTCGGTGGTCAGATTGATAGTGAAATCCATGGTGATACCGGAAGTGAGATCGTTAGATAGTGATATCCACAGATATCGGGCCATCGATTGTGAGATCGATCGCGTGGCCGATCGTTTGATCGATAGATAGCGAGATCGATAGTGAGATCGGTCGTGAGATCGATAGTGGTGTCCCGTGGTTGTCCGTGGTGTCTCGCAGTGACCCGTGTTTTTGTTTGTTCCGAGTATGTTCTTCTGAAGGATAGAGTGCGCGGGCAAACCAAGGCCACCTGTTTTCGCTGGTTGCCCCGATGCTTTATGATTGATGCCCAGGTAAAGAGATAGATGGGCAAACATGTTGCTATGCACGTTCGCAGTACGTCTGGAAGAAAAGAGGTAGCGGGCAAGTAAGTGCCACCTAGGCTGCAGGTTGCCCCGTTGATTCCGGTTGGATGCCCCGATCGATAATTACATGGACAAGCACATTGCCCCGTATTTCGTAGTACCTTCTGAAAGAAAGAGGGCGCGAGTACACACACGCCACCTGTTTCTGCTGGTCGCCCCGATGATGTTCCGATGGTTATCACTGACGCCATCGGGACACCATCGGTGGTGCTCCGTGGTTCCCATTTGGTGTTCGCCCAATCCGATCCGACCCCAATCGCGCACTGAAAGCTGAACTCCCCCTCCCCACAACATCCTTATCAACCGAAGGGTGGTTGTATAGGCATTATATATTTATTGTGTATATATATATATATACGTATGCATGCACGTATGTAAATATTGTGAAGGCCTTGCGGCTTGTGCCGCCGACCCTGAAGGCGGGACCTCCCAAGGGACCCCCGCTGGTGTCCCCGCCGGGACCCGTCTGGACCCCGGGGGAGCGGTATTCTTCTTACCCGTGACCACCCTCGCCCACCACTGACGGGACATCCCCCGGGACCCCCCTCCAGGACACCCCCCTGCAGGGGCCCTCCCCCCCGTGCTTCCTGTCCACAGGGGGGACTGGGGATGGAGAGGGAGGACCGCCAGGACTGTTATCTGACCCTGGACCCCCCCCTGTTACTGTCCCCTATTCAGGTACACCCCCTCCCCCAGGCGACCTGCAGCCAACCATGAACAATGAGGAGCACATGAGGGCTCCTCCACCACTCTCCCTGTGAAAAAATACACAGTACCTTTCGGGGCAAAGTTTGGAGTCATGCTCGCGAGGCCCGCGAGCACTTTGTATTGTTTCTTGACAGAGAGAGACGGCGGGGGTGTCAGCATATTGCCTGCTGCGTGCAGGGCTACCATCCCTGACAAACACAATGCAACATGCACCTCACGGCTAAATCTGGATCATGCGCGGCCACCCCGCGATCACTGTCAAGTGGTGGCGTATGGCCTGCTGTGCGCAGACCCACCAGACACAATGATGGGCATTGGTTTTCGAGAGGGATGGTGGGGCCGACATGTTTCCCGATGTGTGCTGTCTCGTGCGCAGGCGCACGATACACTCTGCACGTGCCCCGAACGTGACGCACCTGGCGCGGCTGGAGTATGCGGTGCACTTGGCGCATGCGAAGGCACGTGGCGCATCTGGCGCACCAGGCGTGCCCGGCACGCTCGGGCCCCAGACTCCCAGTAGCTGTCCATCCGAAGGCGACCGTTGAAAATGGTGAGGTTCTGGTGTTACTTCTGTGTTGGAAGGGCGGTGTGGGGGTGAGCTAGACGGATTGCCATCTAGGAGGGTGTCTTGACCCCCTTTTTTATCATTGTTCCCCATTAGTAGACACCCCCCCGCCACCCGGCTGGCAGCCAACCCGGAACAATGCGCACACCATGAGGGCCCCCCCCCACCGTCCTTCTCAAAAAAATACACAACGCACTCTGCCTCCAAATCCTGAGCATGCGCAACCAACCCGATGCGGCCACCCCCACCATCCTGGTCAAAAAACAATGCAAGTACAGTTTGGGGCAATCTGGAGTCATGTTCGTCAGACCCGCGGGCACTTTTTTTTGACAGGGACGGCGGGGGTGTCAGCATATTGCCTGCTGCGCGCAGGGCTACCATCCCTGACAAACGCACAATACAACATGCACCTCCCGGCTACATGTGGATAGTGCGCAGCCACCCCGCGATCATTGTCAAGTGGTTTTTGTCAGGGACGGCGCGGGTGGTGGTGTATGGCCTGCTGTGCGCAGGCCCACCAGACACAATGATGGGCATTGGTTTTCGACAGGGATGGTGGGGGCCGACATGTTTCCCGATGTGTGCTGTCACGTGCGCAGGCGCACCTGACTCACTCTGCACGTGCCCGGGACGTGGCACATCTGGCGCGGCTGGAGGGAGCATCTGGCGCACTAGGCGTGCCTGGCGCGCTCGGGCCCCAGGGGTGCCTGGCGCGCGTGGCGCGCCTGGCACGCGTGGCGCACCTCGCCCCAGCGTCGCGCACATGGGCTCGGTTTTGGTTCACAGTAGCTGTCCATCAAAAGACGACCGCGGAACATGCTGAGGCTCGGGTGTTACTTATGTGTCGGGAGGGCGGGTGGGAATGAACTAGACAGTTTGCTATCTGGAGGGTGCTTTGACCCCCCTATCCCCCCCTGCACCCCTCTAACAACAGAGAGTCTGGGCGTGGAAGATGCAGGGACACGGTGGGGGGTCAGGGTCGGTTCTGGGACAGGAATTGTCGGATGGGGGGCGCGAGTATCAGAGAGTCTGGGCGTGGAAGATGCTCCCAGGCTAGGAATTGTCGGGTGGCGGTCCCACAAACAGAGAGTCGTGGCGTGGAAGACGTCGGGGCATGGTGGGGGGTCAGGGTCGGTTCGGGCCAGGAGTTGTCGGGTGAGGGGTTTCAGTTTGGGTGTGGAAGATGCCGGGGCACGGTGGGGGGTCAGGGTCGGTTCCGGGCCAGGAATTATCAGGTGGGGGGCGCGAGAAACACAAGCGTTTGGGCGTGGAGGATGCCGGGGCACGGTGGGGGGTCAGGTGGGCTCTGGGCTAGGAATTGTTGGGTGGGGGTCCCAAAAACAGAGGGCCTGGGCGTGGACGACGCCAGAGCACGGTGGGGGGTCAGGGTCGGTTCCGGACCAGGAACTGTCGGGCCAGGTGAGGGGCCCCCAAAAAAGGGACTCTGGGCGGGGAAGATGCCGGGGCACGGTGGGGAATCAGGGTCGGTTCTGGGCTAGGAGTTGTCGAGCGCAGGCTCAACCAACAGAGAATCTCGGCGTGGAGGATGCCGGGGCCCGGTGGGGGGTCAGGGTCGGTTCCGGGACAGGAATTGTCGGGTGTCCCAACACCAGAGAGCTTGGGCGTGGAAGATGCCGGGGCACGGTGAGGTCAGGGTCGGTTCCGGGACAGGAGTTGTCCGAAGTGGGGTCCTCCAAACAGAAAGTAAGTTTGGGCGTGGCTGGGGCCCGGTGGGTGGTCAGGGTCGGTTCCAGGCCAAGAATTGCCAGGTGGGGGGCGCGAAAAACAGGAGACTTTGGGCGTGGAAGGTCCGGGGCACGGTGGGGTGTCAAGGTCGGTTCCGGGACAGGAACTGTCGGGTGGGGGGTGCTAAAAACAGACGAGTCTGGGCGTGGAAGAAGCCGGGGCACGGTGGGGGGTCAGGTTCCGGGCCAGAAATTGTCGGGTGGGGGTTCAAAAAACAGAATTCTGGCGTGGAAGATGCTGGGGCACAGTGGGGGGTCAGGGTCGGTTCTGGGACAGGAATTGTCAGGTGCAGGGCGCGAAAAGCGTGGAAGATGCTGGGGCACGGTGGGGCTGTCAGGGTCGGTTCCGGGCCAGGGATTTTCTGGGGGTCCCAAAGAGAGAGCCTGGGCGTGGACAATGCCAGGGCACGTGGGGGCGTCAGCGTCACTTCCGGGCCAGGAATTGTTGGGTGGGGAAACGAGAATCAGACAGGCGTGGAAGATGCCGGGGCGCGGCGGGTCCCAACAACAGAAAGTCTGGGCGTGGGAGATGCCAGGGCACGGTGGAGGGTCAGGGTCGGTTCCGGGCAACGAAAAGTAGTAAGGGAACTCCCAAAAAACAGAAAGTTTGGGCGTGGAAGATGCTGGGGCCCGGTGGGTGGTCAGGGTCGGTTCCGGGCCAGGAATTGTCGCTTACTGGGCGTGGAAGATGCAGGGACACGGGGGTCAGGGTCGGTTCTGGGCCAGGAATTGTCGGGTGTGGGGCGCGAAAAACAGAATATGGGCGTGGAAGATGCCGAGGCACGGTGGGGGGTCAGGGTGGGTTCCGGGGTAGGAATTGTCGGGTGTGGGATCCCAACAACAGAGAGTATGTGCGTGGAGACGCCGAAGCACGGTGGGTGGTCAGGGATGGTTCGGGCCAGGAATGGGGGGGGTCCAAAACAAAGAGTGAGGGCGTGGAAGATGCTGGGGCACGGTGGGGGTCCCAGTGTTGGTTCCGGGACAGGAATTGTCAGGTGGGGGGCGCCAAAAAGGAAGGGGTCTGGGCGTGGAAGGTCCAGGGCACGGTGGGAGGTCAGGGTGGGTTCCGGGTTAGGAATTGTCGGGTGGGGGGAGTGTGGGCGCGGAAGATGCCAGGGCACTGTGGGGGGTCAGAGGGGTCGTTTCCGGGCCAGGAACCGTTGGGTGGGGGTCCCCCAAAACAGAGAGTCGAAGATGCCGGGGCACGGTGGAGGGTCAGCGTCGGTTCCGGGCCAGGTTTTTTTGGGGTGGGGAATCGAGAAACAAACAATCTGGGCATGCATGGACGATGCCGGGGCACAGAAGGGGGTCAGGGTCGGTTCCAGGCTAGGAAGTGTCGGGGGGGTCCCAAAAACAAAGAGCATCGGCGTGGAAGATGCTGGGGCACGGTGGGAGGTCAGGGTCGGTTCCGGGCCATGTCTGGTGGGGGTTTCCAAGAATAGACATGTTGGGCGTGGAAGATGCCGGGACACGGTGGAGGTCAGGGTCGGTTCCGGGCCAGGAATTGTCGGGCGGGGGGTCTCACAAAAAAGAGAGCCTGCTGGGCGTGGATGATGCCGGGGCACGGCTGGGGGGTCCGGGTTGGTTTGGGGCCAGGAATTGTCGGAAGGGGGGCTCCAAACGGGGCGTGGAAGATGCCGGGACATGGTGGGCGGTCAGGGTCGGCTCTGGGCCAGGAGTTGTCGGGTGGGGGGATCCCAAAAACAAAGAGCCTGGGTTTGGAAGATGCCGGGGCACGGTGGGGTTCAGTGTCGGTTCTGGGCCAGGGATTGTCGGGTGGGGGGTCCCTGATACACAGTCAGGGTCGGTTCCAGGCCAGGGTCAACAGGTGAGCAGTTGAGTTGCACACGCCTCGGGTCGGGAGATCGAAGTGACACGAGTATCCCCCAACTGGACATCGGTTTCGGTGTCGTATGAGTGCTGCGCGTGCCTGCGAGGCAAAGCTGCATGCGCGGGCGAAGTCGGAGCTCATGTTTTTGCGCCCCCCTGTTGGTTGCGCGCGGGCGAAGTTATCCCGCCGTTGCTGGGCGAAGTCGGAGCTCATGTTCTTCCGCCCCCCTGTTCTTGCGCCCTCATGTTCTTGCGCGGGCGAAGTGATCCCGCCGTTGCTGGGGCAAAGTCGGAGCTCATGTTCTTCCGTCCCCCCTGTTGGTGCATGGTGCCTCCCGGTTGTCCCGCGGTTGTCCCGTAAATCTCCCGCGGTTGTCCCGCAGCTGTCTCACGGTTGTCTCGATGGTTGTCCCGATGGTTGTCCCGATTGTTGTCCTGATGGTTGTCCCGATGGTTGTCCCGATGGTTGTCCCGATAGTTGTCCTGACAGTTGTCCCGCGTTTGTCCCGTGTTTGTTTTGTGGTAGTTCTGATGGTTGTCCTGAAGGTTTTCCCGATTGTTGTCCCGGCGGTTGTCCCGATGGTTATCCCAATGGTTATCCCCATGGTTGTCCCGGTGGTTGTCCGGATGGTTGTCCAGATGTTTTCGGATGTTGAGATCGACTTGAAGATAGTGGGGTCGACAGATAGATAGTGAGCTCGATAGAGTGATCGATCGTGATATTGATCGTGACATCGATCGATCGTCAGATCGATGTGTGCCTGTGACAATTTTTAGATGCCTATCGTCATCCCTACTGTATACATAGACACAGCGTGTTATACATATACGATGTTACCACGCATGCTTAGGAGAGCAGTGGTATTGGCACACACTGATATCGATACTCAGTAGTGATGTCAACAGCGGTATACATAGGTATAACATGGTTATATACTTCGAGATCAGTCTGTACATGAATGTGATGATCATGATATCGATCTATCGACTGTGCGACCGATAGAGGTTGTTCGCTTGATGGAGATGGTGTCCTGATGGTTGTCCCGTCGTTGGTTCCATTTTCCCAGCCCCTTATCGGCTGTTGGCTGGTCTCGCAGGTATGTGTCTTCCGCTTCTGACTATGATTGAGTCTCCCGTGCCTATCGAGATTTCCGTCAAGACTGATACGAAGGAGGAGGAGGAGGATGAGGAGGAGGAGGAGGAGGAGGAGGAGGAACAGTAGGGAAGGTGGGCCAGTCTGGCCCCGTCGGGGTGGCCAGGAGCCTGGCCTGAGCATCGCCAAGGGCCTCATGGCGGCCCCGGGCCTCGAGGGCACAGCACATCCGTCTCAGGAGCTTGCGGCAAGCTGTTCCCTGACCAGAGCGTCCACTAGATGGCCCACGGTTCCGCTGTCGGCCGTTCGTGCGCTGGTGCCTCATGGAGTGGTGCCTCGTGGTTGGTGCCCCTGGGTTCTGTATGTTCCGTGCTGGTGCCCTATGCCTCGGTGCCTCCTGGCTGGCGCCCTGCGGCTTGCCGTTTTTCCCAGTTGGTCTTTGGCACACCAGCTACAGGGCAGCATACATTTGAGCGCCAGCAACATGGGGGACCAACCATAGGGCACCATAGAACATCAACCATGAGGCACCACAGATTGCACCCCATAACTGGCGACCCGCAGAGTTGCACCCGATTGTGCCCCATAGATTGCACCCGATAAGTCTCTTGCGTCTTCCCCCCCCCACATTTCTGTCCCTCTGCTCCTGTCCTTGGTTTATGTGCGCTTCTGCTTGCACTGCGCGGCCCCCCAGTTGCGACCTGTGATCGGCCAGGTTGCCATGACCTGTCCCGTCCGCTTCTCTCGCCCCTTCTCCGTCTGTTCTGTTGCGGCGTCTGGCTGTTGCCCGTGAGGGGACATGGTGCGAGCGGTCAGCAGGTGTACGCATTCGCGTGTTCATCTTCCTCCGCTTCCTCAGTTTGACTGGTTTCCCCCCTCAGCTTCCTTGCTTCCTCAGCTCGGCGGTTTTTTCTTGCCTCCCTCCGCACCTTCACGACGGCTGCAGGCGGCGCCGCACGGCAGTCGGGTCTTTGAGCAGATCGTCGGAACCTTGCAGTGTGCGCTCGGCGATCGGAGGTCGCCAGGGGTCTTGGCGGAGCTCTGCTCCCCAGCGTCGCGCTCCTCGTGCCCCCCGCTGCCGCGCCCTCGCTGTGGCCGATGGGGGGGGAGGCGTCGCACCACGGAGGGTGGCGCCCCCGATAGGTTGCCCGCCGTCCGTGGCGCCCCAAACAGTTCACACCGTATATTCAAGGGCTCCCCCGAGGGCGCGAAGTTATTCGCGCTTCGCGCTTCGCGGTCCTCGTTCCTCCTCCCCCTCCTCCTCGTCCTCCTCTTCTCCCCCTTGGGGGGCGGCGCGAGAGCGCGAAGTTATTCGCGCTTCGCGCGGCGCGAAGCGCGAACTTAGGAGCCCTTGTATATTGGGCCACACGAGCGCACATGTGTGTGCATGTATGTGTATATCTAGATCTATTTAGACTGCACGGTTCAGGTTGCACAGAGGCGCTGTCCGGGGCGCGCACGCGCTGGCATCAGGCTCGAGTCAGCTGGCAGTGAACACTCAGCACACACGGAGCAGCCCCGCCTTCCTGTCCGTTTATTCGGGGAGGGGGGGGTACATATACTTTATGAGTTGAGAGCACCGAGACTCAGAGACAGACTTGCTTGTCCACGGGCATCGGTTTTGCTTCTTGCGCCAATGCCGAAGCCCACTGTGGCCTTGGCAGGCCTGGGCGGATACGCTTGATACATGTATATGTGTATGTATATGTATATGTATATTTATAGGTATAGACACCTGCATATGTATACTTATATTTATATGTATAGTTATATGTATATGTATGTGTATATGTATATGTATATGTACATGTATATGTATATGTATATGTATTTGTATAGGTATAGGTCGATGTATATGTATATGTATGCACATATATACATGCATATGTATATGTATATGTATATGTATATGTATATGTATATGTATATGTATATGTATATGTTTATGTATATGTATATGTAGATGTATATGTATAGGTATGTGTATATGTATATGTTTATGCATATGCATGTATATGTATGTGCATATGTATATGTATATGTATACACATATATATGTACATACATCGGAGTATGCGGGGGGGGGGGGGGGGGCGGGCCAGTGCCGTACACCCCCATGGGGGTATTGGGGGATCCCAGGGCTCCCGGGACTGCCCGGGCCCGCTCCCAAACACGCCACGACACGCCAAGAGGACCCTAACGATTGCCAAGTCAGCACCAAGAGGCCCCGGACACGCCGAAGATGGCCTCAGGACGGCCGACGACGCCGCCAAAGCGTCCAAGAGCGCCTCCAGAGGCCCCTCGAAAGGGCCCCAGAAGCTGAAATTCATACACGTTCCGATGGTTTTTGAAGCATATTTGCGCTCTCGCATGTTCCGACTCCCCACGGTCCTGGATGGCGTCAGAGGCCCTTCAGATCGCTCCAAGATGGCCGAAGAGGCTCCCAAGAAGGCCCAGAGACGGCCCAGGAGGCTCCGCAGATAACTCAAGAGGGCCTCGAGGGCGCCCCAAGAGAGCCCCAAGAGCGACCCAAGAGGGCCCGAAGAGCGCGACATGTCAAGGTCTCCGGCCTGAGAGGCTCCTAGGACGTCCCCCGAGGCCATCAAGAGGCTCCCAAGAAGCCCCGTGAGGCTCCCAAGAGGCCCCCCAGAAACCCCAATAGGCCCCCAAGGGGCCCCAAAGGAGCTCCCAGTAAGCCCTCTTAAGAGAGCCGAACAAATCATGCTCACGGAAAGCTTCCTGGGAACATTATTCTCGGGTTGCCGTCTTCTGCCCGAACCATGTTCCCTAAACGCCTTCCAGGGAACAACAACAAAAACAAAAACGAGAAGCCCAAGCAGCGCTACCTGCCGCCACGCTCGGAAACGCGTCAGGCCCCGCAGCCTCCGGAGGCGCCCAACGACACCCCACATACGCGCCATCATGTTACCAGAAAGCTCTCCGATAATGTGATTCCTCAGGCTTCCGCTCCCCACACACAGCATCTGTCCCAAAGCGCCTGTCAAGCAGGATTCGAATGGGACCTCAGGTATTTTCCTAGAAGCCCCACAAGATGCTGAGGATGACGATGCTGATTACGAAGGTGACGATGATGATGATGATGATGGTGATGATGATGATGATGATGATGATGATGATGATGATGATGATGATGATGATGATGGTGATGGTGATCGTGATGGTTGTGATGATGCTGACGACGATATCCATGACCACGCTGATGATGATGAAGAGGAGGATGACGATGCGGATGATAATGATGGTGTGGATGATGATGCTCATTATGATGTTGTTGTTGATGATGATGACGATTGTGCTGCTGCTGATGATGATGCTGATGCTGAGGCGGGCGGCGACGACGACGACGACGATGATGATGATGATGATGATGATGGTGGTGGTGGTGATGATGATGATGATGGTGATGGTGATGATGATAATGATGATAATGATGATGATGATGATGATGATGATGATGATGATGATGATGATGATGATGATGATGATGATGATGATGATGATGATGATGATGATGATGATGATGATGATGATGATGATGATGATGATGATGATGATGATGATGATGATGATGATGATGACGGCGACGATGCCGATAACGATTGCGATCACGATGACGAATCTGAGGATGAGGATGAGCTCCCCACCAGGTCCCAGGAAAACCCCAAGGGTCCCCAAAGGGAAGCTCCCGGATGCCCCCCGAGACAGCCCAGCACTTCCCCATAGAGCTTGTAGGGAACACGATATCTTATGCCTCCACCCCCCCCAGACCACCGCGAGGACATGGACAAAGACGAGGGAAAGGACGAGATGAGCAGGACGAGGATAGAGCGACAGGCGCTGCGCACCGCGCACGCCGCGATGCTTCCCGAGGGAGACGGTCGGGGAGCCCGAATCGGACGGGAGTAGGCCAGGGGAGGGCCCAGAACTGCGACGTCTGGTTCGCGTGGCGGGCCGGGGGGGCATTGAGGGCTCCAAGAGGGTTCAGAAGGGTCCCTGGACCCCCTCAGTGGCTCCCAAGTTGGCCCAAGAGGCGCCCAAAGCGCCCCAGGTAGTCTGGGAGGTGGCTAAAGAGCGCGCTGAGATCGCTTCCGGATGGGCCACGAGCGCTCGAAGACAGCCCAAGACTGCTCCCAGACGGCCACGAAGGCATTCAAGACGGTCCAAGAGGCCGCCGAGAAGGCCCTCCAAGGGCAGAAATCAAACATGTCCTGTGGACAAGCGTATATTTCCTGGATCTTTGCTTTTCCGTCCTACCAGCGGCCGCGACGGCCCCAGAGGCTCCCGAAGCGAGCCCCAGACGGCCCCAGAGGCCCCCGAGGGGGCCCCCGGACGGCCCGAAGAGAGCTTCGAGCAGCGCGAGAGAGCTCCGACGCGGCCCAAGAGAGTGCCTCCTCCTCCTCCTCCTCCTCCTCCTCCTCCTCCTCCTCCTCCTCCTCCTCCTGCAATGAGACGTGCCGCAGTGTGCGCGTCGTTGCGCGTCGCCTCCTCTCACCTCGTCGTCGTCGGCAGTGTCGTTTCTCTCCGTGATCCTCCTTCGTTTCATGCGCAGTGTGACGTTGCGAATGATGAGTGGCACCAGTTTCGGGCTCTGCAGGCTAGCATGCGAGTTTCTCAATTCGGCGAATTCGGACGCCATAAAGATGAAATGCTGCAGCGCAAGATCGAGCGCAAAGCAGCACGGCGCGCGCGTCTGTGGACCCCCTGGTCCAGGCAACTTCGCCTCGAGGGGGTTCGGGTGCATGTTCACGCCGATGCCGGCTCCCGGGGGCCGACAGTGACCGTGTACACTAGCGATAAGGACATCTTCAAAG
>CAUYUJ010020704.1:105000-132500 GCA_963575745.1 Prorocentrum cordatum
CCTTCAACCAACGAATGCATATCAATGATTTTGCCCTTTCGAGCCTTCCTGGAGGACGTCTTGGAGGCTTCTTGGGCCGTCTTGGAGGCCTCTCGGAGGCCTTTGGGACCGTCTTGGTCCATCTTAGAGGTTTCTTGTGCGAACTTCGAGGCATCTAGGACTCTCTTGGACCGTCTCGGAGACCATCTTGGACCATCTTCGGCTAACTTGGAGGCCATCTTGGGCCATCTTGGCCATCTTGGAGGCCACCTTGGGGCCGTTTGGAGCAGGGAAACACCTTTTGGGAGCCTTTTCGGTTGGCCGGCGGGACGGGCCGAACCCCCAGGGGGAGTTTTTATGGAAAAGAACCGAAACCAAAATCGAAAGGATCTAGCACCCAGGCACCCCGTTGGCAAGCCAACAGGGGGCGGCGGATATATAATGGCCTTCGGCCCATCCCGTCACCGTACCTGGGTTGTGGGTAAGAGCCATCAGGGACGTATCTAGGGGTCTCTTTGGAGCTCTCGGGGGCCTCTTGGGGGCAGTGTTGGGGCCTCTTGGAAGCCCCTTAGGGGCCTCTGAGGAGCCTCTTGGGGGCATCTTGGGGCTTCCTGGGGGCCTCCCGGGGGCCGCTTGGGGCCTCTTGGGGGCCTCCGGGGGACCTCTTGGGGCCTCCAGGGGGCATTTTGGGACGGAATCTTCGGATTGTCCGTTCGGGTTCCCCCCCTTGGGTCCTTCTTGGGGCTGTCTTTGGGCCCTCTTGGATTGTCTTGGGCGCTTCTGGGGCCGTCTTGGGGTCGTCTTTGGCCGTTTGCGGTCCCTCTTGGGGCCTCTTGGGCCGTCTTGCGGCGGTCTTCGGGGCCTCGTAGGCCGTCTTGGAGCGTCGGAAGCTCGGAAAGGCGAGAACGCCTAAATCCTACAAACGCCCAGTGAAAATCAATGAATGTTGTTTCTCGTGGCCCTGTTGGGATTCCTCTTGGGGCTCTCTTTCAGCTCTCTTGGGGCTCTGGGGGCCTCTTGGAGGCTTCTTGGGCCGTCTTGGGGCCATCTCGGGCGTCTTGGACCGATCGTTCGGCGATGCTGGGCCCTCTTGGACCGACTGGGCGGCCTCTTGGGGTCCTCTTGGCCCGTCTCAGGGTCCCCTTGGCCCCGTCAAGATCATGCGGGAAGCCGCGACGGGGACCAGGAGGCACGCGAGCAGCTCCTGCAGATTTGAGAAAATGGGGCCCAGGCCCCTAAGAGAATCCGCAGGATGCAGGAGTGAGGCTCCAGAGCTTTGAGCTATGGACTTGGGGGCACTCCAACTCGTGCCTGGAGGGCACGGTGGCGGGCGGGTATAGAGAGCGAGAGAGAGAGAGAGCGAGAGAGAGAGAGAGAGAGAGAGAAAAAGAGAGAGAGATAAACAATGACAGGGTGAGAGAGTGAGAAGGTGGCATATAACTATAGATGTAGATAAAGGGGTTCAAACGTGTACTCATACTAATGCATGTGTATATGCGTAAATGTATGCATGCATGTTTTGATACATACATACATACATGCATGCATGCATAGGTGGATGTACACATTTAATAGATGTGTACATATACATGTGTAGGCACGTCTGTCTGTCTGTACGTAAATAGGTAGGTATTTGTTGTATATAGGTGTGTCTGCATGCATGTCTGTATGCGTGCATGCATGTACGCATGTATGACTATATGCAGGTATGCATGAATGCACGGATGTATGGGTGCATGTAAGTATACTTGTGTGCATGTATGCATGCATGAACGCATGCATGACTGTAGGTATATATTTGGTGTTAGGTTTGTATAAATGTATAGAAGAATGCATGAGTGCATTCGTGTCTGCATGTCTGTATATCTGGCAGTACAGATGTATGTCTACATCGGTGTATGCACGTATGCAGGTATGTCTGTATGTATGTTTGCATGCATGCATGCATTCGTTCTTGCATGCATGTGTGTAAGTACGTGTGCGTGCATGCATGTGTGTATGCATGCATGCACGTATGTACATATGTATGCCTGTATGCATATACGTATGCATGTATGTAGACATTCCTGCACCCATGTAGGTATATAGGTATGGCACGTGTGCATGGCTGCGTGTATGTATGGATGCACGGATGCATGTATGCATGCATGCACGTATGCATGGATGCATGTATTCATGTATGCGTGTATGCGTGCATGGATACGCGTATGTGTATATATATACACATATTACTATATGTATATATGCACACACAGACATATGCACGAATGTATGAGTGTATGCGTGCATACATGCATGGATGCATGCATGTATGTACGCATGCCTGTATGTAAGTCTCTATGCATACGTGTGCATCTTCACGTATGAATGTATGCATGCATGTAAACACATATGTATATATGCATGTATATGTGTGTGCAGGCATGCATGTAGGTGTTTAGGTATACACGTATGCATGCGCATGTGTGTATGTATGCATCCATGTTTGTATGTGTATACATATGCACACCACATGTATGTGTATGCGCACGCATGTATGTATATATGTATATGTGTACGTATGCATGTATGTATGTCCGTATGCATGGATGCATGCATGTACGTATGCCTATAGGTGTACCAGGACATGTTTACACGCATAGGCATACATGAAGGGAAGCAGGGGTTGAGAGAGAGAGAGAGGGAGAGGAAGAGAGAGAGAGAGAGAGAGAGCGATACAGAGAAACAGGCAGAGGGAGAGGAGAGAGAGAACGAGAGAGAGAGAGAGAGCGAGAGAATGCGATAGAGAGAGAGAGAGAACACGAGACAGAGAGAGAGGGCACACGAGAGCGACAGAGGGAGAGAGAATGAGAGAGAGAGAGAGAGAAAAATGGAGACGGACAGAGAGAGAGAGGGAGTGAGAGAGAGAGAGAGGAAGACGGACAGAGAGAGAGAGAGAGAGAGAGAGAGAGAGCGCCCTAACGCTTCTGTCTTGATTGCTGGCCTCACCTTCATTGCGGCCGCATCGCGTCAACAGCTCGGCCCATCGCACATTCTGAGTTCGACCAGTGCGGACGCTGCTACTTTCAGCGCTGTAACCGGATTGGGCGCAGACTGAGAGATGTGCGCTTTGCTCAGCGATACGATCATGGGACTGTGAGGCTTCCAGTTTCTGTGATCCTTTCGTCCGTCCAGCTTCCGCCTCCTCCACAGCCACTTCGGACCACCTAAGCAAGACACATCAAACACCCGACAAGCTCTACCCCATCTCTCTGGGCACGCTCGTGCGTGCTCCTGCCTTGCCTTACCATTCCGCACGCGTTGCAATGGCGCAGTCGCTCTTCGAGAGGATCTCCTCGGTCCGGGATTCCCCGCACGGTCCCCTAGCGTGCATCCTGCCGCTCGTGGTTCTTGTCGTCCTCGGCGACTTTCCTACTGCGCTCGGTGAGATCGTCAAGACGTTCCAGACAGAATTCTTGACATTGCTGTTGTTGCTCGCTGCCTACCACGTCGGCTTTGCCAACGCGAATGCGCGACCACTCGGGGCACCGACAGCGAAAGTGGCTGGATCGAAGAAGATGTTCCCGCCGAGGGGCACAATCCCTGTAGGCGATCACACCAGGCAGCCTGTCCGTCCTGCGGTGCGCTTGGCATCCCAGATCCCTCGAGATGCGGCTGTTGGCCCTGGCGTCCCCAGCAACGCAGGCAACCCCGCAGGAGAGAGCCACGACGCTGCCAAGAAGTTTCCACCCCACGAGACTTCCGAGCAGCGGGAGGTCGACACGCAGGTCCTCAGCCGAGCAAAGCAAGAGGGCATCACTCCCGATGCTTCGACCTACTCGAAGGTCATGGGTGCCTGCAACAGACTGAGCAACGTCGAAGTGGCTCTGAAGCTATACAGCCAGATGCTCGAGCGTGGCGTCCCTACGGGTGAGGGCTCCCAGTGGGTCAGCAGCCACACCGTGAGCAAGTTCTTCAGGCTCGTGGCGGAGAATCTGGACGAGAAGCGCATGAGGGAGACTGGGCTCCAGCTGCTGGATCTCGTTCAAGCCTGTGGGGTGGCGCCGACGAACGCCATCCAGAACTGCCTCATCTGCGCGTGGAAGAGCAAGCTTCCAGACCATGTCCTGGAGTTCTTCGTGAAGCTGAGGGAGCAGGGCGTCAGCCTCAGCTCGACGGCGTACCGCTGCATCATGGCTGCTCACGAGCGGACCAACCCAGAGCGCACGCTGCAGCTCTACGACGAGATGGTGGAGAGAGGGGTCAAGCTTGACCGGGTTGCGTATAATGCGACATTGTGCGCCTGCTCGCATCTCGGAATGGCTGACCAGGCCCTGGAGCTATTCGACAGAATGCCTGAGCACGGGCTGGTTCCCAACGGCAAGACGTACGGCGCCCTGATCAAGGCGTGCACCTACGCAGGGAAGCTGAGGGAGGCCGTGGACCTCTTCGACTTGATGCGTGAGGCGGGCATCGACCCCAACCAGTTCGCTTATCACGATGCTATCCAGAGCTGTGTCAGGATGCGCATGATCGGGAAGGCCATCACGCTGTACAAGGACATGGTTCAGGCCAACGTGCCCCCGTGTGACAAGACCTTCGTGTACCTGGGAAAGGAGTGCCAAAAGCGTGGCTGGACCGAGATCGCTGATCAGATCTTGCAGCACGGTGTCGACAGCAAGGCCGCGCAGGCCCGTGGGGAGCGGGCGCTGGTACCGCCTCCTCCGCCAGGGCTGGAGGAGCTGCTGCGCCACGAGCACTTGGATGTATCTGAGCAGGTCGAAGGCGTCACAGCAGATCTGGGGTCCGAGTGAGGCACCACGGGTCTGGTCGCGACCGACCGCTCGGTTTCGCTGCTCTGGCAGGCGCCGAGCCCGGAGCGTGCGCCCAGTCGTGGAGTTTCCACGTTGCCGGCAGTCTTTTTGTACACCTGGGCTCTCCATCACATGACCAGGTTTCTCCATCAGATGGCTGGGCATAAAGCAGCGCGATGCCGTTCCGTACTGTGATGCATCCTCGCTGAATTTATCCGGCTGCCTGCGGCAAACCCCGCAAACGTGCCAGCGCAGCAGTGCAGCAGCACTTAGCTGGCGGGGTCTTGACCACCCCCTGCTTGTCCGCAGCGTCGTTATCCTCTTCCTCGCTCACCGCTCCTCCTCCTCCTCCTCCTCCTCCTCCTCCTCTTCGTCGTCCTCCTCCTCCTCCTCCCCCTCCTCCTCCTCCTCCCTCCCTCCTCCTCCTCCTCCTCCTCCTCCTCCTCCTCCCCCTCCTCCTCCTCCTCCTCCAAATAAGGGTCGGGTTTTTGTTGTGCCATGAACCTCTTGCAGACCCTCAGCAAGAGGACCTTCCACCAAAGCGCTGGCACAGACAGACATACACGCCAACGCATGGCCCACAGGCGCAGGCCCTGCGGGCCACCCGACGGGGCACGTGCCCCCGTGGCCAGGACCAGGAGGAGCACGGCACGGTGCGCGAGACACGGCACGCAAGGAGGCCGTGCTCCGCGCGCCCTGCTCGGGGTAGGGAGCGCCGGAGGCCGTGCTCCGACGCCCAGCCTACCCACCACCCACTCCGTGGGTGGCCGCAGGCGACGAGGAGCAATTTTCTTTCCCCTTGGCCCCCTACGGGCAAACAAGCGTGACGATCGGGCTGCTACTCGCCTGTTCTTCCGGGAAGGTGGGAAGGGGTCCCAGTGGCACAGGTGCCAGGGGGTCAGGGGGAAGGGTGGACGGTTTCTTAGAAGGGGGCTGCTTCTCAGAAGGCACGGGCCTGATCTATGGATGTAAGGCCAGCGCCTTCTAAGAAGGAGCCTCCTTTAAGAAGCCCCCCTCCGCCTTGTGCACGCCGCCAAAAGGGGTCCCCTTCCCCAGGGGCCCCCCGGCCATGTCGCCTCCCACGGGAGCCTGGCCGTTCCAAGCCGGGCGTTCCTTCGTGGCGAGTCGTGGTCAGGGAGGGCCCGTCCTTCCCTGTCGTGGCGTCGCCGTTGCTCTCGTCGCCGGTGGTCGCCTGCGCCGCGGAGGGATTGCCGAGAGGACCGCCAGAGCTCCTCAGCTCTAGGCCTCGTCGATGGGGTCGGAGTAGATGGGGTCGCAGGATCGCGCCTCATCGCCGATGTATCGGCGATGCGGCTTGATGCGGAGCCCGGTTTTCTCCACGCCGACGGCGCCGATGCACCGCCGACGTCACCAGTGCATCGCCAATGCATCGGCGACGCATCGCCGATGCATCGCCGATGCGGCGCGATTCGCTCACCCCTTCTACTCCGACCCCATCTAGAAGGCCTCTATCAGCAGTCCCACTTCGGGAAGGGACGATGGTCAAGGTAAACGGCTCTTGGAGCCCTCTTGGGGCGCTTTGGGGGCCGTTCTGGGGCCTCTCTTGGGACTCTCTTGGGCCAGCTTGGAGCCATCTTGAGGCCTCAGAAGCACATCGGATGCAAAAAGGCGAGAGGGCCAACAGCACGTGTTTTCCACCGCTTTGGAAGGATTTTGGCCTCTTGGGGGCGGCCCTGGGTGGCTCCCTGGGCACTTGGAGACATCTTGGGGCGGTCTTGGGGCTTCTTAGACGCATTTGGGGGGACACTTCCTGCACCGTCATGCGGCATCTTTGAAGCCGTCATGCGCTGTCTTGGAGCTATATTTGAAGCCATCTTAGAGCCACGTTGGCCCAACAGCTCCCCAAGGATGCCGCCGAGATGCCGCAATTTTTTTGGGGGAGGTGGGGTGGGGGGTGGAGTGGATTTCAACGGTTTTTGCTTTGAGCAAATGGGATTAGGGCCGCCCCTCTGTGCGGGGACCGACGAACCGCATCTTCGGGCCTGCCGCTCTTTTGGACGCCCTTTGGGGGACGACATTGTGATGATGCAGCAATTGCGAGTTACCGTTGGCCTTGGAAGAATTTTGGCCTCTTGGGGTCATCCTTGGGAGGCTCCGTTGCCACTTGGAGCTGTCTTGGAATAGTTTTGGGGCCTCTTGGAAGGATCTGAGTAGCAATCTGGACCATGCTGGGATATCTTGGACCATCCTGGAGGCCATCTTGGGCAATCTGGGGCCTTCTCGGAACCAACTTGGGCCAACAATTGCGGCGGAGAGCAACTTCTGAGGTGACGATGTTCAAACGACGCGCGCTACGAGGCGAGGGGGGCGGCCCCCAGAAACAGTTACATGCAAGCTTTACCAGACAACAGGGGGGAATTCAAACACGCCCACATCGTGCAGGCACGGTGGCGGATTTGGTAAACATTGTCATTTTGATGCGTACGGCTTTCATTCCGACGCTGCATGGAGTACTTGCAGGGACGCTCGGCGTAGGCTTTGAGCGAAGGGTGTTGCCCACCCCTGCGAGCACTCCTATTGGCTGCAGAATGCTGGAGGAGAATGGCGAGGGAGGGGATCAGGCCACCAGGACGAGGAGGGCGATGTGGACGGAGGGTGAGGAGGGATACTGGTGATGATGTTGTTGCTGATGGTGATGGTGATGGTGATGGTGTTGATTATGATGATGATGGTGATGATGATGATGCTGCTGCTGATGCTGCTGATTATGCTGATGCTGATGATGATATGGTGCTGCTGATGATGATGCGATGATGAAGATGAATATTATGCTGCTGCTGATGATGCTGATGATGATGATCGTGGTGATGTTGCTGATGGTGCTGCTGCTGATGATAGAGACGATGATGGTGATGACGCTGCTGCTGATGATGTTGCTGATGATGCTGATGCTGATGATGATGATGCTGCTGCTGCTGATGATGATGATAATGATGATGATGATGATGATGATGATGATGATGATGATGATGATGATGATGATGATGATGATGATGATGATGATGATGATGATGATGATGATGATGACTTGTTTGCGGCAAAGCTCCTGCGGATGCCACGGCTGAGGCTCGGCCCCCGCTCGCTGCGCCACGCGGCCTCACTGCTCACTGCGCGGTGGCGCCGAGCCCCACGGGCAAACGGATGGCCCCGCCCCGGCCTGCACCGCTTCCACGAGGAGAGAAAGAGGGACCGGCGGCACCGCGGTAGAGAAAGGGCAGGGCCCCCCGCTCGCCCAGAGGACCCAGGCTCACGCGGGTGCGGAGTGGGCTCCCGCACCGCCCTGTGGGCGGACACGCGACCTGGCGGCTCTGCGGGAAGGAGCGCCCTGGTGCGGGGGCTTGCACCCCAGTGGCCTGGTGCTCCCCGCCTGCTTCAGGGGGCGTTTTGGCCCGACCCCCCGCTTATAGGAGTGCCCCTCCATGGCATGATGATGAGGCTGATGATGCTGAGGAAGATGATGATGAGACCGATTCCGATTGTGACGATCATGACAATGATGGTGCTGACGACGATGGTGGCGACTCCGACGATGATGATGGCAATGGTAGTGGTGATGCTAATGCTGATGATGCTGATTCAAACGATGACAATGATGCTGCTGCTGATGATGATGCTGCTGGTATTGGACTGATCGCGGCGGTGATGATGATGGTGATGATAAAGATTGTGTTTCGGATGATTCCGATGATGTTGATACTGCTGCTGATGATGATGATGATGCTGACGATCACGATGCTAATATTGTTGATGCTGCTGGCGATTCCTATGAGGATGCGGATGATGATGCTGATGCTGATGACGGTGGTACTGATGATGATGAGTCTGAGGACGCTGAGGATGATGACGATGCCGACGATGATGATGCTGCTGCTGATGATGACGACGCCGATGATGCTGCTGAGGATGATGCTGACTTAGATGCGGAGGAAGTTTAATATCCTGCCAATGGTGATGATGACGCGGGTGCTGCTGCTGATGATGATGGTCATACTGCTGGTGGCGATGATGATTGTGCTGCTGATGATGATGATGATGATGATGATGCTGAGGATGCGGATGAGAGTGATGGGGCGAATGATGACGAGGGGTGTGTTGATGCTGGTGATGCTGATGGTGGTGGTGATGATGACGCTGGAAACAACGGCGGTGGTTTCGTGGAGCTGCGCTGGAACTCTAGATGTTGTATCGGTCGCGAGAACATGTGTACAACATGATCCCGAGGACGCAGCGAGGACCTGGGGTCAGCGCATTGCTGTCATCGTCCTGTCCCGCCGTCTTCGCAAGAGGACTCGTCGGGTGCCGCTGGGTGTTGACGGCGGCGCTCTCGATCATGCTGCTGCTGGAGCTTTGCCGCCTGCATGGTTGGCGCGTGCTGCCAGTTACCGCATTGCATCGTGGGCTTCACTACGCAATCCATCCCGCCTCTTCTCCAGCGTCTTCTTTTGTGGCCATTCCCACCATCAATCATTTCGTCGTGAGAGAGAGAGGGAGGAATGTAGAGAGAGTCTGTCAGAGGCAGGGAGAAAGAATGAGAGAGAGAGAGAGAGACTGAGGCATACACGGGGACACCTCTTGATACCGGAACGGACAGACAGGGAACGAGAGGGAGATGGAGAGTCAAGAGGGGAAAATCGACATAGACACAACTAACCGTCGACTTCCGCGAACACGTGGGGAAATACTGGCAGTGGAGGGGAAAACAAGCATCCAGGAATTATACATATGGGGAACCCAGGGATCTGTGCGCCTCTATTTGTGTGTCTCTGGGCCCCGTTTCGGAACCAGACCCAGAGCCCCGATGTCATGTTTTGTCATAACGTCGATCCGTGGTGTCTCGACCCACTCCCCCGGACCAGCTTTCCATCCCCAGCCGTTTTTTGACGATTCCGCGGCCAGGTTCGGGCCCGCAGAGACCCCAAATAGGGAAAAGCCCTGCGTCGTGATTGTTTTGTGACCCAAAGGGGTCTGGGAAGAAGCCTTCCCCCCTTCCCCTGAACCCCTCTGCGCGTGGCCGAATCTGGACTTAGCCTCTTTTCCGCCGCGACGAGGAGGAGGAGGAGGAGGAGGAGGAGTAGGCGGAGGAGCAGGAGGAGGGGCGAGCTTGTCCCCCGCCGAGAGAAACATGGGGTGGGGGGGACCCCCAAACTGCAGGCTCACAGTGGTCCCCCCCTCTGCGTGTGGCCGAGTCTGGACTCCGCCTCTCCTCCGACAACACGAGGCGGCCGAACCGACGGCGCCCGCCGGGTTCAGCGAAGAGTCGGCCGCCGGCGCGCCTCCCCTCGAGGGGGCGGCCGGGGAGAGGCCTCTGGAGAGCACGGCCGGCGAGCTGCCTCTCGCCGTGCCCCGAGGGGCCCCCGCACCCCCAGGGGCCTGGCCGCCCCCGGCAGAGGGGAGGCACGTCGGCGGCCGACTCTTCGCCGCGCGGGCGGACGCCGTCGGCCCGTGCTGTCGGAGGAGAGGCGGAGTCCAGACTCGGCCACGCGCAGAGGGGGTAACCTCTCAAGTCTTTAGTTGTGGGACCCCCCCCGCTTTCTCGTCGGGGAACAAACTCGCCCCTCCTCCTCCTCCTGCTCCTTCTTTTCCTGCTCCTTCCTGTCCTCCTCCTCCTCCGCCTCGTCCTCCTTCCCCCCCTCGTCGTCGTCGTCGTCGCTGTCGTCGTCTGTCGTCGTCGTCGTCGTCCGTCGTCGTCGTCGTCGTCGTCGTCGCCGTCTTCGTCGTCGTCGTCGTCGTCTCGTCAGAATCGGCCACGTGCAGAGGAGGGTAGGGGGAGGGGGGGAGGCTTTTTCCAATACCCCCACGACGGGCGTTGTTTTGCTATTTGAGGGCCTCTGGGGGGCCTCGCCAGGCCTCGGGGCCGTCAAAAACGACTCGGGATGGCGATGAAAAACCAGTCCCAGGGAATGGTCGAGATCACCAGGATCGACGTTACGAACAACTCATGACGTCGGGCGTCTGGGTTACAAGCACCCCTGCTTCTCTGAAGGCGCATGCCTTGTCTATATGTCTATAGATACAGGGCCCGCGCCTTCTATGTAGGAGGCAAAGTCCAGACATTCGGCGGCGGAACGGGTACCTATACCGCTACCCTTCCCTCGTTTTTCCCTTTTTCAGCCTCCTGGGCGGCCCTTGTCGCCACCGCTGGGCTCGCGTCGAAATTCTGGTCAGAACGCACCCCGTGAGAGGTCCGGAAGTATCGGTATCGGTTGTCACGGAAGGCTATGTCCAGACGGAGTAAGTCCGCATGGCGTGTTCGGTCTCCGTCAGTGCCTACGCCGTCTGAACTTAGCCTCGCCTGATAGGGGGCAAAGTCAAGGAGGAGAAAGTCCATACGGAGTCTTCGGTCTCCGTCTGGGCTTACGCCGTCTGAGCATGTCCACACGGAGTGCTCGGTCTCCGTCTGGGTTGACGCCGTTTGGATGTAGCCTCTCCTGATCAGAGGCTAGACCCAGTCGGTCTAAGACCACACGGAGTGCTCGGTCTCCGTCTGGGCTTCCGCAGTCTGGACTCAGCCTCTCGCCGTCGGAGGCTAGGTTCAGGCGGAGTATGTCCATACGGAGTGCTCGGTCTCCGTCTGTTCTTACGCCGTCTGGACTTGGCCCCTCCTGATTGGAGGCTAAGTCCAGACGGAGTTTGTCCATACGGAGCGCTGGGTCTCCGTTTGGGTTTGCTCCATCTGGACTTGGCCCTGCCTGATTGGATGCCAGGTCCAGACGGTGTAAGCCCACACGGAGCGGAATGCTGTGTTTCAATATTTGCTTACTCTGTCTGGGCTTAGACCTTCCTGACGTGAGTCCGCTGCATGCCCAGACATGCCTGCGTCGTGGACAAGTCAGGACAGGAGTAGCGGTAATCTTTGTCGGATGTTCGGACTCCGTCTGGGCATACATTGTCTGCGTTTAGCCTCTCGTGGTCGGTGGCTAAGTCCAGACGGAGTTTGTCTATACGGGATGCTCGGTCTCCGTCTGGACTTACACTGTCAGGGTTTAGCGTCTCGTGGTCGGAGGTTAAGTCCAGATGGATTGAATCCATACGGAGGGTTCGGTCTCCGTCTGGGCTTACGCCGTCTGGATTTAGCTTCTCCTGATGAGAGGTTCGGTCCAGACCGTCTACGTCCACACGGAGTGCTCTGTTCCAGTCTGGGTCTACACCGTCTGGGCTTAGCCTCTCCTGATCGGAGGCTAAGTCCAGACGGAGTAAGTCCATTCGGAGCCCTTGGTTTCAATCTGGGGTGACGCCGTCTGGGTTTAGCCTTTCCTGGTCGGAGGCTACGTCCAGACGGTCTAAGTCCATGCGGCGTGCTCGGTCTCCGTCTGGGCTTACGCAATCTGGACTCGCCTCTCCTGGTAGGAGGCTGAGTCCAGATGGAGTAAGTCCATACGGAGTGCTCGGTCTCCGTCTGGGTTTACGCCGTCTGGACTTCGCCTTTCCTGACGTGAGTGCGCTGAATGGCCAGACATGCCTGCACCTGTGAAAAGTCATGCCGGGAGTTTTGTTCGCCGTGTTCGGCCTCCAGGGCCCCTACCGGGCCCCGGGGTCTTCGACAAAACGACAAGAAGGACCCGGTATGAAGAATTGATCCCAGTGGCAGGGTGGGGGCTTCGGGACACCGTATTGAACACACCAGGACATTGCATTTCCAGGTGGTCTGGATGCGATCTGTGTCAGGCCGCCACTGTTTTCATCGCCGTATTTGAAGATGGGGGTGTTTTTCTTTCAGTGTTGTTGTTCTGCCCGTCCTCGCTCCGCAGCCACTTCGGATCACCCAACCGAGACACACGAAAACCAGCAAAGCAGCAGCTCATATCTCTGGGCGCGCTTGCGTGTCTTCAGTCTTCCTTTCCCACTCTCAGCAATCCAGACACTTCGCAATGGCGCAGGCACTTGTCGAGAAGGTCTCCTGCACCCTGGATTCCCAGCACGGCCCTCTTGCGGGTATCCTCCTGCTTGCGATTATGTTCGGTCCCAGCGAGATGCTTGCCACAGCTGTTGGTGAGATCGTGAGGGCGTGCCAGACAGAGCTCTTGACCCTGCTGCTGTTGGTCGCTGCGTACCACGTAGGCTCCTCCAGCGCGACTTCGCGACCACGTGGAGCACCAAAAGTGAAGGTGGCTGGATCGAAGAGGTTGTCTCAGCCCAAGAGCGTGGTCCCAGTCGGCGATACTCAAACCAGGCAGCCAGTCCGGCAGGTGGGGAGCCTGGCAGCGCAGATTCCTCGAGGTGCCATTGGTGCCCTTCGCATCCTCGGGGACGCAGGGAGCCCCACAGAAGAGACGCATGAGGTCAGCAGGAAGTTCTCACACATGACGACATCAGATGAGCAGCGTGAGATCGATGCGCGTGTCCTCAAACAAGCCATCGAAGAAGGTATTTCCTTCGAAGCATTGTCATACTCGAAGGTCATGGATGCGTGCAACAGGCTGAACAGCGTGGAGGTGGCCTTGGAGTTGTACAACCAGATGCTTGAGAAAGGCGTCCCCTACGACAACGATCGCCTGTCGATCAGCAGCCACACTGTGACAAAGTTCTTTAGGCTCGTGGCGGAGAACTTGGACGAGAAGCGCATGAGGGAGACGGGGATCCAGCTTTTGGATATGATTCAAGCCTTCGCGGTCTCGCCGACAAACGCCATCCAGAATTGCCTCATCTGTGCATGGAAGAGCAAGCTTCCAGACCATGTCCTGGAGTTCTTCGTGAAGCTGAGGGAGCAGGGCGTCAGCCTCAGCTCGACGGCGTACCGCTGCATCATGGCTGCTCACGAGCGGACCGACCCAGAGCGCACACTGCAGCTCTACGACGAGATGGTGGAGAGAGGAGTTAAGCTTGACCGTGTTGCTTATAATGCGGCGCTGTGTGCCTGCTCGCATCTCGGAATGGCCGACCAGGCCCTGGAGCTGTTCGAGAGGATGCCAGATCACGCGCTGGTTCCTAACGGCAAGACGTACGGCGCCCTGATCAAGGTTTGCACTTCAACTGGCAAGATGAAGGAGGCTGTGGACCTTTTCGACTCGATGCGTGAGTCGGGCATCGACCCCAATCAGTTCGCCTATCACGATGCTATCCAGAGCTGTGTCAGGATGCGCATGGTCGGGAAGGCCATCACGCTGTACAGGGACATGGTTCAGGCCAACGTGCCCCCGTGCGACAAGACCTACGTGTACTTGAGCAAGGAGTGCCAAAAGCGCGGCTGGACCGAGATCGCCGATCAGATCTTGCAGGACGGCGTCAACAGCAAGGCCGCGCAGGCCCGCGGGGAGCGGGCGCAGGTGCCGCCTCCCCCGCTGGGGCTGCAGGAGTTGCTGCGTCATGGGAATTCGGATGTATCTGGGCAGGCTCCAGTCCCAGCCGATCCTTCGGACCATGGCTCCCGATAGGTGTCTCATGTGGCGAGCGTGCAGGGTTTGCACATACGGTCATATTGTTGCCTCCGTCGCACTGGGCTCCCCGTCGGGTGGCCTGACCTACCAGTTTGATTGCACATGGCTTCTATTCTGACGCTGGGTTGGAATGCCTGCAGGGACGCTAGGCGCATGCTTTGAGCGTTGGGTTTTGCCCATCTGCGAGCAATCCAGTCGGCTGAATAATGTTGGAAGATAATGGCGAGGGAAGGGATGATGCCACAAGGACAGGAGGAGGAGGAGGAGGAGGAGGAGGAGGAGGAGGAGGAGGAGGAGGAGGAGGAGGATGGGAAGAATGGGGACGAGGAGTAGCATGAACCAGAGGAGGAAGAGGAGGAGAAGGAGGAATATGAGGAGGAGGAGGAGCAGGAGGCCGATGTGAATAATAATAAGAGTAATAATAACAATAATGATAGTAATACTAACAGTAGTAATAATACGAGGAAGAGTAAGAAGGAGGAGCAATCTACACGTTATGTTTGCGTGGAGCTGCGCTGGAGTTCTTATCCACACAGCAGCCGCGAGGCCATGCGTGCGATGAATTCCAGAGTACGTAGCGGCACCGTGGGATCGACGCATCGTTGCCAAGGCCCTGCTCTCTCCCGCCGTCTTTGCAGTGTAGGGTGCCGCTGGGGCTTGCCCGTGGCGCTGTCGACCATACAGCTGCTGGAACTTTGCCGCCTGCATGTTTCAGTCGCGCGGCCATTTACCGCATGAGATCGCGAGCTCGCTTGCGCACTCCATTCGACCTCCTTCTCCTCCGCGATCCCTCCCGCGGGCCACCCTCCCCCTTTCCCCTTCTTCGGCAGATGTTTTCCAATCGCTTCGCTCATTCCGCCGGCCCATGTTGCATGATCGCTACTGCTTCGCCGTGGGCCCGGGGCCATTGTGGCGCCGCCGAGGAGGAGGAGGAAGATGAGGATGGGGAAGGGGAGGGGAGGAGGCGGAGAGGATGAAAATAAGCAGGAGGAGAAGGAGGAGGAGGAAGGGGAAGGGGCGGAGGAGGAAGCCTCTCGTTGGCATCTTGTGCTGCTCTTGGTGCCAAACAGGGTCGTCGTCAAGATGCTTCTTTGGGAGGCCTCTCGGGGTCTTTTGAGAAGCCATTCGGCGGCGCCTGGGATGCATTTTTTTACTTCTGGGGCCTCTTTTGGGCCTCCTGGGGGCCTCCTGGGGCCTCTTGGGGGCCTCTTGGCGGCATCTTGGGACCTCTTGGGGGCCTCTTGGGCGCCGTCTCGGGCCGTCTTGGGCGCCTCTTGGGCCGTCTCGGGGCCCTCTTGGGCCCTCTCGGGGCCCTCTTGGAAGCCTCTTGGCCCGTCTTGGGGCGCTCTTGGGGGCCTCTTGGGCCGTCTTGGAGCTGACGTTCTTGGTGCATCGAGGGGGGCCTCGCCGCCCCTGCCGGGCTTGCGAACTGCGCAGTTGCTGTGGCCACCTCCGCGGGCTCTTGGGAGGGCCAGCGCAGTGACGCCCTTGGCGCGGATCACGTGGGGCAAACCGCTCGAGAGATCCCTACAATCTGGGCGCGAACGTGGGAGTGCAATACCCCCTGGCAGCCCCCCCTTGGGGGTGCTGGAACCTGCGCCTCGCCCGAGACATCCTCGTAATCCGCTTTATCATGCTCTGTCATCATACTCATCATCATCATCATCATCATCATCATCATCATCATCATCATCATCATCATCATCATCATCATCATCATCATCATCATCATCATCATCAACATCAACATCAACATCATCATCATCATCATCATCATAATCATCATCATCATCATCATCATCATCATCATCATCATCATCATCATTAGCATCATCATCATCATCAGCATCATCATCATCATCATTAGCATCATCATCATCAGCATCATCATCATCACCACCATCATCAGCAGCATCATCATCCGCAGCATCATAAACATCAACATCATCATCACCAGCATCATCATCATCACCATCATCACCATCATCATCACCACCATCATCACCACCATCATCATCTCCACCATCATCATCATCATCAGCATTATCGTCACCATCATCACCAGTACCAGTATTGTCATCATTTTCATCATCGTCATCAGTATCATCATTGGCAGCATCGGCATCACCATCACCATCATCATCACCATCATCATCAGCACCATCATCATCATCATAATCGTATCTGAATCATATGTAACCATCGTGCTACGATCCGGACACTTGGCCCGCCCACCCACCCCAGTCAGGTTTTGCCTTAGGCGAAGCCTGGCAGAATCAACGAGCTGAGGCAGCGGGTCACTTCTTTCGCAGCAGGACGAGCATCCCATGCAATCAAGACCAAATGATTTGTGTTGCAACTCTGGCCCTGCGAGCGTCGGGCCCGAGCCCAAGCATTGAAACCAACTTTGGCTCTGATCCCCTCGCAGCCTTCAACGGGTCCAGGGAGGGACGATGGCAGAGCGTGAAATCCAAGACATAAATCACTGCGCACTCGGGGGATGGGGGCCATTCAAAAACTATGGAGAGGGGAACTGAGATCTGCACTTCACGCTCAGGCACATTCAATGTTTTCATTCTCCAATAATGTGTAACCATCGTGCTACGATCCGGACACTTGGCCCGCCCACCCACCCCAGTCAGGTTTTGCCTTAGGCGACGCCTGGCAGAGTAGTCGAGATGAGGAAGCGGCGCACCTCTTCCGCAGCAGGATGAGCATCTCATGCAATTAAGACCAAATAATTTGGCTTTCAACTCGTGCCCTGCGAGCATCGGGCCCGAGCCCAAGCATTGAAGTCAACTTTGGTTCTGATTCTTTCGAAGCCTGGGCTGTGAAGGACTGGACATATCATGAACCTGAAGCCCATTCCCACTTCCCCTACGATCTGAGCGCACTGTGCGAAATCACGTCGGTAACGGAGCCAGCGGTACCAGATGGGCGGGTTGAAGCCAGACGGTAATTCGTCCGAGTGGAGGGGCTCACGGTCCCACTGCATGTCGATGGCATTCATAATGTTGTTGTGTATTTTTTCCGTGAGTTTGTCGAGCTGCGACGCTACACTTGATTCAATCCTTTTGCAGATTGGATTGGCCCACGCTGCTCGGAACGTCATCGGAACCCACGAGAATCTAGTATCCACGACGTCGGGCGAGAGCAGGCGTACTTCGTAGTCGAATGCGTCGTACCTGTCCGCTTCTGTGAAGCGCTGCTCTGAACGCGAGACCGACGGCATGCTCGCATCCACGCGGCTGATGCCCAGCTGGACGGTGGCCTCGTGCTCCTCAGGCAACTTGCTGAGCGCCTCGAGCAGCGGGTCGTCAGCGTCAGGGCGGCGGTAGCCGCGCAGCACCACGAAGCAGCCCCGGCAGCGTTCACCGAGGCGTTGAGAAGGTCGACGCCAGTCCATGTCTCCTCCAGCGCCGAGAGCGAGCCTCTGCCCACAGCTACGGCCACGTCGGCCACAAGGATGGTGACGTGAGAGGCCGCTCTCGAGATGACCCCGCCTTCCTCCGCGAGGCTGATGACAGCGCCGGCGCCCCTGGCCAGGGTCGTCGAGAAAGACGGCGGGCTTATCCAGAGCGCCAGCATCAGCATGGCTCCATGCGACAGACACCAGGCGCGGCCCACGTGGCTGGCGCCCGTCAGCCACCTGCGCCAAGCTGCGGGCCGCGGCCGCCCCGGCGCCACACCAGCAGCCAGCGGCGGCGGCGGCAGCTCGGCTGGCCCTGCGAACGGGGAGCTGGCCACGCCGACACCGCTCCCGAACGGGGTGCCCACCATCGACCAGGAGCCCGGCGGCGTCACCCCCGCGGGCAAGGTAGGCGCCGGCGAGACGGCCTTGGGCTGTGAGCCCAGGCTGAGCGCAGGCGACTTAGCCCCGATCGGAGCAGGCGGGGACGCTCGCGATGGTCGTGGCGTAGCTGGCGACAGAGCCTTGCTGGACGCAGGCGGCGTGCAGACGCCGTTGCTGAAGGTGCTGCCCACCTGCGGTGCCATCTTCAGTAGCAGGGGGGGCCCCAGCAACTCCTGCCTCACGTACTTCCTCCAGCCCGTGGCGGCCCAGCGCAGCGGCTTCTCGTGCTCGGCGGTGAGTAGCTCCGTCAGCGCAGCTTTCACCGACTGCACGTCGAGGTAGATCCGCAAGCTCGACTCGGACATCCAGCGGCCGCCCTCCCTGATTTCGACGAAGGGACGCCGTCCGCGCGGGTATCGGTCGACCAGCCTTTGCGAGGGCTATGTAGGCCCCAGCCACCTTCTGCCCCAACGCCGCTTTGGCTGACTTGAGCAGAGTAGGTATTGCGATATACTGGAGGGAAACACGGGCTGGTCATACGGAGTCAGCTGCACGCAGTGGCAAAGAGCGTCGATGATATCAGAGTGCCGGCCAGGAAGCATGGCCACCTGGGTCCGTTGAACTTTTGTGCCGAAGCGGACACCCAGGGTCAGGATAACAGCTTCCCCCTCCACAGCACGATGCTGAGGGAACGAGCTGTGTTGTGGGCGCAGACCGAGCATCTCGGACGGAAGCAATCCTGTGCTGCACTTGAGGGCCAGGCCTAGCGCTAGCCTGACATGGACCGCGGATGCCAGGTCGATGCTCAAGAGTTTGGCCGGCGCCTCACCGAGCGGCACGGAGTGCTTGATGACGTGGCAGCGCTCCCCGCCTCTGAATACAGCATGTGCCCACTTCAGCTCGCCCTTCATCCGAGGAAAAAAGCAGTTCGTCGGACACCAAGAGATTACAACCCTTTGACGGTGATAAAAGGACCCGCAAGCGCTCTTGTACTCCATCAGCACGTCGCCCCACTGGTCCGACGGGGTTGAAGTGGTTGGCGAGGGCCCACGATGTGTCGCGGGCATCGCGTCGATATCTTCCTCGATGGTCTGCGGTTTGACCCGCTGAGCCTGGTGGTGGTCTGGGCGCCGCGGCCCACGCCGCCTCGCCTGCGACGGGAGAGCCAATGTGCTGCCTGGTGCGTGGTGTCCACCCAGGGCAGCACGAACATTATGCATGATGCTAAACACAAAGCCGCTGCTCGGCGTCGGAGCAGGAAGTTCTCAGACCCACCGCCGCCGAGCGGCCCTTGACCATGGCCGCGGAGAGGCCCTGGTTGCCCCCCAGGTTCGCGAACAGGTAGCCGCGCGCCCCTGGGGCGCAGCCGAGAGCGGCCAGCAGCTCGATGGCAGCTCGGCCTTCGCCCAGCGTGGCGTGGTCGGGGCGGCTCCGTCGCCCCGATCCCAGCTCGGTCCAGTCCTGCGGCTGCTCCTCCAGCAGGCTCCGCGGGACCCTGGACACCGCGATCCTGTTGGCGATCTCGCGGTCGGCCCCGTTGAGATTATCGAGGCGCGCGTCGGTGTGGCCAGGCCGCGTGCCCGCCGCCACCAGCGCCTCCATCTCGGTGATGCGGGCCTTCGCCCCCACGACGCCGTAGCCCCTGTAGTCGTCGCCGGTGACTCCCTCGGCGTCGGATGAGTAGACGAAGGGGGGCGCCGGCTGGTCGATCTTGCACTCCATCGCGGGGGCCATGTCCGCCACGATCTTCTCCCTCTTGGCTGGCGGCCGCCAGCGGATGATCTGGCCCGCGTGCCTGCCCATCATCCGAAAGAGCGCGCGCGGCATGGCCGGCAGCTTGCGGCGCAGAAGGGCGCCCCACGGCCGTCGACCTGGTCGACCTCCAGCAGCCAGCGGCAGCTCTCGCGGAGCAGCTGGCCTCTGTGGCGGGTCGAAGCGCAGCGCCGGCGGGTGCCTCTGCACCCAGCAGCCCACGGCCTTCAGGTCGTCCTCCGCCTCGACCCGTTCGGTGAGCGCATCGCTCTGCGCCACCCAGCCGTCCGCGACCATCTCCATCAGCGGGTAGCTCTTCGGGGAGCCTCCGATGCGGCCGACGGTCGGCAGCAGGTCGACGTCCACATGCACGTAGGCCGCCGTGTCGTCGTCGTCGAGCACGTACTTCCCGCCCTTGGGGTACTTCTCGTTGGGCATGACGAGCTTCCCTCCTAGCGGGCCCTTTGCTGCTCCACTTCATTGGGGTGTGCGAGGGCGTGCTGTCGAAGGGCAGGTCCACCCCCAGGGCTTCCAAGCCCTTTTCGCATATGGGCCATCGTGTGGGCAGAACTCCATCAACAAATCTGCACAAACCTGACGGGTAACTCCGAAAACGGCGAGACGCGGAGATATGTTGCGCATTCTTACCTCGAGCATTGTCGTGGCTATGATTCCTGTCGCAGTGTAAGAGACCTTCTTCCAAGCCGAGGAGATTAGAGAGGATGCCTGTAGGTCTTTGGGCCACCCCACCGTCAGATCACTGATCTAGTGTGACTACCTAGACGACCACCATTCGGGTGATAAGGAGGTTCGGGGGGGGAGGAACCAACGTCTTACTCGATCGGTCTCACTATCGATCCCACTTTCGATCTCACTATCGGTCTCGCTCGATCGACCTCATTCGATCGATCTCACAATCGATCTCACTCAATCTATTTCATTCGATCGATCTCACACTCGATCTGACTATCGATCTCACAATCGATCTCACTATCGATCTCACTACCGATCTCACAATATATTTCACATTCGGTCTCACAATCGATCGCACTATCGATCCCACAATCGATCTCACAATCAACGTCATCATCATCAACACCACCGTCATCAACGTCATCAACATCATCATCAGCATCATCATCATCAGGGCACCATCATCACCTCATCACCGTCATCATCAACATCATCATCACCACCATCATCATCGGGACACCATCATCGTCACCATCATCATCATCAACATCATCGTCATCATCGGGACACCATCGCTATTGTCACCGGAACATCACTATCACCAGCATCACCTCCTCATCCTCATCATGCACAACATCATCAACACCATCATCTTCGGGACACCATCATCATCAGCAACATCATCACCATCATCATCACCATCCGGGCACCATCATCGTCGTCACCATCATCATCATCACCATCATCAGCATCAACGGGGCACCATCAACATCAGCATCATCATCATCAGGCCACCATCATGAACATCACCATCAACACCTCATCATCATTCTCATCATTAACATCATCAACATCATCATCATCATCATCACCATCATCGGGAAACCATCATCGTCATCAACAGCATCATCAACACAATCATCATCGGGAGACCATCATCATCATCCCCATCATCATCATCAACAGCATCATCATCAAACTCATCATCATCATCATTGGGACACCATCATCATCATCTGCATCGCCATCATCATATCATCATCCACATTATAATCATGATCATCAACGTCATCATCATCATCATTATCGGGACACCATTGTTATCATCAGCAACATCAGCATCATCAACATCACCACCACCATCGGGACACCATCATAATCACCACCATGGCCATCATCATCCTCGTCATCAACGTCATCACCATCATCATCATCATCATCGGGACACCATCATCGTCACCATGATCATCATCAACACCATCAGCATCGGGACACCATCATCATCGGAACACCACCATCACCATCATCATTTCATCATCGTCATGATGAACAATATCACCCACATCATCATCGGGACACCATCCTCATCATCAGCATCATCATCATCAACATCATCATCACTGGGACACTGTCGTCATCGTCACCATCATCATCACTACCATCACCATCATCATCATCATCATTATTGGGACACCATCATCATCATCATCAACATCAACATAATCACCATCGGGCCACCATCATCCAAACCATCACCATCTTCTCATCTTCACCCTCATCATCAACATGGTAATCATCATCGGGACACCATCATCATCAACATCATCCTCATCATCGGGACACCATCATCATGACCATCATCATCAACAGCATCATCATCATCAACGTCATCATCCTTTTTGGGACACCATCATCATCATCATCATCTCATCATCCCATCATCATCATCATCTCCAGGACCGTCAACATCATCATCATCATTGGACACCATCATCATCATCAGCAACATCAACGTCATCACCATCATCAACATCATCGGGACACCATCATAATCACCACCATGGCCATCATCAACATCATCACCGTCATCATCATCATCGGGACACCATCATCGTCACCATGATCATCACCAACACCATCAGCATCGGGACACCATCATCACCATCGGAACACCACCATTATCATCATTTCATCATCATCATAATGAACCATATCATCCGCATCATCATCTGGACACCATCATCATCATTAACATCGTCATCATCAACATCATCATCACTGGGACACCGTCATCATCGTCACCATCATCATCACCATCATCAGCATTGGGACACCATCATCATCATCAACATCAGCAACATAATCACCATCGGGCCACCATCGTCCAAACCATCACCATCTTCTCATCTTCATCCCCATCATCAACATGATGTCATCATCGGAACACCATCATTATCAACATCATCTTCATCACCAACGGGGCACCATCATCATCACCATCATCATCAACAGCATCATCATCAACATCACCATCATTTTCGGAACACCATCATCTTTATCTTATCACCCCATCATCATCAACATCACCAGGGCCATCAACACCATCATCACCGGGACACCATCATCATCAGCAACATCAGCGTCATCAACATCATCATCGGGACACCATCATCATCACCACCATGGCCATCATCAGCATCATCATCACCAGCAGCGTCGTCAGCATCATCATCGTCGTCATCATCATCATCATCATCATCATCATCATCATCATCATCATCATCGGGACACCGACGGGACTCCGTCGGGACACCGGTCGGACACCGCGCGCCTCCGGGCCCCAGACAGGAAACATTTGGTCCGGCCGCGCCTCAGCCAGAGGCGGGACACTTCTCGCCCGCCCACGCAGCTTCGCCTCGCCCGCACGCACGCACGCACGAACACGAAACCGAAACCCATTTCTCCGGTAGGGGGGCTCTCCGTTCCACTTCGATCTTTCCCCCTCACCTCCGATACTCCTACCCGCTCGTTCGGCAAGACCCTCCACCCCTTCGAGGACGAACATGGAGGGGAAGGGCAACTCGCCAGGGTCAGCGGGGTGCTCAAGAAGAAAGGCGCCACCCTGTGACAGCACATCTTCGCACAGGCCAAGGACGCCCTCAGCGCTGGCAGCCCCAGCAGCTCGTCGCGACGCCGAACGGGCAGGGGACCTCCAGGTCACAGGTTGGTGGCGCATGCGGCTCCAGGTCACACTGGACAGCCCCCCCAGCACCGCGTCGATCATGCCCTCGTAGGCGAGCGCCAGGATCTTCGAGACCGTGTGCGGGTCGGCGAAGTCCCAGCGCGCGTCGAAAGCCAGGTCCACTCCGACAAAGAAGGCGGGGATGCCGGGCTCAGCGCAGAACGCTTCCGCGTGCTCCTGCACGTCGCCCCGGCGGCGCGCCCCAGCGAGTACGTGGAGCACCGCTATGACGCGCTGGATGGAACGCTTCAGCCGCCTCACCTGCTCGCAGAACTCAAAGACCGAGAGGCCCGCCTCATGCTTGTCGGCGCTGCGTCGGTCCCTCTGCAAGTCGACCCACTCCTGGTCATGCACGATCGCCTCTTCGGCTAGGTCAGGTGCCGCTCGAGGCCGCACGGGCGCCTCCTCGGCCAGCTGGTCGATGACCCGATGGGTCTCGCCAAGGCCCTTGACGTTGATCGACATCAGGATGTGTATCGAGTGTGAGCTTCCATGGGCAGCCTCTGGTAGCCAAGGGCTCCCTCGAGGGCGCGAAGTTATTCGCGCTTCGCGCTTCGCGGTCCTCGTTCCTTCTCCCCCTCCTCCTCGTCCTCCTCTTCTCCCTTTGGGGGGGCGGCGCGAGAGCGCGAAGTTATTCGCGCTTCGCGGAGCGCGAAGCGCGAAGTTGGGAGCCTTAGATAATGCATTAGACTGATCGCATCTGGCCATGTCGAGCGCTCCCTCCAACACACGAACGAGGGAACGCGCTCCGCCGCCTCCAAGACCATGGTCTTCCCGCGCCCTGACGTCATACCACACACAGTTTGCGGGAACGGCCATGATCAGCTTCCTGAGTTTCTCGGGATCTGTCTTGGGGACCGCGCTCACGTCGTTGATTGCTCTAATGTCTGGGCGGCGCATGGAGGTCCACAAGCAGAGTGGCAAGTCGGGCCTGCAAAGATAGCGAACCCGCTCCTCCTGCGATCCGCCCAAGAAGCCGTAATGCTCCTCTAGCTTGCGCAGCTGCTGCTCACTCTTGCCAGCCCATTTCACCGCGTTGCTCTCCTCGGCGTAGAACTGGGCCTCGGGCTCGCAGGGCCGTCAGCATGTCTACTGTCCGCTCGGTGGTCACCTCGTCGCTCGGATGAAGCTGGCGTGGACCTGACGTTTGCGGGAGCCCGAGTAGGTGATCTCGCCAAGTTTGAGCAGCTCGCTGATCGCCTGCACGACTGTCACCGAGCCCAGCCGGCGAGCATCGCCAAGCCCCTGGGCCATCCGAATGGCGCGTGGCTGGATCTGCCCCCTGCTGCTCCACCTGATCGTCTGAGACCGCACTTCTGGGCGGGGGCGGCCTGCCTGCTGCTGCAGTCCTCCAGCGCAGAGGCGGCTCATCGCCTCCCAATATCTCGTTGGCATGCCGATGCGCAGCTCGACGATGACAACGCACTCGGGCCAGGGCTGCAGTGGTGCTGGAAGAGCAGCGCGACCAGCCAGCAGAACTTGACTAAGCTCGTCGAGGCCAGGGAAGGCAACGCCGTCTCCGCATGGGCGGCGCCGCCTTGGCCTTCTCCAGAGATCGGTCTCCAACGTACCTTCCGTCCATCACGCAGCCATTGTGAAGTTTGCTTCTGTGGCGCCTCCGGCTGCCAAGGCGAGGGAGGCAGGGGTCAGAACCCGGTCCCGCCCTTGGGATCTTGTCCCTTGGACGTGCCTCCCTTCTGGCCCTTCGAGCCGCCCTTGCCCTTGCGGCGCCGCAGCTCGGGCTGGATGCGCTCCTCGCGCTGGCGTTCCATCTTTGAGTGTGTCGTCGCCTCCGAGCCGATGTCGATGTCGATGTCGATGTCGATCGCGAGGTTGATCGCCGAGCCTAGCGCCGCCTGGGCGCGGAGGCGGGCCGCGCCCGCGGCGCCGTGGGCGCGAGCCTCGCAGGAAGGTAAACCGAGAGGTGCCTGAGCCCGAGCTCTGTTACAGCTGTGCGCGGCCCGCTTAGCTTCGACCGGAAGAGGTGCGCTCCCGACCCGCGGATCAAAAAGAGCCCGAGCTCCACCTGACCGTCTGAATTCAGCTTCGCTTACAGTCGGGGATGGGCAGACCTCCTACCCCGACACGTCGATTCAGGAATGGGCCGATTTCGGTTCGCGAGAGGGCGTCGCGGCCGTCGTTTTTGCGGGTCCAGGTCCGTCGGTCCCAGGCCGTTGTCACTAAGGGGAGGTTTACTAAAGGGAGGTTTGTCCACCGCCGATACAGGGCCAGATCATCCTTGCACTCACCGGGAGCGAAGTCGACCGCCGCGGCCGTCGCCCAGAGGACCCGCCACTCTTCGCCGCGCTACGTGCGCCCACGTGCTGCTGCGTCGGCCAGTTCCGAACCGAGAGCGGCCCCGAGGCGCGGAGGGGCTCCTGTAGCTCTCCCCTCCCGCCCGCTTGAGGTCGGGCGGGGGGCTATGGGCCCAGCTGTCGACCGTCGCTGCGGCGGCCAAGCCCTGGCCCGCGCAGCCGCTTGTGCACCGTCCCGCCTGCGCCTCGAAGCCGCGGAGCACCGCCTCGAGGCCCTCCGCGTCCGGCGCGTCCACAGACTGCGACACTGCGTAGCCCCTGGCCTCCAGCGACGCCCTGGCGCCAGGGTCCCGGAGCCCAGCCTGCTCGCGCTGGAAGGCCCCTTGCCGGAATCTGTGGCCCCACCGCGGGTCCGCGCCGCTGGTGGCCGCGACGCCCTTCAGCTCGGCGCGGATGGCGGCCGCGCAAGCGGCAGCGCCCGCGGGCGGGCTCGCCGCGGCGGCGGCGGCCACGGGCGGCTCGCCCTGGGGAGCAGCAGCAGCCGCAGCGCCGCCCTGCCCCGCCGAGATGGGCCCCCCCACCTCAGCGCCGGCGCCGACGGCGTGGAAGGCGGAGAGCCCGCCGTCGGGCGGACCCTGGCTGGCCCAGTGACTGGCCTCGGGGCGGCGCGCCCTCTGGCGGGGTTCGATGCCGGAGGGCGGGGGCGGCGGCAGCGCTGGGCCCTCGGGCTCGGCGCCCGCGGCGGGCAGCTCACGATCGTGGGCTCGAGCACGTCCGTGCGCGCGGCCCCGCCGGGGTGTGGGCGGAGGGCCTCGAGCTGGGCGCGCAGGCGCGCCGCCTCCGCCGACCGGCCCCGGCGGCTGCAGCGCCGGCCCAGCAAGCCTCAGGAGGGGAAAAAACACACAGACACAATGAATCGTCGATTCCCAGGAAAATATGGGAAAATATGGGAAGTGGGGGGGAGACAGAAACCCAGAAAAATAGAGGGAAAAAGGGGGAATAGTTTGATTTGTGTGTATTTCTTTGTGTGTCCTGGGGCCCCTTCAAAGCCGCCGCGCCACAACGTGCCTACGGTGCCCACGCAGCCGGCGCACGCGGCGCCCGCGCGGATTGCCTCGCGGCCGCTCGGGGCGCCCCATGCGTGGCTCAGGCCGCTCAGCGTGACGAACAGCGCGACAAGGTCCCAGGCGACTGCCCACCGCCGGCGTGAGTTCTCCGTCGTGAGCACGGCCGTCCCATCATCTGACGGAGCGGACGGCAGTGGCATGTTGGATGCTGCGGATGGGGGCCAAGCCCCACGGACCTCGGTAGAAATAACCCATGCCTGGGCTAAATGTTGAGCCGACTAACACACTATGGGGAGGGGAACTGAGATCTGCCCTTCACGTTAAGTCACACTGAAAGATCTCATTCTCAAATCATCATCATTATCACCATCATTATCACCATCACCATCACCTCCATCATCATCACCATCACCATCATCACCAGTCATCATCAATCATCGTCAGCATGACCATAACCCTCATCATCACCATCATCATCAACATCATCACCAGCATCAGCGTTATCGCTATCGTCACCATTACCAACTATCATCATCAAACATCGTCATCGTCATTCTGACCATTATCATTATCATCAGCATCATCATCCTAAGCATCAACATCATTGGCATCACCATCATCAGCATCATCATCATCACAATCATCATCATCGCCATCGCCATCGCCATCGTCATCCTCGTTATCGTCAGTGTGCCTCTGAGTGATACTGAGTAGTGAGGGGGAGGAGGAGGAGGAGGAGGAGGAGGAGGAG
>CAUYUJ010020704.1:137500-205806 GCA_963575745.1 Prorocentrum cordatum
AGGATGAGGAGCAGTGTGGGGTGACTTTCGCGACTTGCCCCGCGTTCTCCTTCCTTAGATGATTCCGCTCTCTGGAGGCATCCGAGAGTCACGCGAACCATCCAGGGGAGATCCCAGGAGGTTTCAGAAGGGGCTGTAGCAGTGACAAATTCACAACTTCCCACGGGGTGCCCACATATTTGATTTCTCTGTGACAGTGAATTTGATCGAACATATATAGCCGTGGAGGTAGACGTCGTAACGTCCGGCTCCTCAAACGACGGTCCTGGGACTCGCGAAACCGCCCAGCTGGCACCACTCCAATTTTTTGTCGAGTTTCATGATGAGCACGGCGGCCTGGACAGATCTGGCTAAATCATTGAGAAGGGGGGGGAAGGGAGAGAGGGAGAGAGAGCGAGGGAGATATACATCTGTTTGTGTACATATATACAGGCGTAAATGCATCTGTGTATCTGTCCAAATCTTGAGAGAGAGAGAGAAAGAGCGATCAACAAAACGAACATCTTCATACGTTTGTATACGTATGCACGTAGATGTGTACAACGACAGAGAGAGAACCAGAGAGAGAGAGAGACAGAGACACGAGAGCAAGCGAGTGGTCAACGCGTCCTGGGCCCCTGTTCACGGCGTTGGCTCGGCCGCGTCGCGTCATCAGCTTGGTCCGTAGTGTGGTCCGGCTGAGATCGGTGTGGGTGCCCTTGGTGTCGGCACCTACGGTCGTAGATCCCTCGTGGTGCCATGGGCGTCCCTGGCAATCCCAAGGATGCAGGGACGTGCACCGAAAAGAACCATAAAGTTATCACGAAATTGTCAAACTGCATGCGACAAACCTTGTTATCGTGCTAGCGCAGCAGCGCAGCAGCGCAGCAGGGAGGATGTTGAGTTCAAGACCCGTTCCTGTTGAGTGCCATATCTGAACTGGCGCGGGTCGTCAACATTCCATCCTTGTCCGCAGCCTCGTCATCCCCCTCATCCTTTCTCCTACGTGACCATTTTGGCTCAAGACGACTTTGTACCTCGGGCAGAGAGCGGAGACTTCTGATCCGAGGCTAGACCACGGTGAGTGTTTGGCAACCACGACACCTGCGTCGTCCCACGTGGGTCAACTAAGGCGTTTCCAGTTCCTGCCTGAGGCAGCGCTCTCCCTCCCAGCATGGCGGGTGGAAGTAACGAAACAAAAAACAATACGTCCAAGAAGCTTGAGCGCAGGGACACCGAGACGTCAACCCCTCGGCGTCCTCGTCGTCGCGATAGTAGTGCTGGTCACATGTCCGAGATCTCTGCCCCAGCTCCCATGCCTCCAGTCGCCCCTCGCCGTGGGCGTAGCGGAAGGCAACATGGCGGCGGTGAGACGGGAACACCATGTCAGAAGTCGAGGAGTGATCGCGGCTCGTGCTCCCCCAGCGAATATCGGCGGCGTGGCAGGCGAGGTCCCCGATGTAATGTTGCTGACGCCGTAGGCCCCGCATTCGAGGAGGCTTCCCTTGCCGCCCCAACTTTTTTTCGCCCTCGCCGTCAAGGAGGCAGATGCAGGCTGGGACCTTTCCGTCGACTCCGACTGCAGGCGCGACTTGCTATGGGATTGGTACCCCCAACAGGCACTCCCGCTCCAGACATTCCTGTCGCATGGGCCCCTTCCGATTCTCGTTGTGGCCCTACTGGCGGTGTAGATGGGTCTGCGTCTCTTCTTCTTCTTCTTCTTCTTCGTGTGATGTTGGTAACATGGGCCCGTCAGTAACCAGTTGGAGGACGTGCATGACGCACCATTCAAAACGTTCCAGGATACATGCATGATTGAGATGTCTCTTGTGTGCATCGGTGCGATGCAGGTTGCGCTGCTGGCCGCGCTGCAGGCTGCGTCTGGCCCGCTCTTTGAGAAGTTCGATGCGAATGTGACCAAGAAGTTCGACCACCTGCTCAATCGGCCCGGTCAGACATATGCAACCAAGTGGAAAGGGTGGCACTGCTTCAAGCTGACTTATCCCGACATCTAGAACAGTTGGATCTGGCTGCGTCTCGAACGCGTGAGGACCCCCAGCTCACGAACGATTCGGACCGCCCGAAGGACTTCTTGGTCTCCACGATCATGGCCAAAGAGGAAGTTGCTATGTCGCAGGTGCAGCAAGGGCATTCAGCATTGGATCGCTGATGCGGGCTACTCGTTGGGCCAGGAGTGCCGCATGGAGGTCGCTCGAATGGCCAAGCTGTTCGTGTTGCGAATGCACGGGCCCATGGAGGCGACGGTGCTGGTTCGGCCCCCGCCATTTCCAGGCCCGCCTCAAATTGTCTCCTGGGCTGTGGCTCTCCTTCAGCACTCAGGGCCCTGGTGGTCGCAATATTGCGAAGGCCTTGCGGCCGGTGCCGCCGACCCTCCATGGCGGCGACAACCACGGCCACCACGACGAAGCTCTCGGAGGCCTCCTGGGGGTAGTTTGGGGGCCTCTTGGGAAGCTCTTGGGAGCCGCTTGGGAGCCTCGTGGGGGCCTCTTGGGGCTTCCTGGGGGTCTCTTTGAGGCCTCTTGGGGCTTCTTGGGGGGCTACATTTCTTTGTATGTGGGCTTCGACACGAGCCGGTGCGACGTGGCACGCGAACGGGCTTACCTGCTGTGCGTGTCGCCCTCGAGTCCTTCTCCGTGCTTCCCTATAAGCTGTGCGTCGACCGCGACGTTGGCGTCGTGACGTACCAGTGGGTGCTGCAGGCACGCATCCACGTCTCGCCGTCTTCGCCTCCGACGGTTTCCTGGGACAAGAACTGCGTCGCGGACGTCGGTGTTGACTTCCCGAAGTTGGTGGATGGACATCGCCTCTTCCGCGTTCGAGAAGCGCGTGATCCAGTGGTCTGGGTAACACGTTCCTTGGGCTCACAGGAGTACATGGGCCGAATTTCAGAGCCCTCTCCCATCACGATGGCGCTGCTATGGGTCGTCGCCTGAAGTTGCTCAGCGAGATGTTTATGTCCAACTTGGTTGTCGCGCTGCAGGCGGCTAATGGCGGTCGAACTGCTCTGAGGGAGTTGTGCTTACATGCTCGCATCGGGCATGGCAATTTTTGCGTAGTACCTTTTCAGGTACACCTGTGGTGGTGTCGCTGCTCTGGTCCCGCGACTCTCTGGTGCGTAGGCCTCTGAACTTGTCGAGGCAAGCCTCGTCCCAGGGCGAGTTTTGCATCCTCAGCTGCGTGGCGCCTCGATTACGTTGCCCCGTTGGAACGCGCACCTTGTCGAGCTTGCCCCATCCCCCATTCGTGTAATAATCAAGGGCTCCCTCGAGGGCGCGAAGTTATTCGCGCTTCGCGGTCCTCGTTCCTTCTCCTCCTCCTCCTCGTCCTCCTATTCTCCCTTTGGGAGGGCGGCGCGAGAGCGCGAAGTTATTCGCGCTTCGCGCAGCGCGAAGCGCGAACTTAGGAGCCCTTGTGTAATTAGCAAGCGTCGTATTCGACGGATCGAAGTTGCCCGAGGGAGCCCTCTACGATTCGGCATAGCGCTGCGGTGTGATTCTGGTGCTGATGCTCGTTCGCGGCGGCAGTCATTTCCAGGGGACTCGTTTCGGAAACGTGTTTTGCTGGGGCTTGCAGAGCTCACTCCCGCGTTGGCGCCCAGGGGCCGTCCTCGAAGTCGGCGGTCGATCAGACATTCACTGCGTCGCCCCCGTAGCTTTCGTGTGGAAGTTTTCAGCGGGCGCTCTGCCGTTGGGAACCCCAGGGGCTGTTTCTGGCAGTGGTCTCAGATCGCTCTCCCATGGTAGTCCGCGCGATGGTCCGCCTGTAAGAGAATGATTCCTCGCGTCCTCGATCCCTCCCGCGTCGCGTCGTGTCTGGCCCCCGTCTTGCCTGGCTGGTGGTCGATTGCGGGCGGCTCGTCGATTGCTCTCGGTGCGAGCCCCCTGAGGCCCTTCGCTGAGCCACTGACTGCAGGCAGGCTGCTGGTCGGGCGACACACGACCTTCGACTCGAGCGGCTTCTTCCTCCAAAAGCTCGGCCACACTCTTCTTCGTCGTTGGTCGCCCTGATCCACCTCTCTCCCTGGTGCTGTATTCCTTTTTCTTTCCATTTTCCCAAGATAGAGAAGGAGAGCTACTTTTAGGTCGGGCCTGTCCCCCTACAGGGGGAGTTTCGACGAAAGATAACAAATACCCCAACAATAGTCAAACAATTGTCCAAAAATAGTCTGGGGACCATGTTTTGAGTATGTTCTGACCTTCTTGGGTTTTTGGGGGGTATTTTTTACTTCTTAAAGCTACTTCTTTGTTCCGGGTCGCCGGTCGCCCTGCCGGTTCGGCCGAGTCCCGCCGTCGTCTCCTTTGACCCCGCTGCGCGATCGGGCCGCGGTCGGTGCGGCCGCCGCCGTTTTCAGTTCCGTAGCTGGGCAGGTCTTGGCTTCCGCGATACAAGTGCTCTCCTCGGCGATGCGATCGAGCGGACGCTGGGGCTCTCCTTGTCAGATCCCCCCACCTCCACAGCCACCTCGGATCACCCAACCAAGACACATAGAACACCAGAGAAGCTGTATTCACTCATCTCTCTGGACACGCTTGACTGTTTCCCTGTCCCACTCCCAGGGGTCCCAACATGAGGGTCGTGTGTGCACTCCTACTCGTGATTGCCTCCGGCCTGTGCGAGATGCTTGCCCCTGTATGGGGTGAGATCATGATGAACTGCCAGACCGAGCTCTTGACCTTGTTGCTGCTACTCGCTGCATACTTCGTCGGCTTCTTAGCGCGAATGCGCGATCACTGAAATCATTGGTCAAGAATGTGGCTGGATCGAAGAACATTTTGCTGTCTAAGAGCACAGTCCCAGCAAGTGATTATCAAATTAAGCACAATGTCCGCCCTGCAGGGGGGTTGGCGTCTCAGATCCCTCGACGTGCTACTGATGTTCCTGGCATCCCCAAGTACGCAGGGAGCTCCATTGACGAGAACCACGAGGTCACCAAGAAGCTGTCACCCGTCAGGACGTTTCAGCAGCAGGTGGTCGACGTGCGAATCTTGGGCCAAGCCAAACAAGAGGGTATAGCCTAGAGTAACCCGTCCTGGTGACCCGCGAATTGTGACGTCATGTAGCCATGTGACGGCTCATCCGCCTAACAAGCTGTCTCATTGTGCGTGCATGTTGCATGCGGTTGAATGCGGAACACGTTGAATGTGCTGTTTGTTGTGGCACAGCTCCAGGCGCCATTGTTCTTCGTTGTCCTTCCCCCTGCCTGTACGTCGCTTCCTCCGTCCCTGCCCCTTCTCTCTCCCTGATCCCTGCCTGCCTGTCCTCCCCGCGTCTTGAGCTCTCTCGGTGCCCCTTCTCCGCGCGCCCCTCGCTGGCATCGCCCTGTCCCCCCCCCCCGAGCACCGCCTCCTTCCCTGCTCCCCCCCCCGTGCTGGCGCCGCGCCCTCGTCGCCGCGAGTGCCACTGCCGCCGCGCTCGCTCACCAGGGGACAGACGAGAGGGCAGAGCGTGCGGACGAGAAGGAGGCGAGGAAGAAGGGTATGATGGTGGTGTAGATGCTGATGGTGATGGTGATGGTGATGTTGATGGAGATCGTGATGGTGATGATGACGGTGATGGTGATGGTGGTGACGACGACGACGACGACGACGACGACGGCGACGGCGACGACGACGACGACCACGACGGCGACGTCGACGATGATGATGCTGATGAGGATGAGGAGGTGGTGGAGAAGGGGAAGGCTATCCCTGGGCTACTCCTGCCCGCGATAGTGGCGTTTCTTCAAAAGGCCGCCCTAGCGGGGGTGCACAACTCTTCTACTTCTCCACTCCGAGCGTAGGAGGCGAGGGAGAAGAAGGCGAGAAAGAAGACAGTAATGTGGGCGATGTGGGTATGTATGGTGATGGTGATGATAAGGAAGAGGCAGGGGAGGCTGAGGATGAGGAGGAGGAGGCGGAGGAGGAGGAGGATGAGGAGGAGTTGCATGAATAGGAGAAGCAAGCTCGACGTGACCCTGCCGCCGCCGATTGGGGCCCCGCCAGCCGAGGCGGCCGACAAAGACCACGACGAAGACTCCGACGTCGGCCTCGTCGGGAGGCGATCGGTACCTCCCTCCTCTCCTCCTTCACCTCCTCCTCCTCCTCCTCCTCGTCCTCCTCCTCCTTCTCTTCCTCCTCCTCCTCCTCCTCCTTCTCCTCCCCCCCCTCCTCCTTCTCCTCCTTCTCCTCCTCCTCCTCCTTCTCTTCCGCCTCTAGCTCATTGTTCTCGTCCACCTCTCCCTCTTGCGAGGGGGTCAAGCAGCAGTTGAGCGTTAAAATCCTTCTCCTCCCCCTCCTCCTCCTCCTCCTCCTCCTCCCTCTCCTCCCGCTCCTCCTTCCTTCCTCTCGCAGTCCTCCTCCTCCTCCTCCTCCTCCTCCTCCTTCGCCTCCTTCTCCTCCTGCCCCCCCCATCTCTACGGCTTGACCTATCATGTGCGCTTTTCAAGTATGACACGCCTCGGTGCACGCGTATCGTGAGCCATCGGTGAGTCCGAGCCTATCTCCCACCCAAGAGGCTGGGGCGGACATGCGGCCAGCTATGCCGTCCCGCCAAGACTCCCTGGCATCGTTCGGACGTGCGCAACTTTTCTCGGCGAGAGCCATGGAGGACGATCCTGGACCATCGAGCCAACAAAAACACGCGCGACACCGAAACATGCACGGGAAGTGACGTCCGAGCGACGGCGAGAGGATGTTGTGCGGCACGGCGCGGTGCTGGGCCCTTTTTTGCCCGCGCCGCCGCGGGGCACGCCCGGACCGCGGGCCGAGGCTCGGCTTCTGGGAGGCATGCTCTCGCAGAGTTCGGGAGGGCCCCGCCTGCGGCCGATGGGGTGGACAGAGCCCCCAACAGTGACACGTCGATTAGTGAATTGTCCGTTCTCGGTTCTCGAGAGGGCGCCGCGGCCGTTATCTTCCAGGCTTGCGCCCGCCAGGTTTGGGCCTCGGGTCGTTTTCACTAAACCACGTTTTACTAAAGGGAGGTCTGTCCATCCCCGGCTGCGGCCGAATGAGGAGGTTGGGAGCGCTGGGCACCACCAGGAAGACAAGCTCATCGGGGCGCCGTGATCGTCCTTCGTACCGTGGCCCTGGGGGCGGGGCACTGGAGGCGCCCAGCCACCGCCCCCCAACCGTAGGCCATCTCGGGCCGAGGGCCACGGCTTGCCATCTACAAGGGATCGTCGACGCGCCACCAGGCGTGCCAGTAGGGCGGGCCGGGCGTTTCGTTGGAGGCGTCCCCACCGCCGATGACCCGGTCGCTTACTCTCGAGCTCCCGACGCCGAGCATTGCAACAGCGGTGCGGGCGGCAGGCGCCTCCTTCTCAAGAGGGGGCTCTCGCTTGGCTCTTGCTCGAAGTGGGTGCTCTTCACTCCGGGAGAGCTCTGCTCAGTGCTGCCCCGCCATGGCCGAAGCAAGCTGCAGCGCGTTCTGATTGGGGCCGGCTGAGACGTCTCGTGCTGCCGAGCACTGATACCATGAGGCACGCCGCGCTTGATGCCATCGATCCCCACGCGCTCCATGCATAGGCAGATGCTGTCGCCAGCTTTTGAAGCTAACTTTGCCGAGGGTTGGTCGCTCCGATATACCTTTGGCGCATTCTGCGCGGCTCCAGGTGGTGGACCCTGAGACGTGCCCACGGGGAGCATTCCACATGTGTTTTGAGTGCGCATCATGTCCATGATGAGGGATGTCTGGTCCACAACTGAACATCGAATGTGCCTGCTCCAGAGTGTTCCGGATCTTTCCGTAGCTGCTCGAGTAGTCATTCGTCTAATGAAGGATTGTTTGAACAGTCCACAAGTGTTCTGGCACTCAGTGGCTCAAAAACTTCGGCAACTTTTTACTTGCCGCTTCTTCTTGTTCTTCCTGTCCTTCTCCACCCTTCCCCTTCTTGCGTCCTCCTCCCATGCGATGGTGATTTGGACATCCTTGCTAGCAGCCGTGCGGCCTCTTGGGCTGCAACTTGCTCTTGGTACTGAGCGCTGTCCTGACGCTAGTCCTTACGCATGTCGTTGTGAGATGCCTCCTTTTGAAATGCATGGTCGGTAGGGCCATGTTGGGACGCGCGCACATACCGCCAGTTTCAGTCTTCCTCCCCTCGCTTCTGTGCTCGCCCCCCTTCCTCCTCCTCCTCCTCCGGGGCCTCTGCCTGCCACCCGGGACCGGCCGGTATGCCCAAGTCTGGGCTGCGAGCCAAACGGTTGCAGCCTGTATTGGTGCCAGTCCGGAGTCAAGACAGTGCACCTGTTTGTTCTGCCCTTGCCGCGGCGGCCTCGCGTGACCAAAAGGTCAGCGCCGCCCTCTTGCGTTGTTCTCCTCCTCGTCCTCTCTTCCTCCTCCTCCTTTGGGCGTTTTTGTTGCTGGCCAGGAGCTCCTCCGATGCTTGCTGCGGGCAGCAGCATTGCTGTGGCGGTTTTCAATATGAGAGGTCATTGAGTCCATCTCCATCTCGAACAGCGAAAACACGAGGTCGGACGATCCCGTGGGCCGTATGTGCTCTGAGCTTACAATCCTAGCGGCCCTCTCGAGCCTGACCAGCATCATATTCAAATGGGTCGGCTTCCCTGGGCGGGTCGTTTAGGCGTGGGCGGTAGACTCGGGCAAGACACTGTCGTCCCGTCTGACCATAGCGCGGGGCTAAGCAAAAAGTCGCGCCGCACCAGCTGGCACAGAAGGAGGAATCGGCCCAGACATCCGGCGGTCTAATTTTTTGATGCGTGGACCCTCGGAAGTCTGGACGACCTCCGTAGGGCCGGCTTTTCGTCCCGAGTCGTTTTTTGACGGCCCCTGGACACGCGGAGGGCCCCCCGAGGTCGAACGGAGCAATAACTGGCCGCTCCAATTTTTTCGGAGCATCGGATCTCTGGGGGCGGGAAAGCCGTCGGCAGGGATTGGAAGCGTCGAGCAGACTGTCCGGGACGACACTTTCACGTCGCCGGTGGCAGGTTTCCCTTGCGCCCCCAGCCTTCGTGACAGAGCTGACTCGGTGCGAGGTGAGAATTGCGCTTCGCGCATCGCGGCTCGTTACGTTGCATCTTCGGGCCTCGTCTGTCTCCAGAATGAGTGTCTTCTCTTGTGCGAGACGCGTCGATGCGGTCTCGGCGTGGATTGGGCGTGCATTCGACACGGTTTCGACGTGGATTCGACGCGGATGCGACGAGTCTGGCACGGATCCAATACGGATTCGATGCGGATAGGGGCGCGACGGGACAGACAAGGCCCCCCGATGATGCAACAGAAGGCTCGGGCTGGAGCCGATGAAAAGCAACCATGGATGAAGGCAGCATGGATTTGTGACGGGCCCCGTTCCCATACGAAGTTGACTCGCTTGGCCGCCAGGTGAGGTGGCATTGGCTTCATTCGTCGCGGGGTACTTTCCCTTTCGGCGGCAGGCCTGGGGGGGAAGTGAGAAGGAGCGGGCCTCTCCAGAAGGCTCGGACGTCCCCCGAAGTTTCTCGGCCTTTCCCGGAGACGCAGAGACCTTATCGGAAGGCCCGCGGGCTTCTGAAATAGAGGAACGAAGAATGACATAAACATAAGAACTCGGAGGTCCGCGCGGATTTCTCGGATCCGCGCTGGACCCCCCTACCTGGCGCGCGGAGCGCGCCAGGGGCGGCGCCGGAGGCGCCGCCAAGGGTGGGCCCAGCCCCGATCCGCGAAATCCGCACGGACCTCCGAGTTCTTATGTTTATGCCACTCTTTGTTCCCGTATGAAGCCCTTCCCCCCCCCCTCAATGCTAATTCAAGCTTCGCGCGGACCGCCCTCAGCGTCGACCGGAAGAGGTGCGCTCTCGACCCGCGAATCAAACATATTGTTCCCCTATGAGAGGCCCCGCCGCAGGGCCTTCTCTTCCTCTCTCCCCCCCCCTCGCTCGCCGCGGGAGGCCCCAGGGAGGCGCGCCCTTCTCCAGGGCGGCGGCGCGCGGGCGCGAGCGGCCACCGCGCGCCGCGCCGAGCGGGGCGCAGAGTGCGACGTCGGACGGCCCGGGAGTTGTACGGCCCAGGCCTCCCGGGAGCCAGCAAGGGCTCCCTCGAGGGCGCGAAGTTATTCGCGCTTCGCGCTTCGCGGTCCTCGTTCCTTCTCCTCCTCCTCCTCGTCCTCCTCTTCTCCCCCTTGGGGGGCGGCGCGAGAGCGCGAAGTTATTCGCGCTTCGCGCAGCGCGAAGCGCGAACTTAGGAGCCCTTGCATTCGGTCCCCCCCTGTCGGGAGCCTTGAGACGGTCAATGCAAACGGGGGTCAGCCAGGGCACCAGATCCTGAAGGATCCTGCGAAGAGCCCCTCTGGCGGACCCGGGTTGGCAAGCCGCTCGTGGCCGCGAGGCGGCCGCGCATGTTGGTTGACCCGGGCTTGCGAAGGCCTGCGGTGCAGTTTTTGTCCCCTGCATTGCAGTTTTTGGTTTCCTGCTGACCCGGGTCTGTATTGACCCGGGTTAGAAGATCCCCGACCCTGGGGCGCGTCGGGACGGTCGAAGTGGGTACGGCAAGATTGGGTACAGTCGGGCACGGTCGAGGTCGGTTCGAGGAGGGTGCCCCAGTGTTCCTCGTGTCTGTAGGGTGCTCTCTGGCGGCGTGTTTTGTGTCTTGTTCTCTGTGTGTTCGTGATCGGACCCGCGGAGGGTCTCACGTTCTTGAGGGATGCTCTTCTGGCCTAGGTCCGATTGCACAAAGACCGACAGCAGTTCCTGCTCATATTTGCCAGGACTCGCTGTCGGTGCCGCCGCGGACGGTGTCCGTTTGAGACAGAAGGCCGCCTGCCCAACAGCGGCCGCTGTTGTCGTTGGGCACTGCGGGCATTTTTCCCGTACCCATTTCTCGGGTGTTGCTAGAAGTGACCCTGGCCCAAGGTGCCCCCAGGATTCCCAAGGAGGCCCCCAAGGCCTCCAGCGCACCCCTCACGAGGCCCAGAGGGCCCCATGGGCTCCAAGGTTGAGAGAAAAACTGGGGGCACCTTGAGCCAGGGGCACCTTTAGCAACCCCCGAATTTCGGGCGTCCAAAGAGCTTGCCGGGGGCCTCTCGGGAGCCTCTGGGCCCTCCAGCGTCGCCCCCCGCTGGTAGCTGCCCGGTCCAACGGAGGCGCGTCCTGGGCGGGGGTGGCGGAGAATTAAGGAGCGGCCTCAGCATGAGGAGAGGGGCTTCGTTTCACGAGGAGTTGTTTCGCAAACCCATAGAAGGTTGTGACATCAGTTTCGGGCGCAGGGGCCCGCGTCAGAGTCGGCGGCGAAGGATGTGCGTCCGACTGCATTTTCTATGTGCTGCCCCGGCATGGAACAGGGGGGCCCTCAAGCACGCTGTGCTTCACGCCATCGAGCCCCAGCCGTGCAGATGGACATCTGGGCAAACTCCGAGCACAGTATATGACTACCACCACCAAGACCGAGAATCATCAACGATGCGACGGTCCCCCTGCCGCCGTCCACGGTGACCGGGCTGCCCCCTCTTTCTTGAGGACCGACACAGAACTCCTCAAAGCACAACTCTTTCTGGCTTTCTGTCAGGAGGGACAGAAACACACAGACACAATTAATCGGCGATTCCCCAAAACATATGGAAATATATGGGAAGTGGGGGGGAAGACATAAGTCCAGAAAATATGGGAAAATATGGGGAATAGTTTTATTTGTGTGTATTTATTTGTGTGTCCTGGGGCCCCTCTCTATTTAGGACCGACGCAGAGTTCATCAAAGCACAACTCTTTCCGGCGTCCCGGTTGCAGTGCGGCGGTGCCCCCCGAACACGGACCTCCTGCCTGCGCGGCCCGCCCGTAGAGCGCTCGTCTCCCAGGGAAGGGCGGTGGCCCCCCTGCGCGGTGTGAAAGCGGCTAGCTGTGTTGGGGCCTTCGGCCCTGACCTTCTAGAGAGCTATCTTTTAGCACGGGAGGCCCAAAAACCCAAAAAAAGAAGCGAAACAGCCGAAGACCAAGACACAGAATAGCGCTGGGATAGGGTTTTAAGTCGCGTGCTGTTTTTAGCCCTCCTGGAAGGTCAGGGGGGGAGGGGGCTGGGGACGGGCGGGTGTGTTGCAGCATCGCTGACGCACATCAGAGACACTGCTCGGGCGACGACCTGCTGCCCCCTGGCGAATCCCTACCGGGCTCTGGGAGCGCCAGGAGGGCGTGGCCCAGACACCGCCGCCGGGTCCAGCACGGGCCTGGCCAGGGAGCAGTGGATGCGTGCAGATCTCGCCGCCCCGGTTCTGGTCCTCCCCCTCCTGGTCCTCCTCCCCCCGCCTCGCCTGCTGCTCCTCGTCGTCCTCGTCGCCCTCCTCGCTTCCTTCTGGTCCTCCTCCTCCTCCTCGTCCTCGCCCTCGTGCTCCTCGTCCTCCTCCTCGTCCTCCTGCTCCCGTCTCGCCTCGCTCCTCTCCCTGCTCTCCCTCCCGGTTGCCTCTCGGCCTCCCTCCGAGGCGAGACGCGGGGCACGGGCTCGTCGTTCTCGGGCTGGCTGAGCGCGCTGAGCTCCCTGGGGAGGGAGAGGAGGCGCACCGAGGCGGAGGTGCAGGCCTTCCTGCAGGCGGCTGGGCATCGGCCTCCTTCGGCGCTCAGCCGACGCTCGCTCCTCCTGCTTCTCCTCCTCTTCCTCCTCCTCCTCCTCCTCCTCCTCCTCCTCCTCCTCTGCCTCCTCTGCCTCCTCGTCCTCCACCTCCCTCCCCCCTCCAACTGGTGGCGGTGGTGGTGGACAGCGGGTCCATCAGTGGGAGGTGGCCCAAGTGGCGGGTGAAGAAAGGGCCTCTTCTGGAGCCGGTTGGTGCCCAACAGGGGCCCTGAAGGGCCCCATTCAGGGCTTCTCTCTCCCCATGTGGATCACCCCCTCTGACCTTCCAGAGAGCTATCTTTTAGCACGGGAGGCCCCAAAACCGAAACAACGAGACGAAACAGCCGAAGACCAAGACACATAATAGCTCTGGGATAGGTGTTTAAGTCGCGTGCTATTTTTTAGCCCTCCTGGAAGGTCAGGGGAGAAGGGGGCGGGCCTTCTCAAACGGCTCGGAAGGCTCATGGTCTCCGAAGGGTTTTCTGAGCCTTCCCCCAAAAAGCCGCAGAGCACCTGCCAGGGGGCGCGAGGGCCTCCGAGAGAAGTCCCGCCGCCTCCCGAGAAGGCTCTTGCTCCCTCTCGCTTCCCCCCGGGCGCGCAGCCGAACCGTCATGTCGAGGTGTCGCCAGAGCCCAGTGCTTCGGATGTCTATGTCAGACGTGGTCTTCGCGGCGGAATCCTGGCGACGATTCTGGTCCCCATCTCATTTCTCACAGCATGGCTCCCCTTACAGAGCGGGCGAACAGGTCTTTGTTTCCCCAGCCGTAGTAGGCTTCGGGTGAGGGGGGCCCGACGCTTTGAGGGACATGCCACTGATGAAGGAGCCCCAGGACACACAAATGAATACACACACACACACACACAAATCACACTTTTATTCATATTTACACATATTTTCTGGGCTTCTGTCTTCCCCCTCCCCCACTTCCCATAGTTTCGCATCTTTTCTTGACCATCGACGATTAATTGTGTCTGTGTGTTTCTTTCCCTCCTGAACTGAATCGCTTCCTCAGCACATGTGTTCTCGCACCTGGTTCCCTGGCTGCAGCCGGATCGGGGACACGTCTCCCTAGGAAGGGGGTTCCGTCCGTTGCGCGCTTCAGGTACCTGTCCAGGCAGGGCGAGGTCAGCGGGGGTGAGGCTCTGCATCTTGCTGCCCACTGTGCGCCGTTCTTGGGCAGCGACACCTCTGCCAGAGTGCGCGCTCTCCCTGGGGGTTGCAGGCTGGCTTCCGCAGACCACGCCACGGTCTCCGCGGAGCGTGCAGCAGCTCGGCCGTCAGTTCAGTGGTGACCGAAGAGCCGGATGCAGGGGCGAATGAACCATCATCAATCGGGGGTGGACAGAACCCCCAACAGTGACACGTCGATTAGTGATTTGTCCGTTTTCGGGTCTCAAGAGGGCGCCGCTGCCGTCATCTTCAGGCTTGCGCCCGCCAGGTTTAGGCCTCAGGTCGTTTTCACTAAACCACGTTTTGCTAAAGGGGGGTCTGTCCATCCCCGAATCAAGCGTGCATGTCTCATTCGCCAGGTCTTTCGCTCTCCCGCGAGACAAGGCTTGCGCCATTTGGGTCGAGCCGGTCCCTCCCCTGTGACGCTTCCGCGCCGCATGGCTGGTGGAGTATTGGGGCGTGCTCCCTTACCTCAGGTTGTCCGTATTATGCCTGGTCAGACTCGTTTTGCCGAAGAACCTTGCGCAGCCTTGTCCTCACCATACCCAACTGATGCTGCCGAGCCGTTGTCTGAAAGCCTCTCTCTGGCATTGCAGTTGTCGTGGCGGACGCTGGTGATTCGAGTCAGCATGCCTGTCCAGCTGACGTTGAGGGCATCGACATCGCCCATTCGGTATTCGGCCCGTACTGTCGACCCGCATACAGTCGGGGCCCTGAAGAAGGAACGCTTTTGGTTGGGGAGAGGCTCCGCGTTCATGAAGTGTTTCACTGCTTGCCTCAGGTTTTCCTTATGTTTTCGATGGAAAGTCGAACTTTAACTGATAGGAAAAAGGGGCCTCGTTCCTTATTTAGGGTTCCTTCGGTCAACGCCCCGACTGTAGTAAGAATGGGCGACTTTCATGGTCTTCCAAGGCCCTTGCATCCTTCTCGTGCGTCCCTATTATACGGGCTGGCTGTAGTCAGAGTTCGATCCATCCAGACGAAGGCCTCAAGCTCCAGCGCAATTCGCCTTGCCAAGCTGCCGTCAAGGCCATCAGGGAGTCTCTAACATAGCGACCATTATAGGCGGATCGGGCGAGACTGTGCCCCTGGTGGGCAGGTTTGGAATCGTTTTTCTGATGCAAACGAGGGGGCTGATGGGAGGAGGAGGAGGAGCAGGAGGAGGTGGAGGAGGAGGAGGAGGGGGATGTACTGTCGGACCGAGGTATATGATTGAGGTCGTTTCGTAGAGGGTACCCTAATGTTCTCCATGTTTGCTGGGTGTCCTTTGGCATCTTGGGGAGGGTACCCTTGGATGTTCTGTGTGTTTTGGTCGGCGGAGGATCTTATGTTCTTGAAGGATGTTCTTCTGTCCCAGGTCCACTGTTCAGGTCAAGGTAACGACGCCTGGGGGACGTGTTAGCAGCGGCGGCGGCGGCAAGGTCTATGAACGTGAGGTGTCTCTGCGAGGTCGTATTTATGCGGGGCCTTGGTGTGCTTAGACACCCTCGGCCTGCTTGAGGCGCACCCCTGACCCAGGAGGAGGAGTAGGAGGAGGAGGAGGAGGAGGACGAGGACGAGGACGAGGACGAGGAGGAGGAGGGAGAGACGCGGGTTGGTCCCTTCCCGTTGTAGTCGGGCGTCGGGAGGTCGGGAAGACAATCCGCGAGGGAGGGAGGGAGGAAGGAAGGGAGGAAGGGAGGGAGGGACCACGGGTTTCGTAAGAATTTCAAGCCCGTGGTTCCCGAAAACATCTAAAACAACGGTTTTGCAACATGGTGGTTTAGAGCAAGTTTGCTCGCGCGCGCTCGTGCGAATTCTCAGGATAATCATTGGTCTTCAACCTTCTCATCCAATGCGACCGACCGGGCCTCTTGCGCGCGCATGTCGGACTCATTCGATCGCTCTTGCGCGCTTGCGGGAAGAGGGTTGGGAGGGGGCACTATCCCAGTGAAACAACACCGTGCGGGCCACTCGCGCCCGTCGACCGCGCGCGAATGTAGACATCCTTCCAACACGCTCGCCAGAAACAAGGGGACACCACCATCGTCATCGGCGTGATCAGCGTCGGCGCCGTAATTGGCCTTGCCGTCGTCATCGTCATCATCGTCACCAGCATCGCTACATCGTGTCTGCCGTTGTCGACGTCGCCATGATACCGCGTTTGCCCGAGTCACCGGCTCTCATTGAAGTGCCTGCGCGCCAGCGCGGCCTGCGAGACTGACCGGGAAGACCCCAGTCAGCGCCCCCGCGGCCGCGTCGGTCGCGCCAGACTAGCTGACCGTTCAGGTCGCGAGCCTGCGCGCGCCAGCGCGGTCGCAGCGATGCGCCAGCCAGCTCCAAGCAGTCATCGCAATCGCCGCAGCATGGGTTTTGAAAACCAAGTTGCGGATGGGTGGGTGGGGGTAAATGCGCGGGTTGAGGGTTTTAAAATCGCGTGCCCCGAACACATCTAACAGCATATGGTGTTGTAACCATAACTCCCCCAAACAAGCTTGCGCTCGCGCTCTTACAGATTCTCAAGACAACCATCGGTTTGTCAAAACTTTCATCACATGATATCAAGAGTACCTCTAGCGCGCATCTCGGCATCGCTCGAACGCCTTTGCGCGCGTGTCATCGCAAGAATTTCTTGCAACAGGCAGGACGAAGTGCACGCGCGCGCGTCAGTACGCGCGCATGCGGGGATCCTTCAAAACGTGACGTTTCGCAGGGATTTCAAAATCGAGTGTCCCGAGCAGCATATAAACACATGGCTTGGCAACGCCAGCTTTGCAAAATGCCTGCGCTTGCGCTCCTGCGAAATCTTCGGAAACAACAAGCCACAGGTATCCAACATTATCATGGCATTTTGCCAGACGGGCCTCTCGCGCCGAATGTCGAACTCATTCGATCTCCCTTGCGCGCTTGCTGGGTGGGGTGCGCGATCCGTGCCAAATGATGCCATGCGTGCCGATTTCGTGCGTCGGCCGCGCGCGCATGTCGAATTCTTTCCAAAACCTTCATCGCCGACGCGAGGACGCCGTCGTCACTGTCGGCGTGATCAGCATCGGCGCCGTCGCTGGCCGTGCCGTCGGCGTGGGTATCATCGCCGCCAGCGTCACTACTACCATCATCGTGTGTACCGTTGCCGACGTCGCAATGATACCGCGCCCGCCCAAGTTGCCGATTCGCATTCAAGTGCCCGGTGAGAAGTGCCCAGCGTTCAGCGCCACCGCGGGCGCGTCGGTCGCGCCGAGCTAGCTGGCCGCTTTGCGCGCGAGCATGCGCGCCAACGCGGCCGAGGCGATGCGCCAGCCAGCGTCGATCACTCATCGCACTCGCCGCCGCATGTCTTTTGCAAGCCAAGCTGTGGGTGGGCGGGTGGTATGATCGCGCGGGCGGCGGAGTTGACAATTTCATGTTCGGTAGGGTGAATTGCGCCACATAGGTTCTCCTGACGGCGAACATTCGGAGCACCCCACTGGGGTTTATCGCCCACTTCGGGATTAGTACAACTCATGTATGATTTTGCTGCGTCGATTATTCGCATATGTATATGTACATGTATGTATCTGTATTCGTAACCGGTATCTGTATGTGTGTTTTTGTATTTGTTTATGTCGATGCATATGTACGTGTCAATGTATATGTGTGTTTATATGCATAAGTCTGTGTACATACACGAATGGGTCTTTTTTTTATATGTACATGTATGTAAATGTGTATAATTTGATTTTTTTTTTCCCAACCATCCTGTGGTGTTGGGTCCTCGTTTTGAAGAGACGGTCCCCGCGTTCCTCCTTCTCCTCCTCCTCCTCCTCCTCCTCCTTCTCCTCGCCCTCCTCCCTCCTGCGTTCGCATGCCTCCCCACCACCCATTTCGGCACACCCCTCACACGTTTCGTGGCCCCATAGGGAGCTCCACCGAAGGCCCCAGTGGCTGCGTTCGCATGCCTCCCCACCACCCATGGGCACACCCCTCACACGTTTCGTGGCCCCATAGGGAGCTCCACCGAAGGCCCCAGTGGCTGCGTTCGCATGCCTCCCCACCACCCATTTCGGCACACCCCTCACACGTTTCGTGGCCCCATAGGGAGCTCCACCGAAGGCCCCAGTGGCTGCGTTCGCATGCCTCCCCACCACCCATTTCGGCACACCCCTCACACGTTTCGTGGCCCCATAGGGAGCTCCACCGAAGGCCCCAGTGGCTGCGTTCGCATGCCTCCCCACCACCAATTTCGGCACACCCCTCACACGTTTCGTGGCCCCATAGGGAGCTCCACCGAAGGCCCCAGTGGCTGCGTTCGCATGCCTCCCCACCACCCATTTCGGCACACCCCTCACACGTTTCGTGGCCCCATAGGGAGCTCCACCGAAGGCCCCAGTGGCTGCGTTCGCATGCCTCCCCACCACCCATTTCGGCACACCCCTCACACGTTTCGTGGCCCCATAGGGAGCTCCACCGAAGGCCCCAGTGACAGGGTTCGCATGCCTCCCCACCACCCATCCGTGGCCCCATAGGGAGCTCCACCGAAGGCCCCAGTGGCACCACCCATTTCGGCACACCCCTCACACGTTTCGTGGCCCCATAGGGAGCTCCACCGAAGGCCCCAGTGGCTGCGTTCGCATGCCTCCCCACCACCAATTTCGGCACACCCCTCACACGTTTCGTGGCCCCATAGGGAGCTCCACCGAAGGCCCCAGTGGCAGCGTCGCATGCTTCTCCACCACTCATTTCGGCACACCCTTCACACGCTTCGTGGCCCCATAGGGAGCTCCACCGAAGGCCCCAGTGGCGCGGTGCCTATGAGAAGAGGGGCCTAGTTTGCGTGCCCCCTCCTTCGTCTCATATCCGTGCGGTACTCGCAGCTGCATATGGTTGGGTCCTTCGCCAGGCTAATTATACGTACATGTATGTAAATGTGTATATTTGTATGTAAGTTTGGTATTCTGTAGTATGGAGGTACGTAAATGTTCAGTTGTATGCGTACGCATATGCACATGTACATATATGTATATACATGTATGTGTATGTGTATGAGTCTATATATATACACACGTGTGTGTGTGTCTGTGTACATGTATACGTATATGTACATGTATGTGCATATGTAAAGACAAATGTATACCTATACGACCACCCTTCGGGTGATAAGGAGGTTCGGGGGGGGAACCAACGTCTCACTCGATCGGTCTCACTATCGATCTCAGTATCGATCTCACTATCGGTCTCGCTCGATCGATCTCGCCCGATCGATCTCACAATCGATCTCATTCGATCTATCTCATTCGATCGATCTCACAATTGATCTCACAATCGATCTCACAATCGATCACACAATCGATCTCGCATTCGGTCTCAACATCGATCTCATTATCGATATCACAATCGCTCCCACAATCAACGTCAGCATCATCATCATCATCAACATCATCAACATCATCATCATCATCAACATCGTCAGCATCATCATTGGGACAACATCATCATCATCACCATCATCGTCTCATCATCATCATCATCATCGGGACACAGTCATCGTCATCATCATCAGCAGCATCATCAGAATCATCATCATAATCGGGGCACCATCATGATCACCATCGTTGTCATCATCAACATTACCATCAACATCGCCATCATCCTCGGGACACCATCATCATGATCTTCGCATCATCATCATCGACATCATCATCATCAACATCATCATCATTGGGGCACCATCATCATCATGAGCAAAATCATCATCAACATCGTCATTATCATTATTATCATCATCGGGACACCATCAGCATCAGCATCATCATCATCATCAGCATCATCATCGGGACACCATAATCATCATCAACATCATCATCATCAACATCATTATCGCTGGGACACCATTTACATCAACATCATCATCACCAACATCATCGGAATCATCATCATCATCGGGACACCATCATCGTCATCATCATCAACATAATCAGCATGAGTATCATCATCCTCATCATCGGGACACTATCATCATCATCGACACCGTCATCAACATCATCATCATCTTCATCGGGGCACCATCATCATCATCATCATCATCATCGTCATCGTCATCGTCATCGTCATCATCATCATCATCATCATCATCATCATCATCTCATCATCATCATCCTCGCGGGACACCGCGGGACACCAGCGGGACACCGCGGGACACCGCGGGACACCGCGGGACACCGCGGGACACCGGCGGAACACCGCGGGGCCCCGGCCGCCCGGAAGGGAATCATTTGGTCTGGCCGCGCCTCAGCCACACGGGACACCAGCGGGACACCGGTTGGACACCGCGGGGCCCCGGCCGCCCGGAAGGGAATCATTTGGTCCGGCCGCGCCTCAGCCACAGGAGACTTTCTCTCGCCCGCCCACGCAGCTTCGCCTCGCCCGCACGGCACGCACGAACACGAAACCGAAATCGATTTCCCGGTAGGGGGGCTCTCCGTTCCACTTCGATCTCACCCCCCAACCTCCGATGTATATGCATATGCATATGTATATGTAGATGTATATTACATGCATATGCATGTGTGTATGCATTTGTATATGCATGCGTTTATGGTTTTGTATATGTATATGTACATGCATATGTATGTGTGTATGTATTTGTTTATGCATATGTGTATGGCTATGTATACGTATGTGGGATCGTCTGGAAGTGACTCACCGCGAATGTCACGACCAGCTGCCCCTGATCCTCACGCGGCGCCGCCGGGACAAGGGCTCAGGGCTCGACCGCTGGAGGGAGTTGGGAGAGACGGGCCTCACATTCTTGATCAACACGCCCGCATCCGAGCATGAGTTCGTGGCCACGCAGCTCTCCTCAGTGTCAGATCCCTCTGCCGCCGTAGCTACCCACCCGCGTCTCGCGCCAGTCGCTGATGCCCGGGCATGGCAGGAAATATTAGACAAGGGGACTTTGCTGATGGAGCATCTCCCACGTGGAGGACTGGTGGCCTGGGCTCCGACTTCGACGGCGGCGTTGGGCAGGCTATTGGCATGCATCTTGCGAATACCACCGGCAGATTTTGCCGGTCGTCCGGTTCGTCTCCTCGCACCCATGGACGTACTTCCTGGGTGTACCACTTGTGGAGCAATACGTGATCTCTTCTGGCATCCGCTCATGGGCGAAAAATGGGCGCCAGTGGTCTGAGAACAGGCCTTCGTCGCACAGTCTTTGGAAATGGTTCTGACAGGATCTGGAGGCCCCTCGCATTCGATGCGCGGACTGTTCATCGTCACCTTGTCTACGGTAGGTTTGCGTCGTGTCGACCAGCGGCGACCCCAGCGCGGGCGTTCAAGGTTGAACGCCGCCGGCGGCCCAGAATCGTTCGATGTTGAACATTTGGACGTTGCGGAGACGGCCGATCGTTCAAGGTTGAACGATCCCCGCGGTGTCAGAAACCAACGCCAGGGTCGGCACGACACGAACCCGCCGTACCCACGCGCGGCTGCAGCTGCCCAGGGTGCTGTCGGCGGCGGAGCTGATGCTCTCGGTGCGGCAGGGCGCCTCCTTCTTCGGAGACTGCCCCTCCTCAAGGGCTCCCCCGAGGGCGCGAAGATATTCGCGCTTCGCGCTTCGCGGTCCTCGTTCCTTCTCCTCCTCCTCCTCGTCCTCCTATTCTCCCTTTGGGAGGGCGGCGCGAGAGCGCGAAGTTATTCGCGCTTCGCGCTTCGCGCAGCGCGAAGCGCGAACTTAGGAGCCCTTGCTCAGACCATCCAGACTATCTTGGGGGTTGGCAACCACTTCGACGTAAGGCTGGGTAGACACTCCCGCAGCCCAGGTTCGCTCTCGGACGCTCCCCGCTCTCGCGTTGAGTTCCCATTGCCGCCGCGCGGGTTTACGGAGCTTGCAGTGGAGTTATGGTTACGGGGCCTCAGGCAGAGCTTGGACCAGAGTGCGCTTCTTGCCAACCGGTCGATCTACAGCGACAATTCCGCCTTCCTTGTCGAGCTGACAGCGCCGTCTGCCTTATCCCATGTTTGGCACCTCTGCGACGAGGCGCTCTTCTTATCGCCCCGATTGGCCAGAGTCCGCACAACGGTTCAGCAGACGATCTGGCAGGACGCAGTGGAGAATCTGTGGAAGGAGGATGAGGCAGCGGCCGTCACGAAAGTACTGTGGAGGCCTTCCAGGTCGGGCGGCCGGGCCTGGGCTTCGCCTGCAGCTACCCCGGCCCGGCTGCGGGCCGCACGCCGTCCTACAGCAGCGCGTTCAATCTCAGCTCAGGCCGGCCCCACGTCAGCGGAGCTCCGCGTCGAGGGGCCCTTTGGGTACGATCCTGGAGCGGTCGTCACCTCGCTGATGGCAGTCCTGCAGTCCCACACCGGCTTGTCGTTCTCCAGGGCGGGCGCTGTGGAGTCGTTGGTGCCGGGCACGTGGCGACGCCTGGCCGACGACGACCCAGTCTGGCGCTTGGGCGAGTGAGGCTGTACTTGCATTCGGCTGCCGACGTCGGCATTGTCACACGGACGCTGCATGACAGGGCCGTGCAGGTTTGCGAGGACCTGGTCTCCATCGCGATCGTGCCAGACGGGTTGGCGGACTCGCACGTCTCAGGCCGGGGCAGCGGCCCAGGCGGGGCTGCGCCCGCTGCCATGCAGAGCCATTGACGCCATGGGCAGCCTGGCAGGATGGCCTCCGCTGGGCGGGCCCATCCTTGGACCGATGCATGCGTAATTGAGGTCACCGAGTTGGACGGTTCTCGCTGCCATCTCCTGGACTTCGACTTCTCCGTGCGTCGCCTCGCCTCTCGAGATGATGTACCTCTCTGTTTCCTCCCGCAGGTGCTTCCTCCACGGGCCCCTGCACTACCCAGCCCTGGATCCAACAGCTTCGACGAAGTGCTTTCGCAGATCGGGCGTCTACCCTCGTTGCCGCCAGCTGGGGCGCCACCCCGGCTGCCGCGTGCTCGTCGCGCCCCGCCGCCTCCGCAGCGGCCCGCGGCGGAAGGGCCGCCACCGGGAGTGCCTGCAGCCGCCGATGCACGCGTCCGGTTCCCTTATTTGGGGGACCTTGCGGGCGCCACCTGGAATGCGCAAGCGTTATTCGCCCGTCGGCGGCGACGGCACTTCGACAAGGACATGCACATACGCAGGCTACTCCGTCACAGAGACCTCGTGGCCATCGCTGATACCCATTGCCTGGAAGGTGCGGCGGCGGCGTGGAGCTGCCCCTCGGACTGCAAGGCGTGGTTCTCGCCGGGCACTTCACGCAGTGCAGGCGTAGGCATTGCAGTCAAGAAGGCCTTTCTGAGCCAGTTCGGCGCCGACGAGCCCCGGTGGTTCGAGACAGTCCCGGGCCGCGCTGCCGTGCTCCGTCTTCGAGGTGACGATGGGGCGTTGGATCTTCACGTGGTGTATTTCGCCACGGGCACTGCTGGCGCAGTCGTTCCAAGAGGAGCCCCACTCCCGGCAGACCTGGACGAGGGCATCCAGCAGCAGCGACACCAGATGCGGCAGACCCTCTCCTCGTGGATGAGCCCTGCTTCGGAGGTGCTGTCCATGGTCATGGGCGACTTCAAAAGGGTAGCCCGCGCTGAAGACAGAGCGGCCCTCGCCACGGCGGAGGCCACGGGCCACGCAGACGCCTCAGAGGAGAAACGCGCTGACCAGGTGCTGTGGCGGCCGCACGGGCTGTGCGAACTGCGGCAGGACGAGCCTACCCACGAGAACGCCGCGGCCCGCAGCCGGCTCGACTGAGCTTACTGCAATGCCGACGTGGCTGGACAGCTGGACCGTTCCCAGCTCTGCTCTGCTCTTTAATGGGTGCCGCACCTGTCAGCGCATCGGACGCTGGCGTTTGGTTTGCTCGACGCTCCCCGCGCCGCCGCCCAGTGGAGGGCGCGCAGATCAGACCAGACGTGCTCAATCACCTTCTGTGGGCAACCCGTGTGGCAGCGGAATGCAATGATCTCCGCGCCCGGAGCGCGCGCTCAGGTTCCGTCTGCGGCCTGGCTGAGTTGCAATTTTCCTCTAGCAAGCTATACGGATTGTCTCTGATCGCGTGCGGTGGGAAGACGTGGCCAGGCATCAGTAGGCGGATCAGGAAGACCATGTGGGCCACGCGATGCGCTTCATCAGGGCCGCAGAGTGGGGCAGCATGGGCGCGATGGGGAAATGCATTTCCCTCTTCCCTCGGTTGGGCGCGGTGGTAGCCATGCCGCTTACGCTGGCCGGACAGCGGGGCGCGGCTTTGCAGCCGCACCGCAGCTTGGCGGTAGAGCTGGCCCGTTCCGCAGCAATCGATCGCCTGACCGAGTTGTCCGCCCAGCAGGCCGTTCTCCCCGCCGAGAAGCTCAGCGCCCGGAGGGGTCGCATCCATAGGCTACTACAGCGTCTTTCCCCTGGGCGCTCCACGGGCTTATCGGCGGCGGTGGATCCGCGCGGCGAGGTTCTCGCCGACCCGGCCGAGATGGCAGCAGCTCTCCGAACATATTGGCAGGACGTCTTCTCCCGCCGCCCCGTGGACCGACGACTCCTGGACAATTGGCTCGCCGACGACGCGCCGCCGCCCATGCTGCCGCACGACGACGCAGCGCGACAATTGCGCCGCACCCACGTGGAAAAGGCTATAGAGAAATCCACCAGTTCAGCCCCTGGCCCCGACGGTATCCCATTTTCGGCGTGGCGAAAGCTCGGCCCGCTAGCTGCGGATGTGTTATGTGGAACGCTGCAGGCACCGACTGCGGAGGAGCCTCCGGGAGATCTCGAGGAGCATCTCTGCGGCTTCAACGCCAACCTCATGATATTCCTCCTGAAGGGCGACGGGATACTCCCAGACGGTCGCACAGGACACTCGCCCGGGAACGCGCGCCTCTTGAACATCGCCAACGCCGACAACAGGCTGATGGCGAACGCGGTGCGACTCTGCGAAGAGGGGCCGCTCTCTGAAGTTATCTCCTTGGACCAGCGTGGGTTTGTTCCGGGCCGCTCGATGCTGTCGAACGTGGTCGACGCGGACGAGGCAATGATGTTGGCCGCTCTCTCGCGCGAGCGTGGGGCTGCTTGGTTCTTCGACTTCCAGGCGGCGTTCCCCAGCGTCGCGCGCGTCTTCCTGCGCGCGGCGCTGCGGGCAGCCCGCCTGCCAGAATGGCTTCTACGATTCGTCACTCACTTCTACGAACACAACCGGTGCGCAATGGTGGTGGGAGGGCAGCTGCACGAGGTATTCACGTCGCACGCGGGCATTCGACAGGGGTGCCCGTTTTCGCCGATTCTCTTCGCTTTGGCAGTTGATGTTCTGCTACGGCGTCGTCGCACCTCGGTGCCGGGGATCATCCTCCGGGCGTTCGCCGACGACATCGCAGCAGTGGTCTCCGACATCGACGCCGCGGCGCCGCTTTTGCATTCGCTATTCCACGACTTCGGCAATCTTTCTGGTCTTCGCCTCAGTCTTCTCAAGACGGTGCTCGTGCCGCTCTTCTTCTGCGATCAACCTGCGCTTCCTCAGCTCCTGCTTCGAGAGCGACCCGGCTGGGGCGGGCTACAGGTGTCCGATCGCGCTAAATATTTTGGGTTCCCAGGACGCGGGCGCAAGTCGTACGACAAGGCGCTTGCGAAGTTCCTGGGCCGAGCCGCTGCGTGGGGACAAGCAGGGGGCGGCCTCTTCGCCGCGGCCGTGGCGTACGCTGTCTACATTGCCCCTGTCGTTGGCTTTCTCATGCAGCTGGACAGCCTGCCGCCGCAGTGGCGCGACGTCGAGGCCCAGGCGTTCTCCCTCCGCGTCCCAGGCATCGGACAGTGGTCTTGCCTACGCGATCTTCAGCACGTAGACCTGCTCGGCTTTCCCAAGCCTTTCGGCGACATGGGCGTCAAACAGCTGGCTGCCCAGTTGCGGGTCTACCACCTGGAATCGGCCAGCTCCGGGGGGTTGCAGGTGCACCAACGAGCAGAACACCTACGGCGAGCCATGCGTGACACCGACCATATCGGGTTAGCAGGGCGCTGGGCGGATTGGTTCGGTATGGTTTTTTATTGCAAGTGGGCGGTTCGGCCGACCGTTTCCGAGGACACGGCGTCACCCCGCAGACAGTGGAACATGCCATCTTGCGGGCGCGGGACGGGACTGCCCTACAGCGACCTTGCGCCTCAGTCCACGCGAGCCTCATCAAGACCTCATTCCAGCGCGTTGCCGCCTCCCTGCTACCTCAGGGCAACTGTTCGGGACCTTGAGATGCGGGTTCGCCACAAACTTGAAAGGTGGCGGGTACCTCAGTTGCCCTGGGTTCGAGTGGCGCACAGCCTTGCGCTCTTGACGGCTTTGCGCGGGCGCGCTCCTCCCAGAGTTTGGGCGGCGATGTGGCGAAACCTCTGGAGTGGATGGGCCACCTCCAGACGCGCGCAAGGTCGGCATGGCGTCGGCGGCTGCATGTTCCGATGCACAGCGACGGCCCCCGATTCCATTGAACATTACTCCAGCTGTTCATGCTTGCACGCAGTGACGGGCACGCTGCTCAATCTACTTCGGGCCGATACACCGGACTTCCGGGCTTGGACTTCCGCGACGGCGACGACCCTGCCCTGGTTGTCCGAGTGGCCATCCGCGCGGCAGCAGCTTATCGCACTCACTGCTTGTGCCGCCACGGGCAGCTCGCACCGGGCCCAGCCGCCGGCGAGGCATTGCGACAGGCTTGCAGGGAGATGGTTCGGGGGCACCCCCGTGCGGAGCGCATCTACGATGCGGCGCACGGCTGGAACTGACGGAATCGTGTGGCACAGAATCGACCAGCGTGGCGACAGCGTCCTGGTCCTCATTTTCGGCTTAATTTTTTTGGCTACTCTTGGTCGACATCGTTGTTCGCAGATTGACTTGGTGTCTCAGAGAGACAACTTCACGGCCAGTTCTTCGATTCCTCCCCCGCGCAGCACGCCATTAACCATGAGCAGCACGACGGTATCAATGACCAGCCACGCCATCGCCGACGGCAACAACGACGCCAGCACCACCGCTTCTTCTTGCCAGCACCAATGCTTCTTCTTTCACGAGCACCAGCGCTGACGCCCACACCAGCGCCGACGGCAGCACCGACGCCCGCACCAACGCTGGCGCCTACATCACCGCCGACGCCAGCACCGACGCCAGCAGCCACGCCGGCGCCTACGACAGCACCAACGCCAGCGCCTACGCCAGCGCCGACGCCAGCACCGACGCCAGCACCGACGCCAGATCCGCCAGCGCCAACGAATGCGCCTACGTCGACTACGCCTACTAACCGATCCAACGGCTTCCTCACCGCGCCCGTGAGGTGGACCCCGAAGTCCTGCCGAATATGCTGGATAGGCGGCGCCCGGGGCAAACATTTACACTGCGAGCCAAGCGCACAAGCTAGAACAAACCTCGTCGGGAACGGGCCTCGAATCGAGGATACGCCGGTACACCCAAAATTGAAGAGGCGGCCCGCAAACGCGGCAACACGCAACGAACATGTCACGAATTACGGCCCGCAAAAGCGGCAACACGCCATCGCCGACGCCATCACCGACGCTTCCATCAATGCCTGAGAATGCGCCGGCACCAACGCCAGCGCCTACAGCGCCGACGCCAGCACCGACGCCAGCACCGACGCCAGCGCTTCCGCTGGCGCCGGCGCCAGGGCCTACGCCAGCGCCGACGCCAGCACCGACGCCAGTGCCGCCAGCGCCAACGCCTGTGCCTCCGTGAACACCACCGCCAAGGCCTACACCAACACCGACGCTTACATCGACGCCAGCACCAACGACGGCGCCTTCGACTGCACCAGCGCCAGGGCCTTCAACCAGCACCGACGCCAGCACCGACGCCAGCGTCTAGGTCAGCGCCGACGCCATCACCGACGCTGCCATCAACGCCTGCAATTGCGCCGGCACCGACGCCAGCGCCTACACCAGCGCCGACGCCAGCACCGACGCCAGCAGCAACGCCAGCGCCTCCGCGGACACCAGCGCCAGGGCCTACACCAGCATCGACGCCTACATCGACGCCAGCACCAACGCCGGCGCCTACGACGGCACCGGCGCCAGCGCCTACACCAGCACCGACGCCCACATCGACGCCAGCACCGACGCCAGCGTCTAGGTCAGCGCCGACGTCGTCACCGACGCTGCCATCAACACCTGCGATTGCGCCGGCACCAACGCCAGCGCCTACACCAGCGCCTACGCCAGCGCCTCCGCTGACACCAGCGCCAGCGCCTTCACCAGCACTGACGCCTACATCGACGCCAGCACCGACGCCAGCGCTTCCGCTGGCCTCAGCGCCAGGGCCTACGCCACCGCCAACGCCAGCACCGACGCCGGTGCCGCCAGCGCCAACGCTTGCGCCTCCGCGGACACCAGCGCCAGGGCCTTCACCAGCACTGACGCCTACATCGACGCCAGCACCAACGCTGGCGCCTACGACGGCACCAGCGCCAGCGCCTACACCAGCACCGACGCCAGCACCGACGCCAGCACCGACACCAGGACCGACGCCAGCGTCTAGGTCAGCGCCAACGCCATCACCGACGCTGCTATCAACGCCTGCGATTGCGCCAGCACCTACGTCAGTGCCTACACCAGGCTAGGTGTCGTATCGACGCCAGCTCCGACGACGGCACCAGCGCCGGCGCCTACGCCGGCATCGACGCCAGCATCGACGCCAGCGGCTGCACCGGCACCGACCCCTGCACCCGTTCCAGCACCAACGCCAGCACCGACGCCTGCGCCTACGCTGGCTTCCAGGTGGACCAACGCCGGCGCCTACGCCGGCACCAACGCCAGCGCCTAGACCAACACCAGCGCCAGGCCGCAACGTGGCAAAATTCCTTCCCGCTAGCCTGGCTACTTCAAATCTGACTTGCCATGACCATTGATATGACGCTCGTCGCACTGGGGGCTTCGTGATGTCACGGAATACCCGCCAGGACGTGTCACGGTTTCCACCCTCGCTTTGTCGTAACGCTCGTCGCCCCTTGTCGAAGCGCACGCCGTGAGCAGCACGACGGGTACCACGAGCAGCACGACGGATACTTTGCGCAGCACGCCGGTACAATCACTGACCCTTGCGCCTGGAGGAATTACGGGATTGAGCAGGCAGGACCCTCTAGTTGTACAACCCTTGATTGGATTTCTGCTCAAGTTTCTGGTCCGACTTGAATTGTGAATTAACGAGTTCACGTCAGTCGGCGATGGATCCATGGCGGGATATTATGAGTCGCACAACGAGTACCACGCGCAGCAGGACGGGCACCAGGAGCAGCACGGCGGGTACCACGAGCACCACGCCAGAAACCATGAGTTGCAAGACAGGTATCACGAGCAGCATGGCGGATACCATGACCACACATGGTTGGGGGGGCAGGATTTGTCCGCCCCATCTCGGTCCCCATGCACCAAGCGCTCAGAGGTAGCAGAAAAACTTTGAAGCTGCCGTTACTGCACAGGCTCACTCATGGACGCCAACACCGACGTCGGCGCCTGCGCCAGCGCCGTCGCCAGCACCGACGCCAGCATCAACGCCTGTGTCTTCGCCGACTTCAGCGCCAGCGCCGACGCCAGCGCCGACGCCAGCACCGACGCCAGCATCAACGCCAGCGTCGCCGACACCAGCGCCAGCGCCTACGCCAGCGCCAACGCCAGCACCGACGCCAGCATCAACGTTGGCACCTACGCCAGCATCAGCGCCAGCGCCTACGCCAGCCCCGCGCCGACGCCAGCACCCACGTCGACGTCTATGCCATCATCGATGCCAACACCGACGCCGGAATTTTCGCCTGCGCCTACGCTGGCACCAACGCCAGCGCTTACACCAGTGTTGTCGCCCTTGCGCCGGCACCAACGCCAGCGCCCACACTGGAGCCGACGTCAGCATTAACACCAGCACGAGCGCCAGCGCCTACGCCGGCACCAACGCCAGCGCCGACGCCAGCACCGATGTCATCAGCGACGCCAGCACAGACGCCGGCGCCTACGTCAGCGCCGACGCCAGCAGCACCGCCTGCGCCTGCGCCGGCGCCAACGCAAGCGCCTACACCAGCGCCGACGTCAACCCCTACGCCAGCACCAACGCCGGCGCATATGCCAGCAACAACGCCTGCGCCTACACCAACACCGACGCCAGCACCGACGCGAGCCCAAATGCCGGCGCTTACGCCAGCGCCGACGCCAGCACCGACGCCAGCGTGAACGCTGGGATTGCGCCGGCGCCAACGCCAGCGCCCGTATACCAGCACCGACGCCAGCAATGATGCCAGCACGAACGCCGGCGCCTGCGCCGGCACCAACGCCAGCGCCGACGACAGCACCGACCTCCACCACCGGCAATTATGCCGCCTTGGCCACCACCAGTTCGTATTCCCCTTCCCTTTCCACCTCCGCCACGAAAAAGGGCCACACTTTGTTGGCGCCACTCTCGTCAACTTAGCGCCTACACTAGCACCGACAACAGCACTGACGACAGCACCATTGGCGCCTACACCAGCACCGACGGCAGCATTGACGCCAGCATCAACGACGGCGACTCCGCCGGCACCGACGCCAGCGCCTACACCAGGCCAACGCCGGCGCCCCACAAGCACCGACGCCAGCACCGACGCCAGCAACAACGCCAGCGCCTACGCTGGCACCGACGCCAGCACCGTTGCCAGCATCAGCGCCAGCACCGACGCCCGCACTAAGCTGGCGCCTACGCCAGCACCAACGCCAGCACCAACGCCAGCGCCTACACCAGCAACGATGACAGCACTGATGCCAGCACCAAAGCTGGCGCCTACACCATCATCGACGACAGCATCGACGCCAGCACCAACGTCAGCGCCTACGCTAGCGCCGACCCCAGCACCGACGCCAGCATCAACGTCGGCGCCTACGCCGGCACCAACGCCAGCGCCTGCAGCAGCGTCGACGCCAGCACCGACGCCAGCACCACGCCAGCGCCTACACAAGCACCGACGCCAGCACCGACGCCAGCACCAAGCCGGCGCCTACGCGGGCACCTTCGCCAGCTCCGACGCCAGCACCGACGCCAGCTCCACCGCCAGCGCATACACTTGCGCCGACGCCTACGTCGCGGGCTGCTGCGAGCATCCGCAGTCGCAGCTGCCAGTGCAGCCCCAGGACGGCTGGGACTCTTAATAGGGTCCTCTCGGGCATGGCTACGGCGTCTGGGTGGTATTGGGATTCTCTTGAGGGTTTCTCCTTTGCGTCTCCTGGGTCCGTTTCTGTTCGCCTACAGGCTCTGTCCTCAGGACCTGTGTTGGACATGCGCAAGCTCATGCACGACTGGGGCGACCAGCCAGCAGCACGACGTCGAGCAGCGTGCCGACAAGCTTGGGTGGTGAGCCGGGCGCCCTAGTATCGGCCACGCGGCCGGAACAAGCATACATTATAGCTTGGGGGCCTCTGGCTTAGAGCTCTGCTGGTCGAGCTTGCCGGATCAGGTTCCTGTATTATCTCCTCGCCGCGCCTCCGCCTCCCTCTTCCTCTAATCCGGTGCATGGGCAGCGTGTATGGGTTTTGCTCGCGACCGCGGTCGGCCCACTCCGCGGGCCGCTTCTGCCGCCCGTTTCTCGCCCTTTCGCCGCGTGGGCTCGGCCCTCCGTTGCTGCGGGGCACACTGGCGCCTCATCTTTTTAGTTGTGTCGTCTACAGATATTGGTGAGTGCTTGCGCCCATTCAGCTTACAGTATAAATGATTTTCCGCCCAGCCAACTTGCTGGATTGCCTTCTCCTGCTGCTCCTCCTCTTTCTCCTCCTCGCCTCGTGACTGTTCGGGTTTCACGCTTCACTCGTGATATTGGGGCCGCTTCAGGATGCCGTTGTGCTCGCCTGCGGGGCAGGCGTACCGCGCTTCTTAATACCGTTTATGTGTTCGAATTGGCTTGCAGTTCCCTTGTTCTCCCGTCCCCCTGCTGCTACGCGCTGCTTGCCGTGCTCTCCTCCCTTTCTGCTCTGCTGCCTTCTCTCTCTCGCTCGCTTTCCTGCCTCTCTCCCTGCTGCTCTTGGTTCTTCCTCGTTCCTCCCTGCCGTCTGCTTCCCTCTTCCTGCTGTTGCTGCTGCTGTCCATGCGACCCGCTGTCTTTGTTTAGCCCTTCCACAATTGTCGCTCCATGGAGTGGAGCTGCAGTTCTTGCCGGTTGGAGTTGGGGGGTCATTGCGTGGGAAAAATACTAGTAGTAGTAGTAGTAGTAGTAGTAGTAGTAGTAGTAGTAGTCGTAGTCGTAGTCGTAGTCGTAGTCGTAGTAGTAGTAGTAGTAGTAGTAGTAGTAGTAGTAGTAGCCGTAGTAGTAGTAGTAGTAGTAGTAGTAGTAGTAGTAGTTAGTAGTAGAGTAGTAGTAGTCGTAGTCGTAGTCGTAGTCGTAGTAGTAGTAGTAAGTAGTAGTAAGTAGTAGTAGTAGTGTGTAGTAGTTAGTAGTAGTAGTAGTAGTAGTAGTAGTAGAGTAGTAGTAGTAGTGTAGTAGTAGTAGTAGTAGTAGTAGAAGTAGTAGTAGTAGTAGTAGTAGTAGTAGTAGTAGTAGTAGTAGTAGTAGTAGTGGTAGTAGTATAGTAGTATAGTAGTATAGTAGTAGTAGTAGTAGTAGTAGTAGTAGTAGTAGTAGTAGTAGTAGTAGTAGTAGTAGTAGTAGTAGTAGTAGCTGTCGTAATCGTATGAAGTAATAGTCGTGTTGGTCGTGTTCGTAGTTGTAGGAGTGGTAGTAGTAGCAGTAGTCGTAGTCGTAGTCGTAGTAGTAGAAGTAGTAGCAGCGGTAGTAGCAGCAGTAGTCGTAGTAGTAGTAGTAGTTGTTGTTGTGGTGGTGGTACAGGGAATGGTGGTTGTAACAACCATATAAGTGCTAGTCGTCGTAGTAGTAGTAGTAGTAGTAGTAGGAGTAGTAGTAGTAGTAGTAGCTGTCGTAATCGTATGAAGTAATAGTCGTGTTGGTCGTGTTCGTAGTTGTAGGAGTGGTAGTAGTAGCAGTAGTCGTAGTCGTAGTCGTAGTAGTAGAAGTAGTAGCAGCGGTAGTAGCAGCAGTAGTCGTAGTAGTAGTAGTAGTTGTTGTTGTGGTGGTGGTACAGGGAATGGTGGTTGTAACAACCATATAAGTGCTAGTCGTCGTAGTAGTAGTAGTAGTAGTAGTAGTAGTAGTAGTAGTAGTAGTAGTAGTAGTAATAGTATAAGTCGTAGTAGTAGTAGCAGTAGTGATAGTAATAGTCGTAGTAGTAGTAGTAGTAGTAGTAGTAGTAGTAGTAGTAGTAGTAGTCGTAGTAGTAAGAATAGTAGTGGTAGTGGTATTACTAATAGTATTAATTAGTGCAGTCGTAGAAGTAATACGAATAGACGTAATAGTGGTAGTAGGAGTACAAGAAGTAATCATAGTAGTAGTAGTAGTAGTAGTGGGAAATATAGTAGTACTGGTAGTCGTGGTCGTTGTCGTCGTAGTAGTAGTAGCAGAAGTAGTCGTCGTTGTCGGTAGGGGTAGTGGGATTAGTCGCAGTCGTACTAGTAGTAGCAATGTCCGCCGTAGGGTTAGTCGTAGTAGTCGTAGTAGTCGTAGTAGTAGTAGTAGTAGTAGTAGTAGTAGTAGTAGTAGTAGTAGTAGTAGTAGTAGTAGTAGTAGTAGTAGTAGTAGCCGTAGCAGTAGCAGTAGTAACAGTAGTAGTAGCAGCAGTAGTCGTAGTAGTAGTGGAAGTAGTAGTGGTAGTCGTCGTAGTAGTAGTAGCAGTAGCTCTACCCGTATTAGTACTTGTAGTTGTGGACGTCGTCGTGGCAGGGGAAGTCGTAGTAGTAGTAGTAGTAGTAGTCGTCGTCGTCGTGGTAGTCGTAGTACTAGTAGTAGCCGTAGTAGTCGTGGTAGTCGCAGTAGCCGTAGTAGCCGTAGCATTCGTAGTAGGAGTCGTCGTAGCAGAAGTAGGAGTAGTAGTAGTAGTAGTAGTAGTAGCAGTAGTCGTATTAGTAGTAGTTGCAGTAGTAGTAGTAGTAGCAGTAGTAGTAGTAGTAGTAGTAGTAGTAGTAGAAGCCTAAGAAGTAGTAGGGATAGTAGTAGCAGTCGCAGTAGTAGTAGTAGTAGTAGTAGTAGTAGTAGTAGTAGTAGTAGTAGGAGTAGTAGTCGTAGCAGTAGTAGTAGTAGTAGTAGTAGTAGCAGTAGTAGTAGTAGTAGTAGTAGTAGTCGTGGTCGTGGTAGTGGTAGGAGTTGTGTAGTAGTGGTAGTATCGGTCGTTCGCGTCGTAGTTCAGTAAGTAGGTAGTAGTAGGTTGAGTAGTAGTAGTAGTAGTAGTAGTAGTAGTAGTAGTAGTAGTAGTAGTAGTGGTAGTAGTAGTAGTAGGCGCAGTAGTAGTAGTAGTAGTAGTAGTAGTAGTAGTAGTAGTAAGTGTAGTAGGTTTGGTAGTAGTGGTAATAGTAGGAGTAGCAGTAGTGATCGTGACGGTAGTAGTAGTAGTAGTAGTAGTAGTAGTTGTAGTAGTAGTTGTAGTAGTAGTAGTAGTAGTAGTGGTGGTGGTAGTGGTGTCGGTGGTCTGTAGTGGTAGTCGTATTAGTCGTAGTAGTAGTAGTAGTCGCAGTAGTAGCAGTAGTGCGAGCAGGAATACTAGCAGAAGTAGTCGTAGTGGTAGTAGTAGTAGTAGTAGTAGTCGTAGTATCAGCAGTAGTAGCAGGGGTAGTAGTAGTAGCAGTAGTCGTAGTAGCCGTAGTCGTAGTCGTCGTAGTGGTGGTGGTGGTAGTAGTAGTAGTAGTAGTAGTAGTAAAAGTAGTAGCAGTAGTAGTAGTAGTAGTAGTTGTTGTTGTAGTAGTAGTCGCAGTCGTAGTCGTAGCCGTAGTAGTAGTAGTAGCAGTAGTAGTAGTAGTAATAGTAGTAGTAGTAGTAGTAGTAGTAGTAGTAGTAGTTGTAGCAGTAGTAGTAATAGTAGTAGTAGTAGTAGTAGTAGTAGTAGTAGTAGTAGTAGTAGTAGTAGTAGTAGTAGTCGCAGTTGCAGTCGTAATAGTAGTCGTAGTAGCAGTAGCCGGGATAGTCGTAGTAGTAGTAGTAGGTAGTAGTCGTCGAAGAAGAAGTAGTAGTAGTAGAGAGTAGGGGTGGTATTATTAGTGGTCGTAGTGGTACTGGTAGTAGTATGAGAAGTACTGGTAGTAGTAGTAGTCGTAGTAGTACTAGTCAGTAGTAGCGTAGTAAGTAGTAGTAGTAGTAGTAGTCGTAGTAGGAGTATAGTAGTATTAGTAGTAGTAGTAGTAGTTAAGTAGTCGTAGTAGTCGCAGTATGTCGTAGTAATAGCAGTGGTAGCAGTAGTAGTAGTCGTAGTCGCCGTAGTAGTAGTAGTAGTCGTAGTAATCGTAGTAGTTGTCGTCGGGTAGTCAGAGTAGTAGTCGGCGTCGTCGCCGTCGTCGTCTTCGTCGTCGTCGTAGTAGTAGTAGCAGTACTTACTACTACTACTACTACTACTACTACTACTACTTACTACTACTACTACTACTAGCAGCAGTAGTAGCAGTAGTAGCAGTAATAACTGTAGTAGGAGTAGCAGTAGTAGTAGTAGTAGAAGCAGTAGTCGTAGTAGTAGTAGTAGTAGTAGTAGTAGTCGTAGCAACAGCAGTAGTAGTAGTAGTATAGTAGTAGTAGTAGCAGTAGTAGTGGTAGTAGTAGTAGTAGTCGCAGTAGTAGTAGTAGTAGTAGTAGTAGTAGTATTAGTAGTAGTAGTAGTAGTAGTAGTAGTTAGCGCAGTTGCAGTAGTAATAGTAGTCGTAGTAGCAGTAGCAGGGACAGTCGTAGTAGTAGTAGTAGTAGTAGTAGTAGTCGTCGTCGAAGAAGAAGTAGTAGTAGTAGTAGTAGTAGTAGTAGGGGTGGTATTAGTAGTAGGAGTCGTAGTGGTAGTAGTAGCCGTAGTAGTAGCCGTAGTAGTAGTAGTAGTAGTAGTAGTAGTAGTAGTAGTAGGAGGAGTAATATTCATAGTAGGAGCAATAGTCGTAGTAGTAGTAGTAGTAGTAGTAGTAGTAGTAGTAGTAGTAGTAGTAGTAGTAGTAGTAGTAATTCTCGTGGTCGTAGTCGTAGTCGTCGTCGTTGTCGGAGGAGGAGGAGGAGCAGGAGGAGGAGGAGGCGGAGGAGGGGCAGGAGGGTCAGGAGGAGGAGGAGGAGGAGGAAGAAACGGAGGAGGGGGAGGAGGAGGAGGAGGAGGAGGAGCATGAGGAAACTGGGGAATTCCGATGGTGATGGTGATGAGAAGGGGGACGAGTAGGAGAAGGAGTAGGAGGATGAGGAGGATTAGGAGGAGGAGGACCAGTGTAAACCTCAGTGTCATCAGCGATGTTGGAATGAACCCTCTTTCCAAGCGGTTCATGACCACTGGGGGAACTGCCTCGTTGGAAGACAACCGTTCAAAGGCCTTGAAGCATGCCAAAACATTGTTCTCTGGATTCCAACCCCACGGATGAACATGACGGTTGCGTCTTGACGATCTGGAATCGCGCCAGAACGCCATTCTTTGAACCCTTACAATCTCTGGTACGCTGATCATGGGAGCCCGCGAAATTCTTGCAAATTAAGAAAATGGATGCGCGCCAGCGCTAAGGCGAGAGCCACATTTTGGCAAGGGATCGCCTTCAATCCGTGAATCTCCTGCAACTTGTTTGAATTGCACGCGGCGGTCAGGCGAGAACCACATTTTGAAAACGGCCCGCCCTCAATCCGTGAAGCTGTTCCTTTTCTTTGGGGGGCAACATACAATACATAGAAAACGAGTGTGCGCGGCGCTAAAGGCGAGAGCCACGTTTTGAAAACGGACCGCCCCCAATCCGTGAATTTCTTGCTAATGTTTGAACATCATGTGCGCGGCGCTAAGGCGAGAGTCACATTTTGAAAACGGCCACTCTTCATGAGTGAAACTGCTGTCAAGTTTTGAGCTTCAGGGTCATAAGTGTTCAGGGAATCTCAGGCGAAGCGCCCAGTCCGAGCAGGAAGAGGAAGGACGAGGAGAACGAGGAGGAAGAGGAGGAGGAGGACGAGGATGGAAGAGGAGGAGGATAATGAGGAGGAGGAGGAGGAGGAAAAGGAGGAGCAGGAGGAGGAGGAGGAGGAGGAGGAGGAGGAGGAGGAGGAGGAGGGAGGAGGAGGAGGAGAAGGAGGAGGAGGAGGAAGGAGGAGTGGGGGACTGAGGAGTTGGGTTCGGGGGGAATGGGAGGGAAGGGAACTACCCGTCCATAGTAGGTCCCTGGGATGGCCCGGGGGGCTACACGAGGTCCGCTCCGTTGCCAGGGACTGCGCCGAACATTGGGCGCCCTGGCCCGGGTGGGGGCCGCCATGCCGCAGGCGCACGGCTTCTCCGACGTCAACCATCTCAAGCAGGCCTCCTGCTGGCGCACGCCGCGCTCGCACCGCCCGCTCCACGTGGCCGTCTCGCAAGGCGACGCCAGTGCGGGGCCGCGGCTGGATGGGCTCGGCGGTGCCGCATCTGCGGCGGCTGTCGAGGGGGAGGTGGGATCAGGGGGGGCGCGGAGGGGGAGGTTCACGTGGAGAGTGGAGCGGCGGTGGTGACGATCTTGCCTTGTGCTCGCAAGGTGGCCCAATCACTTTGGTATGTGGTGTACACATGCGACGAGCACGGTACCAATCGGATCCGTTGATGGCCATTTGATATTCATTCTCTGTCCGAACACGCCACCGTACTACCACACGTAATATGCCTGCAGATGCTGTGCCTGCTCGCTGATGTTTCAATTCGGGGTGCAGGTGCAGCCTCTTTTCCGCCGCCTCGTGGCGACCCACGGGGCCCCGTTAAGCACTGAACAGCAACAGCAAATGATGTAGTGTGCGGTCTGCAGGTTTCTTCGCGACAGTCTGCCAGCATGTCATGAACTCATTTGAGGGAGTTTCTGTGGAGCTTACGTCATCCTGACCCCTGGCGTGCGAGAAAGTCGCCCCCCAGCGCGCCCCCAGGGCCCACTTCTTCTGGGGATGCACTTGGCGCGCCGGGCGCGCCAGGCGTGTCCCAATGTGGCGCCCTCGCCCGAGACATCCTCGCAGATCCCCCCACGGGCCCCAGGCGCACCCCCTGGGACCATTTCCGGGAATGCACCGGGCACGCTGGGCGCGCCAGGCGTGCCCCAATCGGGCGCTCTCGCTCGAGACATCTTCGCAAAAATCGCTCCACGGGCCCCAGGCGCGCACCCAGGGACCATTTCGGAGGATGCGCAGTGCGCGCCGGGCGTGTCCCAATCGGGCGCCCTCGCTAGAGACATCCTCGCGAAAATCCGCCCACAGCGCGCCCCCAACCATTGCCGCGGATGCACTGGGCGCGCCAGGCGCGCCGGGCGTGTCCCAGTCCAGCGCCCTCGCTCGAGACATCCTCGCCAAAATCCTCTCACGGGCCCTCAGCGCGACCCCAGGGATTACCCTGACCTTCCAGGAGGGCTAAAAAATAGCACGCGACTTAAAAACCTATCCCAGAGCTATTCTATGTCTTGGTTTTAGGCTGTTTCGTTTTGTTTTTTAGGTTTTTAGGCCTCCCGTGCTAAAAAATAGCTCTCTGGAAGGTCAGGGTATTTCCAGGGATGTACCGGGCGCGCCAGTCGTGTCCCAATCCGGCGCCATCGCTCCAGGCATCCTCCCACCACAGGCCCCAGGCGCGCCGCCTGGGACCATTTGCGGGGATGCACCGGGCGCGCTGGGCGTGTCTCGATTCGGCGCGCCCTGCCATCTTCTCCGCCTTCTTTTCCGCAGTTGTCGTTCGCGTGCGTTTGATCCTCGTTGTCATCGACGTCGTGATCCTCGACGTCCTCTTCTCCACCCTCCTGGTCCTGACCGCCCTCATCCCACCCTTCTGATCTTCACCCTCCTGATCACCACCCTTTCGGCCCTCACCCTTCTGATCCGCTTCCCCGCGATCCTTATTTTCCTGATTCTTGCTCTCCTCACCTTCTGCCTTCTCCCTCCTGCCTCACGATCCTGATCCTCATCCTCTTCATGCTCACTCTCCATTATACTGATCCTCGCTCTCCTCGTGGTGCTCACTCTGCCGATCCTCACTCTGCTGATCCGTCCCTTCCTGCTCCACACTCGCCCGCTCCTGACCCTGCTGATCTTTATTCTCTTCATCCTCGCTCTTCTGTCTCTCATTCTCCACGTGCTCACCTTCCTGCCCCACGCTCGCCTGATCCTCACCCGTGTGACCCTTACTCTCCTGCTCATCCCCCTCGCGAGCCTCGCCCTCCTGATCCTCACCCTCCTCATCCTCACCCGACCACCGCTTCGGCCCACTCACCTCTCGTCCACAATCAAGGGAGGAATAACCACCCGGACCGGACAATTGGCGTTTATTAAACGGCCTTGGGCGTTTACCAAACAGCCTTGCCCTGTTCGATTCCTTCTTTGGGCGCGTTTACTGAAGGCCTCGCGTGTCGGGGTGGTTATTATCGGGGTTGGGGAGCTCTTCTCTCTTTCACGCCCCGAGGGCCCTCCGCACGGCCCTCGGCAGCGTCGCGGGTGCCCAGGCGACGCGCACATCGCCAGGCTGCTCATCCTCCACGGGGCCGACCCCGCGCTGCCCGACGCTGCAGGCGACGATCGGGCGGGACTGGCTCGGGGTGGGAGCCATCGATCTGGAATCGGCGACACATCGCCGATAGATGGGGCGGTGGGCCCCCGATGGCGAATCCGCCCGATCCAGGGGCGATTGGGGGTCGATGCGTTCCCCCTGGAGCCCATGCCTCCCAGGGATCCTCGTCGCCTGGCCTTTGGACACATCTCGGCCCTCTGGCGGCCGTTGAAGGGCGATCGGGGCACCCCCAGAATGCTCTTGGCGAGGCGCACCCTGACCTTCCAGGAGGGCTAAAAAATTGCACGCGACTTAAAAACCTATCCCAGAGCTATTCTATGTCTTGGTTTTAGGCTGTTTCGTTTTGTTTTTTAGGTTTTTAGGCCTCCCGTGCTAAAAAATAGCTCTCTGGAAGGTCAGGGCAGCTGCTGCAACGCATCCCGAGGCTGGGAGCCCGATGCGAACCCACGACAGCGCCCAGAAAACCTACAGTCCACCTGCATGGCAAGGGTGGACAACCCCTTCCGGAGAGGGCGCCCTCGCGCCCTGTGCCCCCTCGGCCCCTCGCTGGCCACCCTCCTTGCCCGCGCCCCGCTCTGACATGGCCCTGCAGGGCCCTCGCGTCCTCATCGCGCCTCCCTGATACGGGCCGGCTGCACCGGCGCCACGGGCGCCACGGGCGCCTGCTCCTCCTCCTCCCTCGTTCTGCTCCTCCTCCTCCTCCTCCTCCTCCTCCTCCTCCTCCTCCTCCTCCTCCTCCTCCTCCGCCTCCTCCTCCTCCTCCTCCTCCTCGTCCCCACGAGGTGAGCTCCCCGGCGCCGCAGGCGCCCTGCGCGGCAGGGCGGCGGGCGGCCGGCCCGGCTGCGAGGAGGCGCGGCGGGTGGTGGCCGAGGCCGCGGCGCGCGCCCGGCCGGCCCAGCGGTCGGGGCGCCCGGGAGGCCCGGCGGCAGGAGCGCCGGCGGAGTCGTGTCGTTTCGTTGTTTAGGTTTTTACGCCTCCCGTGTTAAAAAATAGCTCTCTGGAAGGTCAGGGGAGATGGGGTGGGAGTGGATGGGTCGGGTATGGCCAGGACCCCGGAAAAGGGGACCCGGTTAGTGGTAGGGCCCCGGAGCCTTGAATCGGCCAGAATCACTATTAAACCAGTTCTGCCGCAGCTGGTGTCTTTTCGGATGACGGTAGTTCCGGTGAGTGGGAATGGGACGGGGGGGCGCCCCCGGTACAGATCACTAAACCAGGTTCCACTAAACCCAGTTCTACCAACGCCCGAATGGGGTCCTTAAGGATCGCGCCGCATCGCCGATGTCGACTAGACGTAAGAGTGACCTTTCGCCGGAGTGACCTTTGGTGCGGGCACGGATGGGCCCCCAGAGGGCCGAACGCGAAGCGGTAGCAGCGGCCAGCGCGCCTGGATTTGGCCTCCCGCGGCCCCCCAAAAGCCGCGCAGCAAAGGTCGCTCTTACCCAGGGTCACTCTTACGTGCAGCCGACGATGCCTCGCCGATGCATCGCCGATGCGTCTCGATGTGGCGCCCGATTTGCCTCACGTCGACGTCGCCGAGGCATCGCCGACGTCGACGATACATCGCCAGTGCATCACCGATGCGTCGCCGATGCATCGCCGATGTGCATCGTCGATGCGGGGCGATCCCTCGACCCCAGCTACTCCGATCCCATCTGGGAGGCCTCTACGGAGGGGGCGGGGCCGCGCGCGCCGCGGCCAGGCCTCTGCTCGAGAAACATCGCCATACACATAAACTGTTGGCGCTTCGTGCGGATTCCTTGGCTCCGCGCTGGGCCCCTCGGCGGCGCCTCCGGCGCCGCGCCTGGCGCGCTCCGCGCGCTGGGGAGAAGGGTCCAGCGCAGAGCCACGAAGTCTGCGCGGAGCGCCAAAAGGTGATGCTTGTTCCGTTTTTCTCGCAATTGACTCACTCACGACGCTCTCTCTCCAGACTTCCTTAAGATGAATGTGCGAGTGACTGCGTGATTGTGTGAGTGTGTGCGGTTATGGTCATGGTGACGGTGATGGTGGCGATGATGACGCTGTGTGTGCGTGTGTGTGTGTGTGTGAGTGGGTGGGTGGGTGAGTGTGTGTGGCGGTGATGATGATGTTGATGATGATGTTGATGATGATGTTGATGTTGATGTGGATGTTGATGAGGATCATGACAATGACGATGACGGTGACGGTGATGATGGCAATGGTAAGGATAACGTGGGCGTATGAGTTAGAGGGGAGGGAGGGGTGTCCAAAGAAAACATGCCCCCCCCCCCACGTAGTGCGGGGAAGACCAATGCAATGGGAAGGAATGGGAATGATGGTGCGATGTCATACGTGACACGATCGCACCTACAGTCAACCCGCATAGTAAGGATGAGCAACTTTCCAAGGTTACCCTTGCGTCCTTTCCCTTCGGCCCATTCTTAGCCGCTTTCGCTGGTCGCGCCCCGCTCGCAAAGTGTCGACATGGCCTGCCGAGGCCCTCGCATCCTTATCGTGCGTCCTTCTTGGACGAGTTGACTGTCGTTTGCCTCCTGCCCTCCCTCCGTCTCCCGCGTTCCTCCCTCCCTCCCTCCCTTCTTCCCTCCCTCTCCCCCTGATCCTCACTCCCTGCTCCACCCCCCCCCGCCTCCCTTCCCTCCTCCTCCCTCCTCCTTCCTGCTCCCTGCTCACCGCTTCCTGTCCGCTCCCTGCTTCCTGCTCCACGCTCGCGTCTTCCTCTTCCCCCCTCCTCTCTCCTCCCTCCTTCTCCTGTTTCTCCAGTGGGCGAGGCCAAACGTTAGTCTGCTGTTTATGTTCGCTCTCATCCCAGCCCTTGTTTGCAGATGGGGAACGGGGCTCCACCGTGCAGGGTGGTGAGGAGAGGAGGGGCGCGGGCGTGATGGGGGGGGGGAGCACGGAGGAGGGCGGAGAGAAGAGGCAGGAATGAAGAGACTTTATTGAACTGGAGGCAGGAGGAGGGACGGAGCAGGAGCAGGCGGAGGAGGAGTGTTGTTCTCCATTTTGATGCCTCCACTTTTCTCGACATCTCTGTGCTTGGGCGGCTCGGCATTGCTGTCCCTTCTCGCACCTCTCTCACCGTCCCCGCTGGTCCCCGCTCAACGGACTAAAGGTCGGTCCGATCCCGCCAGCGAGGGTCGCCGAGGTGCTCCCCACGATGCGGTGGGCCTTAGCGCGGCTTGGATAAGGAACGTGTCCGCCTGCGGCCACGTGCGAGGAGGAGGAGGAGGAGGAGGAGGAGGAGGAGGAGGAGGAGGAGGTCCGTAGCCCGTTTGGCTCAAGGCCGGAAGCTTGGTTTTACCAGTCATCTCACCCGCACGTGCCCATTCTCTGTATATTATTACGTTCCTTCTGTACACAGTGCAGCGCATGTCGAAGTGGCAGTGCAAGTGCGGCGCTGCCAACGCCGCGGGCCATGCCTATTGTCACAAGTGTGAAAGTTACTGGGAGCTCTGCTGGAAGAGGCCGCAAAACCAGGGCGCGCGCAGAGATGCTGGCTCTCCGCGCAGCGAGCGGTCTGCTTTCAGACGTCGTGATCCTCCTTCGGCACGGGCCCCATGGGCCAAGGGCTGGGGCGAGTTCAGCAGGAAGGCGGATATCCCCTACGTCCGCGTGGCCACCCCGGCAGAGGCGGCGACCGATGTCAATTTCGAGACGCTCCAGGCCGACGCCTCTGAACAGGGGCGCAATACATTTTTCAAAGAGACGCAAGACAAGTCGAACCTTCCCGTCCAGCAGTGCAACTTGCAGTTCCGGCTCGGCCAGGTCCAACCCGAGACGCGCCAGGCCATTGCCTCTGTTCGCTGCATGATCATAGCCCGCAAGCCGCTCCAGACGCAGCTGGGCTCAGTCGAGAATTCAATCGCCAAGATGACGAGTCGGGTTACGAACGTGGAGAAGACGGCCCAGGCCACAAGGAACATGCTCGAGCAGCAGGAACAGCACCTGGGGAACCTCAACGATCAGCTTGCAGCCCTCCGCCAGACCAAACAGGCGCTCAATGACAAGGCAGAGGAAGACAATGTGGCACGCGAGGACCCCTACGGCGACGCCAACATGCACTACCAGGGTTCCTGGGGGCGGCCGCTGGCCCCGCCGCCGCCGCTTCCTGCGCCGCGGGCACCTGCGCCTATGTCTCCAGAGGCGGTTCAGGCTCCAATCGAGTCCACGATCGCAGCGGTGGCCCCAATCCTGCAGCATATCCAACTCTTCATGTCGCAGCTAACGGCGCAGCAGGCCGGGGCTCTTGCCCATGCAGCCCCCCCCGCGACTTTACCGCAAGGGTGGTCGCTCCGGCAGCCGCGGCGGCGCCCGCGGCGGCAGCGGCGCCGGCTGGCCGTGCGCAGGGAGGCCTTCCACCGGGAGGCCCTCCACCGGCCGCAGCGCCCAGCGCCGCGATAGCGCCCCCGATGAGAGCGCCGCCAGGGCCATCCGCAGGCGGGGGCGAAGACTTGTATGTGGGGTCAGATGAAGAACGCGATGGGCATTCTTTTTTCAGCGAGCGGGAGGGCGCGCGCAGCCGCGAACGCGCGCCCTCTTTCGGTCGCCCGACCCCTGCCGACGCCCGCGGGCGCAGCAGACCGCCATCGGGGGCGGCCAGGCGGGCAGCGCCAGTGGGGGGGCGCCCACGGTGCGCGGCGGCCACGCCGACAGACCCCGCGTGAACGCCGAGCGAGACTCGGCCGAGGGCCCCTAGGGTCCTCCTCCGCCTCCATAGTCCCTCCCCCCAGGGATTCATTATTCCTCCTCGCCCCCCCCCCCGGGGATGCAGTATCTTGGTTGCCTGGGGCCGGGCCAGATACCAGTGGAGTTTCCATTCTTAGGGGTCGCCCGGCCATGGCCCCAGCAGGCCGTCCGCGCGATGCTCGATCTTCTCGGAATGTGCATGTCTCGCTGCTCCCCGAGACCAGCGATGCGCCAGGCCCCCCCCCGCGCCCTTGCCCTCCAAACACCTTTCGCCACCAGGGGTCCTGAGGTTGTTGCGGGAACTGCGGGCAATTGTACGGATCCTTTCTTACCTGCCCCATTTTTGTCCGCGGCTGCTCAGGGGGGGTGGAGGGCGGGGGGGTAGAGGAGGAGGGGGAGGTGGAAACGGGCGCAGAGGCTGGAGGTTCCGCCGTTTGCGAAATAAACGCCCACGTGTGGAAGTACCGAGATCCCCGCCCCGCGCCCCGCATTTCAATGTTGGCCACCGAACACGCCGAAGGGGAGTGCGAAGCGTTGCGAAATAAACGCCCACATATGTTGGACTGCCCAGCCCTCCCCGTCAACCTTGAAATGCGGGGGAAAGGGGGCGTGCTTCGTCGTCTTGTTTTCGATCCCTAAGATGGGCGTTGATTTCGCAAACGGCGGTACCCCCCACGAGCGTCTTATAGTGACACAGCGCTGTACATTCACACATATATATATACATATATATATATATATATATGTATGTGTATTCCCATATTTATATGTTGTATGTGTATAAATATATATGTACATATACACGTGTATACATAAGTGTGTTTGTACACCCTATTTGCACATCCATATGCCTTTCCCCTATGTGTGCATACACCCATGCATACACGTACGTGCATGCATGCATTCACGCCGCCACGCAATCCGAGGCTATTCACGCGACGCCACCCGTGCGGAATCGTCCGGTGGCGACACAACGCTGATGGCCCCCTTACTCTCCCCTGCAGCTTCCGTCCACTCTGCCCTGTCTACCTCGTCTCGCACTTCTACCCCTTCGAGGCGTCATTTCCGCGCAAAGACGATGGATGCGCTGCCGGGTGCCGCGCGCGCACGCGCAACCCCACTGGGCGGCGCCAGCGGCGCCCGCGCGCGCGTGCTCACGGGGGTGCAAAAGCTGACAGGCGGGCGCTCGCAAACCAAGTGGACTTGGTCAGCGGTGCCCGCACGCGCGTGCTTCCGGAAGCGCAAAAGCTGAGAGGCGGGCGTGCGCAACCCAACTGGACTTCGCCAGCGGTAACCGCACGCGCACCCTCGCGAGCATGCAAAAGACGTGGGGCGGAGCGCTGGGGGGAAGCCCCCGGCGCTGCCCGCGCGCCCCCTCAGGGCGAAACCGGAGAGCCGATTTGCCCAAGAAGTCTGCGCTTCTGGAGCGGGAGCAGCAAGGCCCACGAATTCAGACGGGCCCAGTCCGCGGGGAGCACCTCGTCCACGGCAGCCGCACCCATCGCGCGGACATCCGCCAGCAAGGCGTCTGCCTGCGCGCGGGGTATGCGCGCGTCGGACATGAGGTCGTCGAAGCCGCTCACAGGCGGCACGCCCGCGTCTGCCCCGACCGGCGCAGCGGGCGCCGGGCGGAAAACGCCGACGGCGTCGAACTTTGCCGCCTCCCGGACGCTCCACGCGGTCATGCACGGAGCACACGAGAGTACGTCCTGCAAAGAGCCGTCCGGCAAGACGGAGGTGAATGGGAACTGCCTCACGCGGTTCTGCATGTGCCGGATGTCCTCCGCACCCACCTTGTTCGTCGTCTCCCAGAGGCCCTCCAGCTTGCCCGTGAAAACGGCGCCATGGTTCCAGCAGACGCCCTTGTTCCCGTCGTTGAAGGACTGGGAAACCTGGATCTCGGTGTGCTGGCCGACGAACAGAGACAGGAACAAAGAGACGGGGACGGTCTTCTCGTGGGCGAACTCAACCGGCCGGAAGTCGCCCCAGAAGATGAACCGCTTCGTGCCGCTGGCCAGGTTCCGGAGTCCAAAGGAGGAGCCCAAGGCAGGCTTGCGCAGAACCCGTTTCGGAGTGAACAAGTCGTCGAAAGGGTAAACAGGAAGGGCACCCTCGTCGTCTTCTTCGGGCCGACCATCAGAATGTCCCGCAGAGACGCCGCGAGCTCCCGAACGTCGAAAGAAGCGGCGCTGCGGGAGAAGATGGTCTCCACGGCTGACCTGTACGAGCACGCCGGGCCATGGGGACATGTCTCCTCAGCGCAGCGGCGCACGAGCGTCCAATCGCCCACCGCCTCGAAGGCCGCGTTCTCGCGGGCAGACGCCCACTCCTTCGTCTCCTCAAGGTCCGCCGTCAGCTTGCGCACTCGGCTGCGGACGAACCGCTGCATGGCCTTCGTCCCGCGGTCCTGGACGTACGCCATCAGGCTGCCCTTCGTCCACAAGTGCTTGGCGATGATGGTCGAAGTCAAGTCTACGAGGTCGAACGTCGTCTTCGTGCCCATCGCCCCGGCCGCCTTGTCCGTGGCCTCCCGGCGCTTCACCCACACGCCTGCCATGTATGGCTCCTGCGACATCTCGAAGAGGTCGATGGCGTCGTTCTCGCGCGCGAACCCGGCCCAGTCTGGCTGCCACACCCACGGGGCGTCGTCGACATCTGGTTTGGCTGGGGTCTCCATATACCCGTACCTCACGGCGCTCCACATTCGCTGGTGGGAACCAGAGAAATGGCTCGGCAACAAATGGCGCTCGCGCAGAGTGCGCTTGGCCTGCTGGAAACGGCCCGACCTAGTCAGCTTCGCAGCAACGTGGAAATGGATCGCGCCGTCTTTGTGCTTCTCCTGGAACACCACCGCCATGGACACGAGCGCTTGGCCGTCCGGTTCCTGCCTAGTGCGGCCGCCCGCGGACCCAGTCGGAATCGGATTGTTGAATGCGTCGGCCACTGCTTTTCCGATGTCCTCCCGGCTCATCGTGCCAAGATCGCGGCACTGGCGGCCGTCGGGAAGGGTCGCGTCCAGGACGCGCGATATGGTCACCAAGTATACCCACTGCAACGAGTCCAGTTTCTCGGCCTCAGCCAACACGGTCTCCAGAGGCGACGCGGCGTCCTGGTCGGGCTGCGTTTCCGAAACGACCTTGGTTGTCAGGCTCTTGAACTCGTGCTTGCGTTGGTCCAAAGCATGCTCTTGCAAACCGAGTTTCAAAGCGACCTGGCGGCGACACTCACGCAACGAAATGTGTTTCAAGTCCTTGCCTACTAAGACGGCCTTCAAGGCGTCCCGGATGGCTTTGGTTTCGACGGCCTCGGCGTCCACGCCTGCGGACGGGACTGGGGGAGACGGCACCACGTACCCCGTGTCCGTCTTCTGCCGCAAGCGGCGCCTCGGCATAGACGGGTCTGTGAGCATTGCAGTGCACGGTACTCCCAGTGACAGGTGCCAAGGTCCGTACGGTTCTCCCTATAAGACTTGAGCCACAAGGCAGCTGCAGTGGTTTTAAGCACCAATGGCCATGAGCACCAGGACGGCTGTGAGCACCACTTCAAAGCCTGAGAGCACCTCAGAGCCCATTAAGTAAGAACGGCTTGAGCCGAAGCGCCTGTGGGCGCTACAAGGCTGGTGATCACCGCAACAGCCTCAGAGCACCACAGAACTCGAAAGGACCTCAGAGCACCGCAACAGCTACAGAGCACCACAGGACGTGAGTCTCAACGTGCCTGCGAGCACCGACTGGTCAGAGGAAGGGGGAGGGAGGGGGAGGGAAAGGTATGCCCACCAACTGGACATCGACGACATTCCCAAGACAACCCAAACAGGCGCTGGAACTGCCAAATGGCCCAAGATTGCCCCAAAACCTGTCTGGGTCGGAGCGGGAAAACCGATGCAACTTGTCCCAAGAGTGCAAGCGAGGCCGATTCCCTCTCCCTGAATCCACCGCACTCCGAGGGCTCTGGAAGCAGGGGGCGGAGGGGTGGAGAGGACTTGGGGGTTCTGGAGGGTTCTGGAGGTTTTGGGAAGTCCTCCGAAAGTAGAAAGAGTTTGGGAGGGTTCCCGAGGATTTGGGAGCAGTGCGAGGGTTTCGGATGTATGGGGAGTTGTGGAGGTTTTGGGGGGAGCGCGGAGGGGTTAGAAGGTAGGGGGGGGTTCTGGAGGGTTTGGAGGTTTTGGGAAGTCTTCCAAAAGTTTAGGGGGTGTGGGAGGGTTCCGGAGGATTTGGGAGCAGTGCGAACGAGGGTTTCGGATGCATGGGGGTGGGGGGTGGGGGGAGGAGGTATGGGAGGGTTCTGGAGGGTTCTGGAGGTTTTGGGAAGTCTTCTGAAAATTTAGGGGGGTTGGGAGGGTTCCGGAGGATTTGGGAGCAGTGCGAGGGTTTCGGATGCATGGGGGTGGGGGGTGGGGGGAGTGCGGAGGGGTTAGGAGGTATGGGAGGGTTCTGGAGGGTTCTGGAGGTTTTGGGAAGTCTTCCGAAAATTTAGGGGGGTTGGGAGGGTTCCGGAGGATTTGGGAGCAGTGCGAGGGTTTCGGATGTATGGGGAGTTGTGGAGGTTTTAGGGGGAGCGCGGAGGGGTTAGGAGGTATGGGAGGGTTCTGGAGGGTTCTGGAGGTTTTGGGAGGTCTCCAATAGCTTCGCTGTCGATTTCAAGATCGATCTCACGATCAATATCACTATCGATCTCACTGTCGATTCCACGGTCGACCTTAAGATATATCTCAAAATCCACGATCGATCTCAGAATCGAGCTCACGAAATCCGCACCAAATTCAGTGGGGCGCCGGAACATACGAAGATTGTATAATCGTACAAAACCAATAACATTGCACAGAATCGGACTCTCCAGGTGCTCTCCAGGTGCACTCCCGGTCAAGCGGCCGCCTCGCGACAGGGCGACGCGACCCTGCGGGTGTCTGAAGGGCGATGATAATGGCAATGCCAATGGAGGGAGAGCGGGAGGCAGGGAGGGAGCGCAAGCGGCGGCCCACATTGCCAGGAATCGGTGCTCTCGCCTCCGCGCCGGGCAATCCTCACAAGGGGGCACGCAGAGTCCTGAGAAGAAAAATCAAAAAAAATCCCCTTTTTAGGGCGCCGAATTTTCCACCCGGCTGCCCTGGCCCCCTGGGGGCCCCCCGTTGCAATCTACCCTTGCTGTCCGAAAACAACAAAAAAACAAAAAAGTGTCGTTTGCGTGTCCTTCCCTGCTCCAATTCAATACCCCTCACAGACTCCGAACCCTCCCTCGGGCAGCAGGGACTACTCCGTCAATCCACAAGAGCAATTAAATCTCTGCGGAAAATCTCGGGAGTGTGTGCTTACCAAGCTTGGGAAGGTAGCGCGCCGTGAATGGGGCTGGGGAAGGTCAGTGCCTGGCCGTAGGCCTTCCGGTCCGGACACGCAATCAAAAAAACGACGGGGGGGGGGAAAGCGTGGCCAGCGCGACGGCGAGAGCACCATTCCGACGTCCACGTGCAACCCTGTGGTACGTAACGGGCCCACAAAGAAAACGGCTCCGACACGAGCGAGGGATCCATGTTCAAACATATTTTCTCGGAGTGTACGCCTGGGGCGTCCGCCGTCGACATGGGCGCGGGTCCTGGCGCGGTTCGGTCTGGCCCGGCAAAAGCCTCGGCGCCTGGGCGGGCGTGCGCAAGCCTCCCCGATAGGGGGGAGAGAGGAACACGCTGTGACCAGCGCGACGGCGAGGGTGCCATTCCGACCAGCGACCCGAACACGGCGAACTTCGCCCACGACCCGCGCTCGCGACCTGCGACACGACGCGCGCCCCGCGCCCGCCGCCCGTCTACGATCCGTCTGGCCTGGCGGCCCCAACTAGAGCACAACCTAGAGCACAACCTAGAGCACAACCTAGAGCACAACCTAGAGCACAACCTAGAGCACAACTCATGAAGGTATATATTTTCATAGAAAAAATGGCACTCAACCTTCCCAAATCAAAAAAGAATCAATACTTTCTTTATTTTCGAACGCGAATGCGTGCCAGACTACCATGAAATGAGTTGTGCTCTAGGTTGTGCTCTAGGTTGTTCTCTAGGTTGTGCTCTAGTTGTGCTCTAGTTGTGCTCTAAGGCGGCCCCTGGGATAAGCGGTCGCCTGCCCTCCCCGCCCCCGGACCTTCAATCCGACGGAATTGGCTTTCCTCCGCGTTTTGTAGAAGTGGCATAACGCACCGCCAACAAGTCGCGAAGGCAAGCGCTGTTGGTCGCAGCACCGGCCGCGAGCTCCACGTTGCAAGCGCCGGGCAACGCGCCCTGCCGCCTCCTCCGCCGCGGGCCAGACGCGCGGGCAACGCGTTGCACGATGTTCTGGACACACGTGCAAACGACATGAAGCCGCAATGATACGCAGGCTGTGTCCCGCGCGGGCCTGCAGCAAGGCCCGCGAATTCAGACGGACCCAGTCCGCGGGGAGCACCTCGTCCACGGCAGCCGCGCCCATCGCGCGGACATCCGCCAGCAAGGCGTCTGCCTGCGCGCGGGGTATGCGCGCGTCGGACACGAGGTCGTCGAAGCCGCTCACAGGCGGCACGCCCGCGTCTGCCCCGACCAGCGCAGCGGGCGCCGGGCGGAAAACGCCGACGGCGTCGAACTTTGCCGCCTCCCGGACGATCCACGCGGTCATGCGCGGAGCACACGAGAGTACGTCCTGCAAAGAGCCGTCCGACAAGACGGAGGTGAATGGGAACTGCCTCGCGCGGTTCTGCATGTGCCGGATGTCCTCCGCACCCACCTTATTCGTCGTCCCCCAGAGGCCCTCCAGCTTGCCCGTGAAAACGGCGGCGTGGTTCCAGCAGACGTCCTTGTTCCCGTCGTTGAAGGACTGGGAAACCTGGATCTCGGTGTGCTGGCCGACGAACAGAGACAAGAACAAAGAGACGGGGACGGTCATCTCGTGGGCGAACTCAACCGGCCGGAAGTCGTCCCAGAAGATGAACCGCTTCGTGCCGCTGGCCAGGTTCCGGAGTCCAAAGGAGGAAGCCCAAGGCAGGCTTGTGCAGAACCCGTTTCGGAGTGAACAAGTCGTCGAAAGGGTAAACCACCGTGCTCTTCCCGGAATTCGACGGCCCCACCAGGAAGGGCACCCTCGTCGTCTTCTTCGGGCCGACCATCAGAATGTCCCGCAGAGACGCCGCGAGCTCCCGAACGTCGAAAGAAGCGGCGCTGCGGGAGGAGATGGTCTCCACGGCTGACCTGTACGAGCACGCCGGGCCATGGGGGCATGTCTCCTCAGCGCAGCGGCACACGAGCGTCCAATCGTCCACCGCCTCGAAGGCCGCGTTCTCGCGGGCAGACGCCCACTCCTTCGTCTCCTCAAGGTCCGCCGTCAGCTTGCGCACTCGGCTGCGGACGAACCGCTGCAACCGCTGCATGGTCTTCGTCCCGCGGTCCTGGACGTGCGCCATCAGACGCGCGGGCAACGCGTTGCACGATGTTCTGGACTCACGTGCAAACGACATGAAGCCGCAATGATACGCAGGCTGTGTCCCGCGCTGGCCTGCACTAAGGCAAACGCGCGTAAAGCGCAGGAGTCGCGAGCACCGCAGGGCCCTCGCCATGGGCAGCCGAGCACCTCCCGAAAGGCAGGGATGGAACAGTAGCAGCACGGCTACGATTTTCAAGTCTACGGATCCACGACACGTTTCTCGGTGCATGCGCTGCGGCAGGAATTCTGAAATCTCTCGGCGGTCACTGAGGAAAAATCCGCTCTGGCAGAGGCCGAGCCGCCGATTCGGCTGGCTCCCCGGCCGCGGCTGGAAAAATTGCGTCGCGGCAAAGACCGTGCCGCCGACTCGGCTGATCAGCGCCAATGCTCCCGGGCCGCAGGCTCAATCGCTCGGGATCCTGCCTCCCTCGGCCACGACGACCTCCGCCGCCTTCGTCTTCAACTTAGCCACGGCTGCCCTGATGACGCTCTTCGGGATGCCCATGGCGACGCGCCTGAGGCGCGCCTTGTAAGCGCTCTGAGACTCGTTGGCCGGCGCGCTCTGCTCTGCCATTCGCCGGTTGACCTCCGCCCAGAGGAAATAGTCGAGGGGGTTCAAGTCCGGGGAATACTTGGGGAACTTGATGGGGGTGATCTTGAGACCCCGCCTGAGAGCGACCGAGCGGGGTCGACCGAGGCGCGAGCGGCGGGCGATCAAGAGCGGGCGCCGAGTGGCGGGGCGATCGCCAGACGGGGCCCGACTCGAACTCGCGGCCGCCGCGGTGGCGCGCCAACTAAGGGGGCCGCTTGCAGTCAACGGCCTTCTTGCTCTTGTACCCCGCGGGGTCGTTATCCCCCAGGATGCGGAAGGCGCGGCGCCCCTTCCGGCAACGGCGAAGCGCGGGAGCGAGGACGCCCGCGTAGAAATCGCAGGCTGCGTCGGCGCACCACAGGGTGGGCAGGTAGTGCCAGACGCGGACCTTGTTGTTCACGATGGCTGCGGCCACGTGAACCTTGGCGCCTGGGTTCACCCTGTTATGGTTCCCCTTCGGCTTCGTGAAAGGCTTGAGGACCTCGGGGGAGGGCCCGGCCAGCCGGCCCCCCGCCCGGCCCCCCCCCCCGCCCCTCGCATCCGAAAGAAACTACGCCAATAAAAACCCTCATACCAGAAAGAAACGACGCCAAGAAAAACATGTCCGATCACCTGGACGGGGCCGATCAGACCCGATCAGACTTGGATCGCAGACATGGATCGGGGCAACGATCGGGGGCGGAATCGGCATCTCGACTTCAGCGGCCCGGCGGCCCCCGCCCCCAGCCCCTGGGATCGCACTCGGGACCGAGAGTCGCGCCCCCTCTGCCTTGGTGCGAAGGTGGCCGCGAACGCGACTCTTCTTTGCGTGCGTCTTCGCCCGCTTGGTCATGGGGATGGAGAACACCTTATTGTCGATGATGGCATCGACCTGGTGCGTGAAATAGTTGCCCGGGAGCCGCTTCCACCCCGAACACGCGGCCGCGCGCTCCTCCGCCTCAGCGGAGCCGCGGAGCGGCTCCGCGCGGGGAGCGCGCCAGGTGACCCCGAGGCGCTAGAAGTGCCTGGAGGCCGTGCCCTTGTGGACGTCGGAGACCCGCGCGGCCTTCATCACGTCCTTGAGGTGAACCTCGGCCTCGCCCTTGGCCGCCCGAATCAAACGAACCCGCGCGTTGTTCAAGGCGCGGAGCTTGACGGCCGTGAGCGTGGGCTTGCGGCCGCGAGTCTCCGCTGGGCCACGCCTGTGCGCGGCGCCCCGGAGGGCCCGGCGGAACGGTCGTCCAAATCGACTCGCCTACACTTTGCTTAGCCGCCAGCTGAGCTCTTAGGGACCTGGCTTCAAAGACAGTGTCCGTCACTGGTGAGTATGTACCTCGTCAGGTCCATATAATAGCGTCCTTCTCAAGGCCGGTTGAGCTGTTGAAAGCCGCTTGTGTGCGTTTGAAGGGCTTTGGCCGTCTAGGGTTTCTCTCCTGGTGGCCCTCTCGTGGCTTCTTGGGGAGCATCTGGGACCCATCGGGCGTAGAGGCGAAGAATTCAGCGGTCGAAGCTCCCTCTTGCGAGGTGGGCGCCATCTGGGCCCGCGAACCGAAATAAGGGGTCCTAATGGCCTCGGGCGGGCTGAGGCCGATTGCTGCGTGACGATTGAATGCCCAGTGGTATCTGAGCCAGGTGACACTGGAGGAAATCGATGTGACCGGAGCACGCGGCGGCATTCATAGTCTGGCGTCGCTCTTGACGCCGCCCTCAAGACGGGCGGCTTCGGGCAGCCTCAAAGTCCTTGCAGGGCGCCAACGGGAGAGCGCAACCCGTTGGGCAGCGGGGAGGGGGCCAGTCTTGCAGCGCAACCCATGCAGATGCCCGTAGCCGAAGATGCCATGGCAAATGAGTCCGCCGTTTGCGAAATAAACGCCCACGTGTGGAAGTACCGAGATCCCCGCCCCGCGCCCCGCATTTCAATGTTGGCCACCGAACACGCCGAAGGGGAGTGCGAATCGATGCGATTAAACTCCCACTTTAATGTTGTGACTCCAGCCTCGCCCGTCAACCTTGAATAACGGTGGAAATTCAATATTCCTTCGTCGTCTTGTTTCGAACCCTAAGGAAGGTCGTATAGATTCCGCAAACGTCGGTGCCCCCCCACGAGCGTCTCCAAGTTGACATCAGCGCTGTAACATACACACACACATATATATATTTTGTGTATATAATATATGTGTGTAATATTTCCCCATATTCATTATGTTCATTGTAATTTGTATATTGTGATGTTATATACAAACGTGTATACATAAAGTGTGTATGTACACCCTATTTGCACATCCATATGCCTTTCCCCTATGTGTGCATACACCCATGCATACACGTACGTGCATGCATGCATTCACGCCGCCACGCAATCCGAGGCTATTCACGCGACGCTACCCGTGCGGAATCGTCCGGTGGCGACACAACGCTGATGACCCCCCTTACTCTCCCCTGCAGCTTCCGTCCACTCTGCCCTGTCTACCTCGTCTCGCACTTCTACCCCTTCGAGGCGTCATTTCCGCGCAAAGACGATGGATGCGCTGCCGGGTGCCACGCGCGCGCACGCGTAACCCCACTGGGCGGCGCCAGCGGCGCCCGCGCGCGCGTGCTCACGGGAGTGTCAGGTGTTGCGCCCACCAGGAAACAAAACGAGGGCCTCGACAAATTTGTTTTTGCATTTTTTCATGTATTTATTGGTGGCGTCAAACGCGGTCGTCGCCGATCGCTTGCCCTGATTTAGCGATTTCGGTCGACGGAGGCACGCGAATCGCGCGAGTTTCCTTCTCGGAACTGCTTCTGCCGTGTGCCGCGTTTTCATGGCGCACGTGCCGCGCCTTGCCCTTTCAGATTCAATCGCTCGTACTAGTGCGCGGGCCGCGTGCAGGCCGCAGTCCACGCGCGCTTGCGCGGCGCACCGCAGCGCGCTTCGAAACGATGTTGGGCACAATGGCATTTTTAGCGCAACGCCGCGAAATTGTTAGCCACCTCGCGCGGGTGATGCCGAACGCACGCGAGTCCCACCGCATGTGCGCCGCCGGAGCTAATTTTCCGATTTCGGTCGTGAATAGTATCGCGGGCGTGTGTCAGGCGCCTTCGACGCGCCATGTAGGCCCGCGCCGTGCGCGCCCACGCATCATGTCAGAAACATATCAACTTACTACTTCCGCGTAATGCAGCGCGTGCGTTGCAACGCTGTTAGCCAAGGGCGCTGGTGCGTCGCCGAAAACCACAGCCAGGTTCCCTTGGCAGGAGCCACCCTAAGGGGAGCCGCAAATGGTTCTCTCACGGTCCCGTTCGCAGCCGTTTGGTGGGGATATCTCAAGCGGTGTGCTTGTTTTCTGTCCCAGCATCCTTCGCTCTCGGAGTAGATTTGGAGGATGTCTCGAGCGAGGCGCTCCATTTCACCCCCCCAGGTGGGCCAGATTTTGAGGATGTCTCGATCGGTGGCCAGACTCGTGGGCGCTGGTTTTCCTGGGGAAGCCACAGGAGGCTCCAACAGGTTCCAGGAGGCCCCAGGAGACCACATGAGGTCCCAGGATGAATCAGGATGCCACAGAAAGACCCAAGAGGCCACAGGATGCCCCAAGAGGCTCTAGGACGCCCCAGGAAGCTCCTGGAGGCTTCAGGAAGCCACAGGAGGCCCCAGGAGGCCAGAGGAAGCGCCAGGAGGTCTCCGGAGGGCAACAGGAGGCCCCGAGAGGCCCCAGGAGCAGGAGGCCTCAGAAGGCAACAGGGGTGGCTCCAATCCCATGTGTTTTACGTATGCTCTCATATATTGGGCCTCACCTGGGGCACGAATCCTTGATGTTATACGTATGTTCCTATAGATTGTCCATCTCCTGTGTACTTATGTTCCTATAGGGCCTCTCCTAGGGCACGACTCCTTGGTGTTGTACGCGTGTTCCTATAGATTGCCCCTTTTTTCTGCGGCTCCAAGTCGCAATGTTTCATGTGCGACTGTTGCTATAGATTGGGCCTCTCATCGGGCACGAATCCTCCCTAGGAGGTCCCAGGAGGCCCCAGGGGGCCCAAAGAGGTTCCTGGAGGCCCCAAGAAGCCCCAGTAGGTCCCCAGGAGGCCCCAGGAGGCCCCAGGAGGACCCAGGGTCATGCGCAGAGACGCGCTCGTACTACTGAGGCTCATTCACACTCCAATTGATTCTCAGTTAGATTCATGACCAGACCGTCACAACTGAAACCCCTTTATACTCGAAAGTTTTTGCACCTAGATTCTCACGGCGGACAGGTCCATGGGAATAAATGCGCATATGGGGAGCCCCACGCAGTGAATATTTGAATCCCCTTAGGGGGGTGACAATGAGCGCCTCGCTCGAGACATCCTCCAAATCTGCTCCGGAAGCGAATGATGTCGGCACAACTAACAGGCAAACCCGCTTGTGACATCCCCACAAAACGGCCGCGAACGGGACCGTGAGATAACCCCTCGGCGGCTCCTTAGGGACGTGAAAATGAGCGCCTCGCTCTAGACATCCTCCAAATCTGCTCCGAAAGCGAAGGATGTTGGAACAGAAAACAGGCAAGCCGCTGGAGACATCCCCACAGAACGGCCGCGAAGGGGGCCGTGAGATAACCATTGGCTGCTCCCCTAAGGGGGGTGAAAATTAGCGCCTCGCTCGAGACATCCTCTAAATCAGCTCCGATAGCGAAATATGTTGGGACAGAAAACAAGCAAACCGCTTGAGGCATCCCCACGAAACGACCGCGAACGGGGCGCGCGTGAGTCTCAGCATGAGTAAGTCTGAGCCGGAGCAGGTCTGAGTATAAGTAGGTATGAGTATGAGTAGGTATTTGTGTGTGAATATGTGTCTGAGTTAGTCTGAGTGTGAGTCAGTCTGTGCATGAGTAAGTCGGGGCATGAGGAGGAGAGGGCAGGAGAAGAGTAAGAAGGAGTAGGAGGCGTCCAAGTAATAACAAAAAAAACATCTTAAGATATGGCGAAAGTGCAAACTGCACCAAACCCTCGATGGGGATTACCCGTCTGACATGCAACGCCATCCGCGCGGGGCGAACATCACGCGGTGATAACGGACTGTGGCCCCAGTCGCACTGTAAAATCCAATCCGCGAGCTCCCATCGGGGAATCCAGGCGCGCGGCGTTCCCAGACTGACAGCACGCCCTGGAAAGAAAAAAAAAAAAAAAAAAAAAAAAAAAAAAAAAAAAAAAAAAAAAAAAAAAAAAAAAAAAAAAAAAAAAAAAAAAAAAAAAAAAAAAAAAAACATGTCGCATATTTAGAATGAGGGCGGCTCGGCCATACCAATCGTCGCAACTGCTCCCAAATGTGCCGCCCCCCCCCCATCGGCCCTATGTCATTCAAACGTCCTCTGCATTGATGCGAACTGCCATGGCGGCGCACACTGCCCCCAACGACGGCCGACACCGCTGAAGGTGATCATTTTTCATAGAGACAATCACGATGCGACGGCCCATGCGGCCCAAAATGATTCACACCAACCCGAGGACAATCCAAGAGCTCCCAAAAAATACCGCGCGCTGTCAGCGAGGATGCTTTTCGGGCGCCATCACACTGATCAGACACAAGAAAATGAAAAGGAACGTCACGCTCTCGCCCTTCTGGGTATTAGAGCGCTCGGCACCACCCGGAGAACCGCCCAAATCGCAGCAAAACGGCTGGAAAAGGGCCAGAGGAAATTGAATGCGGCATGACCCCTCCTCTTTGTTATCTTCTACCCCCCGTCGTCCCACTTCGCCATCGTACTAATCCCCTGCCTCCTCACGTTACCCCCCCTTTTCTCCTGTTATCCTCCTCCTCCTTCTCATCCTCCTTCGCCTTCGTCATCCTGGTGTTCTCCCACTCCCTCGCCCCCCTCAACCGCCCTCGTTATCCCTCCCCCCCTTTCCCCGTGTCATCCACGCTTTCCGCCTCATCCTCCTCCTCCTCGCCGCATTGCCCTTTCCCCCCCTCATTCGCGCGCGCCTCCCATTCCACGTTCGAGACATCCTCCAAATCTGTTCCGAAAGCGAAGGATGTTGGAACAGATAGCAGGGACACCGCTTGAGACATCCCAGCAAAACGGCCCCGAACGGGACCGTGAGATAAGCCCTGGCGGTTCCCCCTATGGGGGGTGAGAATGAGCGCCTCGCTTGAGACATCCTCCAAATCTGCTCCGACAGCGAAGGATGTTGGGACAGGAAACAGGCAAACCGCTTGAGACATCTCCACACAACGGCCGCGAATGGGACAGTGAAATAACACGTGGTGGTTTCCGTCAGGGGGGGCTGAAACCAGCGTCCCGCCTGAGACATCCTCACAGTCTGCTCTGGTAGCCAAGGATGTTGGGACAGAAGACAGGCAAACCGCTTGAGGCACCCCCGCAAAACGGCCACGAACGGGGCGTGCGTGAGTCCCACCATGAATAAGTCTGGGTGGCGATGAAGATTATGCATTCACGCAGGAGGATATCGATGGGCTCGGACAAGACCCTAAATTCTTGGATACATTTATGCTTTCGCCAGGCCCGCCGACGTGCCAGGATCCATGCTGGATCAAGGTTCACGTGGCTGCGCCGCCTCATTTGGGCGTACCCCTCACACGTTTCGTGGTCTCAAATGGAGGTCCACCGAAGGCCCCAGTGGCATGGCCCCATGGCGGTACCGCCCATGCGGGCGCACCCCTCGCACGGCTCGCGGCCCCGCGTGGAGCTCACTCGAGGGCCCCAGTGGCAGGGTCTACATGGCGGCTGCGCCCCATTGGGGCGCACCCTTCACTCGGTTCGTGGCCCCGCGTGGAGTACCACTAGAAGCCCCATTGGCGTGGTCGACATGGCGGCGCCGCCTCATCTTGGCGCGCTCCCCGCGCAATCGTGGCCCCATATGGTACCCGCAGCAGCATGTGGTTGGTTATTTCGCCAGGCCTATTTTTGTCCTGGACCTGACAGGCCTTTGCGGGGCCCCTTGGGGCGACCGCGGGGGCTCCTTGAGTTTCTTGACGTGCGCGGCCGCCCGATTTCAGGCGCAAGGGAGTTGAGTTGCGTCGCCTGTTTCCTGCGTCACGCGCGGGGCGGACTTCATGAGCTCTGTGCCCACAGAGCATCCTGCGTACGCCTGTGCTGCTGGCATCGAGATTACAGATTGGAGGCCAAAGGTGCCGTGATCACTTCGGCGCCCCCTGTGAGTGGATCCGTCGGGACACGTACTCCACGAGCAAATGTCTTTTCCCGTTCGTCATCATCTGCTCTTGCCGCCCCCCTCGCCCCCTCCGCGTTGTTTTTGCCTTGCCCTGGTTCGCGTTCCTTCTTGTTATCCTTCTGCGTTTTGCGCGTGCGCCCTTGCTGCCACATGACCCGTCTGCCTCCCTGCATCTATGCATTGCGGGCGGCGCCCAGCCGACAAAAGAAACGATTGCCCCGACAGAATCGGCCGACAAAAAACCAAACCTCCCCGACAAAAAAAACAAACGACAAAAAAAATCGGCCCGACAAAATGGGCCGACAAAAAAAAAAGAGGCGGCCCGACAAAAAAAAACGACGGGCGCGACAAAAAAATCGGACCGACCCAGGAAAGTGTCGCGACAAATTCGTTCCTGGCTGTCGCTGCCGAGCGGATTCAGTGTAAATTCACAGTTAGGATGCACCCCCCGGAAATTTTGTTCAACGGTCCGGGTGGGCATTTTGTCGGTCAGTTTGGTTGGGCTGTTTGTCGGGGCGGTCTGGTGCGTCCACGAGGTCGTGCCGCGTTCGCCGGGCGATTCGCGGTCCTAGCGGGTTCGCAGTAGCATTGCGCGGCGAGGGGGGGGTGGGGGGACATGGCGGCGCGGCGGGGGAGGGAGAGGAGGGGGGGGGAAATTTGCAGGAGGAGGAGGAGGAATAATATGAGGAGGAGGAAGAGGGCGAGGGGACACGGTGGCGGGCACCCCCGCCTTCTTCTTGCTTGGTCCAGCCCTTCTGGGGTGGCGTCGTTCCCATAGGGAGCTCCACCGCAGATTTCGGCGGCACGGTCCACATGGCGGCGCCGCGCCATGTGGGCGCAGACTTGACACGGTCCGTGGCATCACATGGCGTTCGAGGGGGGGCCCAGCGGCAGGGCCCACATGGCGGCGCCGCCTTGTTTAAGCGCACGCATCATCACGGTTCGTGGCCCCGCAGGGAGTTCCACCGAAGACTCCAGTGGCAAGGTCCACAAGGCGGCGCCGCTCCAGTTGGGCGTGCACTTCACACGCGGAAGTGGCGTTGCGACGCGCGGAGGTGGCATTGCCACCCCGCCTCCGCCGGAAACAATGTTAACAAATCGTGCGGCCAACAGCTCCGCTGACGGTGTTAACAATTCGTGTAGCGCCCAGTCTGTTCCAGACCAACAAATTCTTGACGCTTCGCGTATCCCCAACAGCCCATGCAGTAACGATGCCCAGGCGAATGGGGGTGATCAGGGAAGTGGGGGGCATACAGAATAACAAAAGTCTGGGGAACCCGTCTTACCCAAGACGGCGAGGATGGAGGATGAATCGGAGGACGATGAGGAGGAGGAACTCAAGGAGGAAAAGGGGGAGCGGGAGGAGGGTAGAGGGAGGAAGAGCAATAGGCGGATGAGGAGGAGGAGGAGGAGGAGCAGGAGCAGGACGAGAATGAAAAGGAGGACGAGGAGAAGGGCGAGCAGAATGGCCAGAGGCCTCTTTGATGCCTCTCGGAGTCTCTTCGGGGGTCTCTTGGGGGCGTCCTGAAGGCCTCTTAGGGCGTCTTGGGAGCGTCTCGGCGGTCCCGGAGGCCTCTTGGGGCGTCTTGGGTGCCCCGGGGAGCCTCTCGGGGACCTCTTGGGGCCATGTTGGGGCCATCTTGGGGCCATCTTGGGGCCATCTTGGCGCCTTTTGGGGCCTCCTTGGCGCTTCTTAGGGCCATCTTGGAGTCGATCGATCAAAGAAGAGAGTGGGGTTAATTAGGCCTGCCTCTCTAGATCCTCTAAAATCGCCTCTTGGGCTCATCTCGAGGCGCTCTTGGAGCGCTCTTGGGCGCTCTTGGGGCCGTCTTGAGGCCATCTTGGGCCCCTCTTGGGGCTATCTTGGGCCCTCTTGGAGCCATCTTGAGGCCTCGGAAGGCCATCGGAAGCGAAAGGGTGAGTAAGCAACACGCATTGATGTTCCTTCGGTTTTTGAAGGATTTTGGCCTCTTGGAGGCCTCCTGGGGCACCTAGCTGGCCTCTCGGAGCCGTCCTGGGGCGGTTTTCGGGCCTACTGGAGCATCTTCGGAGCCGTCATGAGGCATCTGAGGCTAGCTTCTTGAGCAATCTTGGAGCTCATATTGGGCTCCCCGAGGCGCTCTTGGAGCCATCTTGGGCCATCTTGGACGCTCCAACTACCCGCGAAACCTCCCGTCCAGGTCCAGTGGAGGGGGTAGGGGGAGGGGTAAACCCCTCCCCCAAGGGGAAGAAAGGGGGTTGGAAGAGGAAACTCCCCAAACCACCTACGCCCAGAGGGCTGGTGGGACTGCGCGGCGCCCAGGTTGTTACCACATCTTGCGGCGCCCAGGTGTTCGCACATCGTTTCGCGCCCAGGGTGTTAACAAATCGTGCCGCCAAAAACCCCGCAGACGGTGTTAACAAATCCTCTGGCCAAGAACACCGCAGACGGTCTTCACAAATCGTGCGCCGCCCCGCATGCGGTCTTCACAAATCGCGCGGCTACAACCCCAGCGCGCGGTTCGTGGACCCACAGGGGGGTCCACCGAAGGCCCCAGTAGCATCGTCCACATGGCGGCGCCACGTCACATGGACGCACCCCTCACACGGTCCGCGGCCCCACATGGTGCCCCCAGTTGTATATGGTTGGGTTTTTCGCCAGGCTACATTGTTTTTTTTTTTTTGGTTTGGTGGCTGGGCGTTTCTTATCCGCGTTGTTGGGTTAGCCTGGTGGTAAGGAGCCCAGGGAAACAATTGTTAGGAACAGTTGAGGTACCGCAGTGTTGTGGCGGATGATGAAGGCAACCTGCGGCATGACATTCGAGACATCAGAACCGCGATTCAATTGTCCAGGAAACTCGTTTTGGACAGTTGCGTTTTCACATCAGTTTTTTTTTGTTGCTGACATGTGGTAGACGCATGGTTTCGGACAGTTGAGGTTTGATGAAATGTCATTGGGTGCATTGGTGCACATGCTAATTTGCACACTGGCCCCGCATTGTCCCAGGTGTTGTGCTTGATAAAAGGGGGGCATCGTGGCGCGTCCTCGCGTGGCCCTGCGTTCGTTTTCCGTCATTTTGAGGCCGTTCGGGGCCGTCATATGGGCCCCGTTGAGGACCTCGTTGGAAGTTTTTTTGGGCGCTCGGAGAAATCTCGCGGCCCATCCGAAAGCGCGGAAAACAAACGCGACATATTTTTCAAACGTGGACACAAACGATGAAACATGCATGGCGTCGGCTTCTGTGGACCAGCGCGGGGGCCGCCCTTGCGGAGCTCTTGGGCCGCCTGGGCGGCCGCGGGTTGAGTGCTTTTCCTGGTCGCGGACTCCTTTCGAGACCGCCTGTGGGCGTCGTTTGATAATCTATGATGATTTATGGGCCGTCTTGGGGCCCTCTCCGACAATCGGGCGGTCTTCTGAGGGGTCGTTGGCCGTCTCGGAGTGGTCTCTGGGGACCTCGAAGGCCGCCCTGGGGCGCCAGGGAGCCCGAAAGGTGCGGACCTCCACATCTTGAGTATAATCAAGGATAGATCAATAGTATTTGTCTTTCGGTGCTGTGGTGGGGGCCCTCGGATATCCTTGCGCGCGTTTGCGCCGCCTCGCGCGTCCTTCGTGGGTCTTGTCGGTGCGGAATCAAAGGATTAGCTGGTCGCGGCGCGCCTTCTGGGATCCCCAAGGGGCCGTCGCGATGTCTTCCTGCGCCGCCGCGGGCGCCTCGCGGGCCGCCTCGGGGCCACGCGCGGCCGTCTCGGGGCCTGCTTTGGAACCTGTCGGGCAGCGTAGGGCCAACATTGGATTGGAACGCGCGGGGGTTGAAACGATCAAACAGATGGTTGTTGAGACGGGGCGGCTGTTGTGTCACTTATGCACGGCCGTGGCCTCGATGACACTAACCAGACGCATTGCGCGCGCCAAACGGGGTGCGATTGCATATCCTGTCGAACTGCAAGTACGTCATACGCCTTAGAGAACGTTGGAAATAATCCCAAATGGAAACGCGAAGCGTTTTCACGCGCCTCTGCGTGCGAAAGCATGGTGGCGGCCTTCCTTTCCTTCCCCTCCGACCCCCTTCCCCCCCTCGCCGCGCTCTACTCTGCGTCCCCCCGCTGCGCCTCCGGCCCCCGCCCCGCCAAACCCTCCGTTCCTGCCCCCCCCCGCCGCCCCCGGCGCCCCCCCCCTCTGTTGCCATTTTGGATCCGACCATTCTGGCTCAAGTATTCTGGCTCCACAGAACCCTCTGCGTCGACGTCGTCTCCGCGGTGGGTCGACGCCCAGTGCGCAGGCTGCGCTGGCGCGCGCTGTCGGCCCTTCGGAACGCGCGCAGGCCCGCGGGGGCGCGCTCCCGCCGTTGCGGCGTGCGCGCGTGCGCGCGCGAGCGGGCTTTCAATCCCTTCGTTGTGCGTCGCGTCTTGCGCTAATCTGCGCGGTGCGGACGTGCGCGGTCGACTGCGCCGCTTCTTGCGCCGTGCGGCGACGAGAGGATGTTTTTTTGTTGTTGTCGCCGCCGTTCGAGGCGCCCGTCAATTCCTGGCCGCTGCTCTTGAGTTCTGACCGTTCCCAGCGAGGGTGCCCAGCCTCATTGCTGACTGTTGGCGGTCGCGCTTCGACGCGCGATGCGTTTTTAGCGCGCCCTGAAAACCAGCGCCCGTTGCAATCCGATTCCATACCTCGCTGGTTTTTTTCCAGCTTGGGTTTGCGTTCGCGCCTTGCCGTGCGCGGGCGGCCCTACTCGCGTGATCGCGTCGCTTTGGATGCGCGGCGCGGTTTTCATTATGGTTTTGCGGCCCCAAGAACTTTCATAAGTGCGCCTGGCGACCTGCAAATTTGCACAGCCAGTTGCCATCGCGCCGCGACTTCTGGCGATGCCATCGCCCTCGAACGTGCGCGCGCGCACGTGCGAGCCACTGATTGTGGGTTAGCGCGCGCAGGCAAGCGCATCGCGTTGGCTTGTGCACTTTGCGTTCATCATGCGGTTGCGCGCTGTAGTGCCGCGTGGGGTTCGCGCGTGGTTGCGCGACCTCCAATGTGTCATTGAACGTAATGGCGCCTTTGATGTCGCTGTCGCAATGACACTTGCTCCAAGGTGTTTGTTCGATGTATCACCGCTGCCGCTGTCATTGGCGCAGCGGTTCCTCATCGCAACGTCGCGATTGGCAGGCAATTCGGTCCGCGCCCTTTCGCGCCAACCGCTGTGATCGTGGTGCCCATCGGGGCTTCAGTCTGCAGCGAGGAGCATCGCGCGGGCGCTCGCGTTCTCGCGTTCAGTCAGCCGCGATTGGTCCAACGCTATACCGAGCATTTTGCGATTAAACGTTTAATTTTTTGAATTGCGTTTTGTCGTCAAAAGCTTAGCCAGTAGAATGGCACCACTGAGGAGTGCAAAAGCTGACAGGCGGGCGCTCGCAAACCAAGTGGACTTGGCCAGCGGCGCCCGCACGCGCGTGCTTCCGGAAGCGCAAAAGCAGAGAGGCGGGCGTGCGCAACCCAACTGGACTTCGCCAGCGGCAACCGCACGCGCACCCTCGCGAGCATGCAAAAGACGTGGGGCGGAGCGCTGGGGGGAAGCCCCCGGCGCTGCCCGCGCGCCCCCTCAGGGCGAAACTGGAGAGCCGATTTGCCCAAGAAGTCTGCGCTTCTGGAGCGGGAGCAGCAAGGCCCACGAATTCAGACGGACCCAGTCCGCGGGGAGCACCTCGTCCACGGCAACCGCACCCATCGCGCGGACATCCGCCAGCAGGCGTCCTGGCTGCGCGCGGGTGTATCGCGTCAGCGGTGCGAGGTCGTCAAGTGCAGGGGGGCGCTCACATGCGGCACGCCCTAAAAACCCCGCGTCTGCCCGACCCGCGCAGCGGCCCGCCTGGGCCGGAAAACGCCGACGGCGTCGAACTTTGCCGCCTCCCTGACGATCCACGCGGTCGTGCACGGAGCACACGAGAGTACGTCCTTCAAGGAGCCGTCCGACAAGACGGAGGTGAATGGGAACTGCCTCGCGCGGTTCTGCATGTGCCGGATGTCCTCCGCACCCACTTTATTCGTCGTCTCCCAGAGGCCCTCCAGCTTGCCCGTGAAAACGGCGCCGTGGTTCCAGCAGACGTCCTTGTTCCCGTCGTTGAAGGACTGGGAAACCTGGATCTCGGCGTGCTGGCCGACGAACAGAGACAAGAACAAAGAGACGGGGACGGTCTTCTCGTGGGCGAACTCAACCGGCCGGAAGTCGTCCCAGAAGATGAACCGCTTCGTGCCGCTGGCCAGGTTCCGGAGTCCAAAGGAGGAGCCCAAGGCAGGCTTGTGCAGAACCCGTTTCGGAGTGAACAAGTCGTCGAAAGGGTAAACTACCCTGCTCTTCCCGGAATTCGACGGCCCCACCAGGAAGGGCACCCTCGTCGTCTTCTTCGGGCCGACCATCAGAATGTCCCGCAGAGACGCCGCGAGCTCCCGAACGTCGAAAGAAGCGGCGCTGCGGGAGTGGTCTCCACGGCTGACCTGTACGAGCACGCCGGGCCATGGGGACATGTCTCCTCAGCGCAGCGGCACACGAGCGTCCAATCGTCCACCGCCACGAAGGCCGCGTTCTCGCGGGCAGACGCCCACTCCTTCGTCTCCTCAAGGTCCGCCGTCAGCTTGCGCACTCGGCTGCGGACGAACCGCTGCATGGCCTTCGTCCCGCGGTCCTGGACGTACGCCATCAGACGCGCGGGCAACGCGTTGCACGATGTTCTGGACACGCGTGCAAACGACATGAAGCCGCAATGATACGCTGGCTGTGTCCCGCGCGGGCCTGCACTAAGGCAAACGCGCGTAAAGCGCAGGAGTCGCGAGCACCGCAGGGCCCTCGCCATGGGCAGTCGAGCACCTCCCGAAAGGCAGGGATGGAACAGTAGCAGCACGGCTACGATTTTCAAGTCCACGGATCCACGACACGTTTCTCGGTGCATGCGCTGCGGCAGGAATTCTGAAATCTCTCGGCGGTCACTGAGGAAAAATCCGCTCTGGCAGAGGCCGAGCCGCCGATTCGGCTGGCTCCCCGGCCGCGGCTGGAAAAATTGCGTCGTGGCAAAGACCGCGCCGCCGACTCGGCTGATCAGCGCCAACGCTCCCGGGCCGCAGGCTCAATCGCTCGGGATCCTGCCTACCCACGGCCACGACACCTCCGCCGCCTTCGTCTCATCTTATCCACGGCCGTCCAGAATGACGCTCTTCTGGATGAGCTTAGGCGACGGTGCTCCTGATGCGCGCCCTTGTAAGCGCCTCTGATACTCGTTGGCCGGCGCGCTCAGCGTCTGCCATTCGCCCGGTTGACCTCCGCCCAGAGGAAGTAGTCGTGGGGGTTCAAGTCCGGGGAATACTTGGGGAACTTGATGGGGGTGATCTTGAGACCCCGCCTGAGAGCGACCGAGCGGGGTCGACCGGGGCGCGAACGGCGGGCGATCAAGAGCGGGCGCCGACTGGCGGGGCGATCGCCAGACGGGGCCCGACTCGAACTCGCGGCCGCCGCGGTGGCGCGCCAACTAAGGGGGCCGCTTGCAGTCAACGGCCTTCTTGCTCTTGTACCCCGTGGGGTCGTTATCCTCCAAGATGCGGAAGGCGCGGCGCCCCTTCCGGCAACGGCGAAGCGCGGGAGCGAGGACGCCCGCGTAGAAATCGCAGGCTGCGTCGGCGCACCACAGGGCGGGCAGGTAGTGCCAGACGCGGACCTTGTTGTTCACGATGGCTGCGGCCACGTGAACCTTGGCGCCTGGGTTCACCCTGTTCCGGTTCCCCTTCGGCTTCGTGAAAGGCTTGAGGACCTCCTGGGGGAGGGCCCGGCCATGCGCCCCCCGCCCGGTCCCCCACCCCCCGCCCCTCGCATCGAAAGAAATTACCCCAATAAGAACCCTATACCAGAAAGAAACTACGCCAAGAAAAACATGTCCGATCGCCTGGACGGGGCCGATCAGACCCGATCAGACTTGGATCGCAGACATGGATCGGGGCAACGATCGGGGGCGGAATCGGCATCTCGACTTCGTCGGCCCGGCGGCCCCCGCCCCCAGCCCCTGGGATCGCACTCGGGACCGAGAGTCGCGCCCTCTCTGCCTTGGTGCGAAGGTGGCCGCGAACGCGACTCTTCTTTGCGTGCGTCTTCGCCCGCTTGGTCATGGGGATGGGGAACACCTTATTGTCGATGATGGCATCGACCTGGTGCGTGAAATAGTTGCCCGGGAGCCGCTTCCACCCCGAACACACGGCCACGCGCTCCTCCGCCTCCTCGGAGCCGCGGAGCGGCTCCGCGCGGGGAGCGCGCCAGGTGACCCCGAGGCGCTTGAAGTGCCTGGAGGCCGTGCCCTTGTGGACGTCGGAGACCCGCGCGGCCTTCATCACGTCCTTGAGGTGAACCTCGGCCTCGCCCTTGGCCGCCCGAATCAAACGAACCCGCGCGTTGTTCAAGGCGCGGAGCTTGACGGCCGTGAGCTTGGGCTTGCGGCCGCGAGTCCCCGCTGGGCCACGCCTGTGCGTGGCGCCCCGGAGCGCCCCGGAGGGCCCGGCGGACGGTCGTCAAATCCGACTCGCCTACACATGTGCTTGCCGCCAGCTGGAGCTCTTAGGGACCTGGGCGTCAACGCTGTGTCCGTCACTGGGAGTTTGTCCTCTCCGGGCCATATTGCGTCCTCTCAAGGCCGGTTTGAGCTGTTGAGGCCGTCTTGGGGCGTTTGAGGGGCCTTGGCCGTCTTGGGTTCTCTCCTGGGGCCCTCTCGGGGCTCTTGGGGGGCATCTGGGCCCCAGCGGCGTAGAGCGAGAAGCAGCGGTCGAGCTCCCTCTTGCTGAGGTGGGGCGCCATCTGGGCCCGCGACCGAAAAAGGGGTCAGATGGCCTCGGGGCGGGGCGAGGCCGTTGCTGCGGTGACGACTGAGCCGAAACAGCTGCGCCAGGTGAACGGAAGGCTAGTCGATGTGACCGGAGCACGCGGCGGCGTTCATAGTCTGGCGTCGCTCTTGACGCCGCCCTCAAGACGGGCGGCTTCGGGCAGCCTCGAAGTCCTTGCAGGGCGCCAACGGGAGAGCGCAACCCGTTGGGCAGCGGGGAGGGGGCCAGTCTTGCAACGCAGCCCATGCAGATGCCCGTAGCCGAAGATGCCATGGCAAATGAGTCCGCCGTTTGCGAAATAAACGCCCACGTGTGGAAGTACTAAGATCCCCGCCCCGCGCCCCGCATTTCAATGTTGGCCACCGAACACGCCGAAGGGGAGTGCGAAGCGTTGCGAAATAAACGCCCACTTATGTTGGACTGCCCAGCCCTCCCCGTCAACCTTGAAATACGGGGGAAAAGGGGCGTGCTTCGTCGTCTTGATTTCGATCCCTAAGATGGGCGTTTGATTCGCAAGCGGCGGTA
>CAUYUJ010020704.1:205906-253406 GCA_963575745.1 Prorocentrum cordatum
TTTCCCCCTTTCAGGACGCCGAATTTTCCACCCGGCTGCCCTGGCCCCCTGGGGGTCCCCCGTTGCAATCTACCCTTGCTGTCCGAAAACAACAAAAAACAAAAAAGTTTCGTTTACGTGTCCTTCCCTGCTCCAATTCAATACCCCTCACAGACTCCGAACCCTCCCTCGGGCAGCAGGGACTACTCCGTCAATCCACAAGAGCAATTAAATCTCTGCGGAAAATCTCGGGAGTGTGTGCTTACCAAGCTTGGGAAGGTAGCGCGCCGTGAATGGGGCTGGGGAAGGTCAGTGCCTGGCCGTAGGCCTTGCCGTAGGCCTTCCGGTCCGGACACGTAATCAAAAAAACGACGGGGGGGGGGAAAGCGTGGCCAGCGCGACGGCGAAAGCACCATTCCGACGTCCACGTGCAACCCTGTGGTACGTAACGGGCCCACAAAGAAAACGGCTCCGACACGAGCGAGGGATCCATGTCCAAACATATTTTCTCGGAGTGTACGCCTGGGGCGTCCGCCGTCGACATGGACGCGGGTCCTGGCGCGGTTCGGTCTGGCCCGGCAAAAGCCTCGGCGCCTGGGCGGGCGTGCGCAAGCCTCCCCGATAGGGAGGAGAGAGGAACACGCTGTGACCAGCGCGACGGCGAGGGTGCCATTCCGACCAGCGACCCGAACACGTCGAACTTCGCCCACGACCCGCGCTCGCGACCCGCGACACGACGCGCGCCCCGCGCCCGCCACCCGTCTACGATCCGTCTGGCCTGGCGGCCCCAACTAGAGCACAACCTAGAGCACAACCTAGAGCACAACCTAGAGCACAACCTAGAGCACAACTCATGAAGGTATATATTTTCATAGAAAAAATGGCACTCAACCTTCCCAAATCAAAAAAGAATCAATACTTTCTTTATTTTCGAACGCGAATGCGTGCCAGACTACCATGAAATGAGTTGTGCTCTAGGTTGTGCTCTAGGTTGTGCTCTAGTTGTGCTCTAGTTGTGCTCTAAGGCGGCCCCTGGGATAAGCGGTCGCCTGCCCTCCCCGCCCCCGGACCTTCAATCCGACGGAATTGGCTTTCCTCCGTGTTTGGTAGAAGTGGCATAACGCACCGCCAACAAGTCGCGAAGGCAAGCGCTGTTGGTCGCAGCGCCGGCCGCGAGCTCCACGTTGCAAGCGCCGGGCAACGCGCCCTGCCGCCTCCTCCGCCGCGGGCCAGACGCGCGGGCAGCGCGTTGCACGATGTTCTGGACACACGTGCAAACGACATGAAGCCGCAATGATACGCAGGCTGTGTCCCGCGCGGGCCTGCAGCAAGGCCCACGAATTCAGACGGACCCAGTCCGCGGGGAGCACCTCGTCCATGGCAACCGCACCCATCGCGCGGACATCCGCCAGCAAGGCGTCTGCCTGCGCGCGGGGTATGCGCGCGTCGGACATGAGGTCGTCGAAGCCGCTCACAGGCGGCACGCCCGCGTCTGCCCCGACCAGCGCAGCGGGCGCCGGGCGGAAAACGCCGACGGCGTCGAACCTTGCCGCCTCCCGGACGATCCACGCGGCCATGCACGGAGCACACGAGAGTACGTCCTGCAAAGAGCCGTCTGACAAGACGGAGGTGAATGGGAACTGCCTCACGCGGTTTCTGCATGTGCCGGAAGTCCTCCGCACCCACCTTCGGTCTCCCAGAGGCCTCCCTCGAACACTGCCCGTGAAAACGTCGCCGTGGTTCCAAGCAGACGTCCTTGTTACCGTCGTTGAAGACTGGGAAAAAACCTGGATCTCGGTGTGGCAGGCCGAACGAACAAGACAAAACAAAGAGACGGGGTACGGTCTTCTTGTGGGCGAACTCAACCGGCCGGAAGTCGTCCCAGAAGATGAACCGCTTCGTGCCGCTGGCCAGGTTCCGGAGTCCAAAGGAGGAGCCCAAGGCAGGCTTGTGCAGAACCCGTTTCGGAGTGAACAAGTCGTCGAAAGGGTAGCCCACCGTGCTCTTCCCGGAATTCGACGGCCCCACCAGGAAGGGCACCCTCGTCGTCTTCTTCGGGCCGACCGTCAGAATGTCCCGCAGAGACGCCGCGAGCTCCCGAACGTCGAAAGAAGCGGCGTTGCGGGAGAAGATGGTCTCCACGGCTGACCTGTACGAGCAGCGCAGCGGCACACGAGCGTCCAATCGTCCACCGCCTCGAAGGCCGCGTTCTCGCGGGCAGACGCCCACTCCTTCGTCTCCTCAAGGTCCGCCGTCAGCTTGCGCACTCGGCTGCGGACGAACCGCTGCATGGTCTTCGTCCCGCGGTCCTGGACGTACGCCATCAGACGCGCGGGCAACGCGTTGCACGATGTTCTGGACACACGTGCAAACGACATGAAGCCGCAATGATACGCAGGCTGTGTCCCGCGCGGGCCTGCGCTAAGGCAAACGCGCGTAAAGCGCAGGAGTCGCGAGCACCGCAGGGCCCTCGCCATGGGCAGCCGAGCACCTCCCGAAAGGCAGGGACGGAACAGTAGCAGCACGGCTACGATTTTCAAGTCTACGGATCCACGACACGTTTCTCGGTGCATGCGCTGCGGCAGGAATTCTGAAATCTCTCGGCGGTCACTGAGGAAAAATCCGCTCTGGCAGAGGCCGAGCCGCCGATTCGGCTGGCTCCCCGGCCGCGGCTGGAAATATTGCGTCGTGGCAAAGACCGTGCCGCCGACTCGGCTGATCAGCGCCAATGCTCCCGGGCCGCAGGCTCAATCGCTCGGGATCCTGCCTCCCTCGGCCACGACGACCTCCGCCGCCTTCGTCTTCATCTTAGCCACGGCTGCCCTGATGACGCTCTTCGGGATGCCCATGGCGACGCGCCTGAGGCGCGCCTTGTAAGCGCTCTGAGACTCGTTGGCCGGCGCGCTCTGCTCTGCCATTCGCCGGTTGACCTCCGCCCAGAGGAAGTAGTCGAGGGGGTTCATGTCCGGGGAATACTTGGGGAACTTGATGGGGGTGATCTTGAGCCCCCGCCTGAGAGCGACCGAGCGGGGTCGACTGGGGCGCGAGAGGCGGGCGATCAAGAGCGGGCGCCGACTGGCGGGGCGATCGCCAGACGGGGCCCGACTCGAACTCGCGGCCGCCGCGGTGGCGCGCCAACTAAGGGGGCCGCTTGCAGTCAACGGCCTTCTTGCTCTTGTACCCCGTGGGGTCGTTATCCTCCAGGATGCGGAAGGCGCGGCGCCCCTTCCGGCAACGGCGAAGCGCGGGAGCGAGGACGCCCGCGTAGAAATCGCAGGCTGCGTCGGCGCACCACAGGGTGGGCAGGTAGTGCCAGATGCGGACCTTGTTGTTCACGATGGCTGCGGCCACGTGAACCTTGGCGCCTGGGTCCACCCTGTTCTGGTTCCCCTTCGGCTTCGTGAAAGGCTTGAGGACCTCGGGGGAGGGCCCGGCCAGCCGGCCCCCCGCCTGGCCCCCCCCCGCCCTTCGCATCCGAAAGAAACTACGCCAATGAGAACCCTCATACCAGAAAGAAACGACGCCAAGAAAAACATGTCCGATCGCCTGGACGGGGCCGATCAGACCCGATCAGACTTGGATCGCAGACATGGATCGGGGCAACGATCGGGGGCGGAATCGGCATCTCGACTTCGGCGGCCCGGCGGCCCCCGCCCCGCCCCCAGCCCATGCGATCGCACTCGGGGCCGAGAGTCGCGCCCCCTCTGCCTTGGTGCGAAGGTGGCCGCGAACGCGACTCTTCTTCGCGTGCGTCTTCGCCCGCTTGGTCATGGGGATGGGGGACACCTTATTGTCGATGATGGCGTCGACCTGGTGCGTGAAATAGTTGCCCGGGAGCCGCTTCCACCCCGAACGCACGGCCACGCGCCCCCCCGCCTCCGCGGAGCCGCGGAGCGCATCCGCGCGGGAGGGCGCCAGGTGTACCCCGAGTGCGCTTGAAGAGCTGAGGCCGTGCCCATGTGGATCGTCGTGACTGGCCCTCGAGCGCTCCAACGTCCATGAGGTAAACCTCGGCGGCCTCGCCCATGGCCACACCCGCCCGAGTCAAACGAACCCGAGCGTTGTTCAAGGCGCGGAGCTTGACGGCCGTGAGCTTTGGCTTGCGGCCGCGAGTCTCCGCTGGGCCACGCCTGTGCGCGGCGCCCCGGAGGGCCCGGCGGACGGTCGTCAAATCCGGCCCAGTCTCGTCGAGGGACTCACGGGTCCGACTAACGAGGTCGCGTATCTCCACCGGGGTCTTCCCAGCGGCGTAAGCGAGAAGCAGCGGTTGAGCTCCCTCTTGCTGAGGTGGGGCGCCATCTGGGCCCGCGACCGAAAAAGGGGTCAGATGGCCTCGGGGCGGGGCGAGGCCGTTGCTGCGGTGACGACTGAGCCGAAACAGCTGCGCCAGGTGAACGGAAGGCTTGAAGTGACCGGAGCACGCGGCGGCGTTCATAGTCTGGCGTCGCTCTTGACGCCGCCCTCAAGACGGGCGGCTTCGGGCAGCCTCAAAGTCCTTGCAGGGCGCCAACGGGAGAGCGCAACCCGTTGGGCAGCGGGGAGGGGGCCAGTCTTGCAACGCAACCCATGCAGATGCCCGTAGCCGAAGATGCCATGGCAAACCCCCCACGAGCGTCTTATAGTGACACAGCGCTGTACATTCACATATCTATATATATATATATGTATATTCCCATATTTATATGTTGTATATATATATATATATATATGTATATATACACGTGTATACATAAGTGTGTATGTACACCCTATTTGCACATCCATATGCCTTCCCCCTATGTGTGCATACACCCATGCATACACGTACGTGCATGCATGCATTCACGCCGCCACGCAATCCGAGGCTATTCACGCGACGCTACCCGTGCGGAATCGTCCAGTGGCGACACAACGCTGATGGCCCCCCTTACTCTCCCCTGCAGCTTCCGTCCACTCTGCCCTGTCTACCTCGTCTCGCACTTCTACCCCTTCGAGGCGTCATTTCCGCGCAAAGACGATGGATGCGCTGCCGGGTGCCACGCGCGAGCACGCGTAACCCCGCTGGGCGGCGCCAGCGGCGCCCGCGCGCGCGTGCTCACGGGGGTGCAAAAGCTGACAGGCGGGCGCTCGCAAACCAAGTGGACTTGGTCAGCGGTGCCCGCACGCGCGTGCTTCCGGAAGCGCAAAAGCTGAGAGTCGGGCGTGCGCAACCCAACTGGACTTCGCCAGCGGTAACCGCACGCGCACCCTCGCGAGCATGCAAAAGACGTGGGGCGGAGCGCTGGGGGGAAGCCCCCGGCGCTGCCCGCGCGCCCCCTCAGGGCGAAACCGGAGAGCCATTTTGCCCAAGAAGTCTGCGCTTCTGGAGCGGGAGCAGCAAGGCCCACGAATTCAGACGGACCCAGTCCGCGGGGAGCACCTCGTCCACGGCAACCGCACCCATCGCGCGGACATCCGCCAGCAAGGCGTCTGCCTGCGCGCGGGGTATGCGCGCGTCGGACATGAGGTCGTCGAAGCCGCTCACAGGCGGCACGCCCGCGTCTGCCCCGACCGGCGCAGCGGGCGCCGGGCGGAAAACGCCGACGGCGTCGAACTTTGCCGCCTCCCGGACGCTCCACGCGGTCATGCACGGAGCACACGAGAGTACGTCCTGCAAAGAGCCGTCCGACAAGACGGAGGTGAATGGGAACTGCCTCGCGCGGTTCTGCATGTGCCGGATGTCCTCCGCACCCGCCTTATTCGTCGTCTCCCAGAGGCCCTCCAGCTTGCCCGTGAAAACGGCGCCGTGGTTCCAGCAGACGCCCTTGTTCCCGTCGTTGAAGGATTGGAAAACCTGGATCTCGGTGTGCTGGCCGACGAACAGAGACAGGAACAAAGAGACGGGGACGGTCTTCTCGTGGGCGAACTCAACCGGCCGGAAGTCGCCCCAGAAGATGAACCGCTTCGTGCCGCTGGCCAGGTTCTGGAGTCCAAAGGAGGAGCCCAAGGCAGGCTTGTGCAGAACCCGTTTCGGAGTGAACAAGTCGTCGAAAGGGTAAACTACCGTGCTCTTCCCGGAATTCGACGGCCCCACCAGGAAGGGCACCCTCGTCGTCTTCTTCGGGCCGACCATCAGAATGTCCCGCAGGACGCCGCGAGCTCCCCCCACCGTCGAAAGAACGGCGCTGCGGGAGAAGCTGGTCTCCATCCACGGACTGACCTGTACGGCGCACCCGTGCCAGGGGGAAAATTCTCCAGCCAGCCCCACACGAGCGTCCAATCGTCCACCGCCTCGAAGCCCGCGTTCTCGCGGGGCAGACAGCCCCGTGTTCCTTCGTCCCCTCGGGTCCGCCGTCAGCTGCGCCTCCGGTTTGCGGAACGAACCGCTGCATGGCTGCCGGGAGCGGTCCTGCAACGTCGACGGCCTTCAGGCTGCCCTTTCGTCCACAAGTGCTTGGCGATGATGGTCGAGGTCAAGTCTACGAGGTCGAACGTCGTCTTCGTGCCCATCGCCCCGGCCGCCTTGTCCGTGGCCTCCCGGCGCTTCACCCACACGCCTGCCATGTATGGCTCCTGCGACATCTCGAAGAGGTCGATGGCGTCGTTCTCGCGCGCGAACCCGGCCCAGTCTGGCTGCCACACCCACGGGGCGTCGTCGACATCTGGTTTGGCTGGGGTCTCCATATACCCGCACCTCACGGCGCTCCACATTCGCTGGTGGGAACCAGAGAAATGGCTCGGCAACAAATGGCGCTCACGCAGAGTGCGCTTGGCCTGCTGGAAACGGCCCGACCTAGTCAGCTTCGCAGCAACGTGGAAATGGATCGCGCCGTCTTTGTGCTTCTCTCCTGGAAACACCACCGCCATGGACTCGAGCGCTTGGCCGCGCGGTTCCTTCTAGGGCGGCCGCCCGCGGACCCAGATTCGGAATCGGAAATTGTTGAATCGTCGGCCCGCTGCTTTTCCGATGATCCTCCCGTCTCATCGTGCCAAGATCGCGGTACTGGGTGCGCCGTCGGGAAGGTCCGCGTCAGGACGCGCGATTATGGTCACCAAAGCACACACGGCAACGAGTCCAAGCTGCGACGACGGATGAACCAGGAGGCGACGCGGCCGTCCTGGTTCGGGCTGCGTTTCCGAAACGCCCTCGGTTTCAGGCTCTTGAACTCGTGCTTGCGTTGGTCCAAGAAGCATGCTCTTGCAAACCGGGACCGACCGGGGCGATCAAAAACCGAACCGACGGGCCCGAAACCGGCGATAACGGTTGAAGTTTCAGAAGCGACCTGGCGGCGACACTCACGCAACGAAATGTGTTTCAAGTCCTTGCCTACTAAGACGGCCTTCAAGGCGTCCCGGATGGCTTTGGTTTCGACGGCATCGGCGTCCACGCCTGCGGACGGGACTGGGGGAGACGGCACCACGTGCCCCGTGTCCGTCTTCTGCCGCAAGCGGCGCCTCGGCGTAGAGGGGTCTGTGAGCATTGCAGTGCACGGTACTCCCAGTGACAGGTGCCAAGGTCCGTACGGTTCTCCCTATAAGACTTGAGCCACAAGGCAGCTGCAGTGGTTTTAAGCACCAATGGCCATGAGCACCAGGACGGCTGTGAGCACCACTTCAAAGCCTGAGAGCACCTCAGAGCCCATTAAATAAGAACGGCTTGAGCCGAAGCGCCTGTGGGCGCTACAAGGCTGGTGATCACCGCAACAGCCCCAGAGCACCACAGAACTCGAAAGGACTACAGAGCACCACAGGACGTGAGTCTCAACGTGCCTGCGAGCACCGACTGGTCAGAGGAAGGGGGAGGGAGGGGGAGGGCAAGGTATGCCCACCAACTGGACATCGACGACATTCCCAAGACAACCCAAACAGGCGCTGGAACTGCCAAATGGCCCAAGATTGCCCAAAAACCTGTCTGGGTCGGAGCGGGAAAACCGATGCAACTTGTCCCAAGAGTGCAAGCGAGGCCGATTCCCTCTCCCTGAATCCACCGCACTCCGAGGGCTCTGGAAGCGGGGGGCGGAGGGGTGGAGAGGACTTGGGTTCTGGAGGGTTCTGGAGGTTTTGGGAAGTCCTCTGAAAGTAGAAAGAGTTTGAGAGGGTTCCGGAGGATTTGGGAGCTGTGCGAGGGTTTCGGATGTATGGGGAGTTGTGGAGGTTTTGGGGGGAGCGCGGAGGGGTTAGAAGGTTGGGGGGGGTTCTGGAGGGTTTGGAGGTTTTGGGAAGTTTTCCAAAAGTTTAGGGGGTGTGGGAGGGTTCCGGAGGATTTGGGAGCAGCGCGAACGAGGGTTTCGGATGCATGGGGGAGTGCGGAGGGGTTAGGAGGTATGGGAGGGTTCTGGAGGGTTCTGGAGGTTTTGGGAAGTCTTCCCAAAATTTAGGGGGGGTGGGAGGGTTCCGGAGGATTTGGGAGCAGTGCGAGGGTTTCGGATGCATGGGGGTGGGGGGTGGGGGGAGTGCGGAGGGGTTAGGAGGTATGGGAGGGTTCTGGAGGGTTCTGGAGGTTTTGGGAAGTCTTCCGAACATTCAGGGGGGGTGGGAGGGTTCCGGAGGATTTGGGAGCAGTGCGAGGGTTTCGGATGTATGGGGAGTTGTGGAGGTTTTAGGGGGAGCGCGGAGGGGTTAGGAGGTATGGGAGGGTTCTGGAGAGTTCTGGAGGTTTTGGGAGGTCTCCAATAGCTTCGCTGTCGATTTCAAGATCGATCTCACGATCAATATCACTATCGATCTCACTGTCGATTCCACGGTCGACCTTAAGATATATTTCAAAATCCACGATCGATCTCAGAATCGAGCTCACGAAATCCGCGCCAAATTCAGTGGGGCGCCGGAACATACGAAGATTGTATAATCGTACAAAACCAGTAACATTGCACAGAATCGGACTCTCCAGGTGCTCTCCAGGTGCACTCCCGGTCAAGCGGCCGCCTCGCGACAGGGCGACGCGACCCTGCGGGTGTCTGAAGGGCGATGATAATGGCAATGCCAATGGAGGGAGAGCGGGAGGCAGGGAGGGAGCGCAAGCGGCGGCCCACATTGCCAGGAATCGGTGCTCTCGCCTCCGCGCCGGGCAATCCTAAGAAAAATCAAAAAAAAAAAAAATCAAAAAAGGCCATAACTTCCCCCTTCTAGGACGCCGAATTTTCCACCCGGCTGCCCTGGCCCCCCGGGGGTCCCCCGTTGCAATCTACCCTCGCTGTCCGAAAACAACAAAAAGCAACAAAGTTTCGTTTACGTGTCCTTCCCTGCTCCAATTCAATACCCCTCGCAGACTCCGAACCCTCCCTCGGGCAGCAGGGACTACTCCGTCAATCCACAAGAGCAATTAAATCTCTGCGGAAAATCTCGGGAGTGTGTGCTTACCAAGCTTGGGAAGGTAGCGCGCCGTGAATGGGGCTGGGGAAGGTCAGTGCCTGGCCGTAGGCCTTCCGGTCCGGACACGTGATCCAAAAAAACGACGGGGGGGGGGAAGCGTGGCCAGCGCGACGGCGAGAGCACCATTCCGACGTCCACGTGCAATCCTGTGGTACATAACGGGCCCACAAAGAAAACGGCTCCGACACGAGCGAGGGATCCATGTCCAAACATATTTTCTCGGAGTGTACGCCTGGGGCGTCCGCCGTCGACATGGACGCGGGTCCTGGCGCAGTTCGGTCTGGCCCGGCAAAAGCCTCGGCGCCTGGGCGGGCGTGCGCAAGCCTCCCCGATAGGGAGGAGAGAGGAACACGCTGTGACCAGCGCGACGGCGAGGGTGCCATTCCGACCAGCGACCCGAACACGGCGGACTTCGCCCACGACCCGCGCTCGCGACCTGCGACACGACGCGCGCCCCGCGCCCGCCACCCGTCTACGATCCGTCTGGCCTGGCGGCCCCAACTAGAGCACAACCTAGAGCACAACCTAGAGCACAACCTAGGGCACAACTCATGAAGAGGTATATTTTCATAGAAAAAATGGCACTCAACCTTCCCAAATCAAAAAAGAATCAATACTTTCTTTATTTTCGAACGCGAATTCGTGCCAGACTACCATGAAATTAGTTGTGCTCTAGGTTGTGCTCTAGGTTGTGCTCTAGGTTGTGCTCTAGTTGTGCTCTAGTTGTGCTCTAAGGCGACCCCTGGGATAAGCGGTCGCCTGCCCTCCCCGCCCCCGGACCTTCAATCCGACGGAATTGGCTTTCCTCCGCGTTTGGTAGAAGTGGCATAACGCACCGCCAACAAGTCGCGAAGGCAAGCGCTGTTGGTCGCAGCACCGGCCGCGAGCTCCACGTTGCAAGCGCCGGGCAACGCGCCCTGCCGCCTCCTCCGCCGCGGGCCAGACGCGCGGGCAACGCGTTGCACGATGTTCTGGACACACGTGCAAACGACATGAAGCCGCAATGATACGCAGGCTGTGTCCCGCGCGGGCCTGCAGCAAGGCCCACGAATTCAGACGGACCCAGTCCGCGGGGAGCACCTCGTCCACGGCAACCGCACCCATCGCGCGGACATCCGCCAGCAAGGCGTCTGCCTGCGCGCGGGGTATGCGCGCGTCGGACATGAGGTCGTCGAAGCCGCTCACAAGCGGCACGCCCGCGTCTGCCCCGACCGGCGCAGCGGGCGCCGGGCGGAAAACGCCGACGGCGTCGAACTTTGCCGCCTCCCGGACGATCCACGCGGTCATGCACGGAGCACACGAGAGTACGTCCTGCAAAGAGCCGTCCGACAAGACGGAGGTGAATGGGAACTGCCTCGCGCGGTTCTGCATGTGCCGGATGTCCTCCACACCCGCCTTATTCGTCGTCCCCCAGAGGCCCTCCAGCTTGCCCGTGAAAACGGCGCCGTGGTTCCAGCAGACGTCCTTGTTCCCGTCGTTGAAGAACTGGGAAGCCTGGATCTCGGTGTGCTGGCCGACGAACAGAGACAGGAACAAAGAGACGGGGACGGTCTTCTCGTGGGCGAACTCAACCGGCCGGAAGTCGTCCCAGAAGATGAACCGCTTCGTGCCGCTGGCCAGGTTCCGGAGTCCAAAGGAGGAGCCCAAGGCAGGCTTGTGCAGAACCCGTTTCGGAGTGAACAAGTCGTCGAAAGGGTAAACCACCGTGCTCTTCCCGGAATTCGACGGCCCCACCAGGAAGGGCACCCTCGTCGTCTTCGGGCCGACCATCAGAATGTCCCGCAGGGACGCCGCGAGCTCCCGAACGTCGAAAGAAGCGGCGCTGCGGGAGAAGATGGTCTCCACGGCTGACCTGTACGAGCACGCCGGGCCATGGGGGCATGTCTCCTCAGCGCAGCGGCACACGAGCGTCCAATCGTCCACCGCCTCGAAGGCCGCGTTCTCGCGGGCAGACGCCCACTCCTTCGTCTCCTCAAGGTCCGCCGTCAGCTTGCGCACTCGGCTGCGGACGAACCGCTGCATGGTCTTCGTCCCGCGGTCCTGGACGTGCGCCATCAGACGCGCGGGCAACGCGTTGCACGATGTTCTGGACTCACGTGCAAACGACATGAAGCCGCAATGATACGCAGGCTGTGTCCCGCGCTGGCCTGCACTAAGGCAAACGCGCGTAAAGCGCAGGAGTCGCGAGCACCGCAGGGCCCTCGCCATGGGCAGCCGAGCACCTCCCGAAAGGCAGGGATGGAACAGTAGCAGCACGGCTACGATTTTCAAGTCTACGGATCCACGACACGTTTCTCGGTGCATGCGCTGCGGCAGGAATTCTGAAATCTCTCGGCGGTCACTGAGGAAAAATCCGCTCTGGCAGAGGCCGAGCCGCCGATTCGGCTGGCTCCCCGGCCGCGGCTGGAAAAATTGCGTCGTGGCAAAGACCGTGCCGCCGACTCGGCTGATCAGCGCCAACGCTCCCGGGCCGCAGGCTCAATCGCTCGGGATCCTGCCTCCCTCGGCCACGACGCCCTCCGCCGCCTTCGTCTTCATCTTAGCCACGGCTGCCCTGATGACGCTCTTCGGGATGCCCATGGCGACGCGCCTGAGGCGCGCCTTGTAAGCGCTCTGAGACTCGTTGGCCGGCGCGCTCTGCTCTGCCATTCGCCGGTTGACCTCCGCCCAGAGGAAATAGTCGAGGGGGTTCAAGTCCGGGGAATACTTGGGGAACTTGATGGGGGTGATCTTGAGACCCCGCCTGAGAGCGACCGAGCGGGGTCGACCGAGGCGCGAGCGGCGGGCGATCAAGAGCGGGCGCCGAGTGGCGGGGCGATCGCCAGACGGGGCCCGACTCGAACTCGCGGCCGCCGCGGTGGCGCGCCAACTAAGGGGGCCGCTTGCAGTCAACGGCCTTCTTGCTATTGTACCCCGTGGGGTCGTTATCCTCCAGGATGCGGAAGGCGCGGCGCCCCTTCCGGCAACGGCGAAGCGCGGGAGCGAGGACGCCCGCGTAGAAATCGCAGGCTGCGTCGGCGCACCACAGGGTGGGCAGGTAGTGCCAGACGCGGACCTTGTTGTTCACGATGGCTGCGGCCACGTGAACCTTGGACCTTGGCGCCTGGGTTCACCCTGTTCTGGTTCCCCTTCGGCTTCGTGAAAGGCTTGAGGACCTCGGGGGAGGGCCCGGCCAGCCGGCCCCCCGCCCGGCCCCCCCCCCCGCCCCTCGCATCCGAAAGAAACTACGCCAATAAGAACCCTCATACCAGAAAGAAACGACGCCAAGAAAAACATGTCCGATCGCCTGGACGGGGCCGATCAGACCCGATCAGACTTGGATCGCAGACATGGATCGGGGCAACGATCGGGGGCGGAATTGGCATCTCGACTTCGGCGGCCCGGCGGCCCCCGCCCCCAGCCCCTGGGGTCGCACTCGGGACCGAGAGTCGCGCCCCCTCTGCCTTGGTGCGAAGGTGGCCGCGAACGCGACTCTTCTTTGCGTGCGTCTTCGCCCGCTTGGTCATGGGGATGGGGGACACCTTATTGTCGATGATGGCATCGACCTGGTGCGTGAAATAGTTGCCCGGGAGCCGCTTCCACCCCGAACGCGCCGCCACGCGCTCCTCCGCCTCCGCGGAGCCGCGGAGCGGCTCCGCGCGGGGAGCGCGCCAGGTGACCCCGAGGCGCTTGAAGTGCCTGGAGGCCGTGCCCATGTGGACGTCGGAGACCCGCGCGGCCTTCATCACGTCCTTGAGGTGAACCTCGGCCTCGCCCTTGGCCGCCCGAGTCAAACGAACCCGCGCGTTGTTCAAGGCGCGGAGCTTGACGGCCGTGAGCTTGGGCTTGCGGCCGCGAGTCTCCGCTGGGCCACGCCTGTGCGTGGCGCCCCGGAGGGCCCGGCGGACGGTCGTCAAATCCGGCCCAGTCTCGTCGAGGGACTCACGGGTCCGACTAACGAGGTCGCGTATCTCCACCGGGGTCTTCCCAGCGGCGTAAGCGAGAAGCAGCGGTTGAGCTCCCTCTTGCTGAGGTGGGGCGCCATCTGGGCCCGCGACCGAAAAAGGGGTCAGATGGCCTCGGGGCGGGGCGAGGCCGTTGCTGCGGTGACGACTGAGCCGAAACAGATGCGCCAGGTGAACGGAAGGCTTGTCGATGTGACCGGGGCACGCGGCGGCGCTCATAGTCTGGCGTCGCTCTTGACGCCGCCCTCAAGACGGGTGGCTTCGGGCAGCCTCAAAGTCCTTGCAGGGCGCCAACGGGAGAGCGCAACCCGTTGGGCAGCGGGGAGGGGGCCAGTCTTGCAACGCAACCCATGCAGATGCCCGTAGCCGAAGATGCCATGGCAAAGGAGTCCGCCGCTTGCGAAATAAACGCCCACGCGTGGAAGTACCGAGATCCCCGCCCCGCGCCCCGCATTTCAATGTTGGCCACCGAACACGCCGAAGGGGAGTTCGAAGCGTTGCGAAATAAACGCCCACATATGTTGGACTGCCCAGCCCTCCCCGTCAACCTTGAAATGCGGGGGAAGGGGGCGTGCTTCGTCGTCTTGTTTTCGATCCCTAAGATGGGCGCTTATTTCGCAAACGGCGGTACCCCCCACGAGCGTCTTATAGTGACACAGCGCTGTACATTCACACAAACACACATATATATATGTATATTCCCATATTTATATGTTGTATGTGTATATATATATGTATATATACCCGTGTATACATAAGTGTGTATGTACACCCTATTTGCACATCCATATGCCTTTCCCCTATGTGTGCATACACCCATGCATACACGTACGTGCATGCATGCATTCACGCCGCCACGCAATCCGAGGCTATTCACGCGACGCTACCCGTGCGGAATCGTCCGGTGGCGACAAAACGCTGATGGCCCCCCTTACTCTCCCCTGCAGCTTCCGTCCACTCTGCCCTGTCTACCTCGTCTCGCACTTCTACCCCTTCGAGGCGTCATTTCCGCGCAAAGACGATGGATGCGCTGCCGGGTGCCACGCGCGCGCACGCGTAACCCCACTGGGCGGCGCCAGCGGCGCCCGCGCGCGCGTGCTCACGGGGGTGCAAAAGCTGACAGGCGGGCGCTCGCAAACCAAGTGGACTTGGTCAGCGGTGCCCGCACGCGCGTGCTTCCGGAAGCGCAAAAGCTGAGAGGCGGGCGTGCGCAACCCAACTGGACTTCGCCAGCGGTAACCGCACGCGCACCCTCGCGAGCATGCAAAAGACGCGGGGCGGAGCGCTGGCCCGGCGCTGCCCGCGCGCCCCCTCAGGGCGAAACCGGAGAGCCGATTTGCCCAAGAAGTCTGCGCTTCTGGAGCGGGAGCAGCAAGGCCCACGAATTCAGACGGACCCAGTCCGCGGGGAGCACCTCGTCCACGGCAACCGCACCCATCGCGCGGACATCCGCCAGCAAGGCGTCTGCCTGCGCGCGGGGTATGCGCGCGTCGGACATGAGGTCGTCGAAGCCGCTCACAGGCGGCACGCCCGCGTCTGCCCCGACCGGCGCAGCGGGCGCCGGGCGGAAAACGCCGACGGCGTCGAACTTTGCCGCCTCCCGGACGCTCCACGCGGTCATGCACGGAGCACACGAGAGTACGTCCTGCAAAGAGCCGTCCGACAAGACGGAGGTGAATGGGAACTGCCTCACGCGGTTCTGCATGTGCCGGATGTCCTCCGCACCCACCTTATTCGTCGTCTCCCAGAGGCCCTCCAGCTTGCCCGTGAAAACGGCGCCATGGTTCCAGCAGACGCCCTTGTTCCCGTCGTTGAAGGACTGGGAAACCTGGATCTCGGTGTGCTGGCCGACGAACAGAGACAGGAACAAAGAGACGGGGGCGGTCTTCTCGTGGGCGAACTCAACCGGCCGGAAGTCGCCCCAGAAGATGAACCGCTTCGTGCCGCTGGCCAGGTTCCGGAGTCCAAAGGAGGAGCCCAAGGCAGGCTTGCGCAGAACCCGTTTCGGAGTGAACAAGTCGTCGAAAGGGTAAACTACCGTGCTCTTCCCGGAATTCGACGGCCCCACCAGGAAGGGCACCCTCGTCGTCTTCTTCGGGCCGACCATCAGAATGTCCCGCAGAGACGCCGCGAGCTCCCGAACGTCGAAAGAAGCGGCGCTGCGGGAGAAGATGGTCTCCACGGCTGACCTGTACGAGCACGCCGGGCCATGGGGACATGTCTCCTCAGCGCAGCGGCACACGAGCGTCCAATCGTCCACCGCCTCGAAGGCCGCGTTCTCGCGGGCAGACGCCCACTCCTTCGTCTCCTCAAGGTCCGCCGTCAGCTTGCGCACTCGGCTGCGGACGAACCGCTGCATGGCCTTCGTCCCGCGGTCCTGGACGTACGCCATCAGGCTGCCCTTCGTCCACAAGTGCTTGGCGATGATGGTCGAAGTCAAGTCTACGAGGTCGAACGTCGTCTTCGTGCCCATCGCCCCGGCCGCCTTGTCCGTGGCCTCCCGGCGCTTCACCCACACGCCTGCCATGTATGGCTCCTGCGACATCTCGAAGAGGTCGATGGCGTCGTTCTCGCGCGCGAACCCGGCCCAGTCTGGCTGCCACACCCACGGGGCGTCGTCGACATCTGGTTTGGCTGGGGTCTCCATATACCCGTACCTCACGGCGCTCCACATTCGCTGGTGGGAACCAGAGAAATGGCTCGGCAACAAATGGCGCTCGCGCAGAGTGCGCTTGGCCTGCTGGAAACGGCCCGACCTAGTCAGCTTCACAGCAACGTGGAAATGGATCGCGCCGTCTTTGTGCTTCTCCTGGAACACCACCGCCATGGACACGAGCGCTTGGCCGTCCGGTTCCTGCCTAGTGCGGCCGCCCGCGGACCCAGTCGGAATCGGATTGTTGAATGCGTCGGCCACTGCTTTTCCGCTGTCCTCCCGGCTCATCGTGCCAAGATCGCGGTACTGGCGGCCGTCGGGAAGGGTCGCGTCCAGGACGCGCGATATGGTCACCAAGTATACCCACTGCAACGAGTCCAGCTTCTCGGCCTCAGCCAACACGGTCTCCAGAGGCGACGCGGCGTCCTGGTCGGGCTGCGTTTCCGAAACGACCTCGGTTGTCAGGCTCTTGAACTCGTGCTTGCGTTGGTCCAAAGCATGCTCTTGCAAACCGAGTTTCAAAGCGACCTGGCGGCGACACTCACGCGACGAAATGTGTTTCAAGTCCTTGCCTACTAAGACGGCCTTCAAGGCGTCCCGGATGGCTTTGGTTTCGACGGCCTCGGCGTCCACGCCTGCGGACGGGACTGGGGGAGACGGCACCACGTACCCCGTGTCCGTCTTCTGCCGCAAGCGGCGCCTCGGCATAGACGGGTCTGTGAGCATTGCAGTGCACGGTACTCCCAGTGACAGGTGCCAAGGTCCGCACGGTTCCCCCTATAAGACTTGAGCCACAAGGCAGCTGCAGTGGTTTTAAGCACCAATGGCCATGAGCACCAGGACGGCTGTGAGCACCACTTCAAAGCCTGAGAGCACCTCAGAGCCCATTAAGTAAGAACGGCTTGAGCCGAAGCGCCTGTGGGCGCTACAAGGCTGGTGATCACCGCAACAGCCTCAGAGCACCACAGAACTCGAAAGGACCTCAGAGCACCGCAACAGCTACAGAGCACCACAGGACGTGAGTCTCAACGTGCCTGCGAGCACCGACTGGTCAGAGGAAGGGGGAGGGAGGGGGAGGGAAAGGTATGCCCACCAACTGGACATCGACGACATTCCCAAGACAACCCAAACAGGCGCTGGAACTGCCAAATGGCCCAAGATTGCCCCAAAACCTGTCTGGGTCGGAGCGGGAAAACCGATGCAACTTGTCCCAAGAGTGCAAGCGAGGCCGATTCCCTCTCCCTGAATCCACCGCACTCCGAGGGCTCTGGAAGCCGGGGGCGGAGGGGTGGAGAGGACTTGGGGGTTCTGGAGGGTTCTGGAGGTTTTGGGAAGTCCTCCGAAAGTAGAAAGAGTTTGGGAGGGTTCCCGAGGATTTGGGAGCAGTGCGAGGGTTTCGGATGTATGGGGAGTTGTGGAGGTTTTGGGGGGAGCGCGGAGGGGTTAGAAGGTAGGGGGGGGTTCTGGAGGGTTTGGAGGTTTTGGGAAGTCTTCCAAAAGTTTAGGGGGTGTGGGAGGGTTCCGGAGGATTTGGGAGCAGTGCGAACGAGGGTTTCGGATGCATGGGGGTGGGGGGTGGGGGGAGGAGGTATGGGGGGGTTCTGGAGGGTTCTGGAGGTTTTGGGAAGTCTTCTGAAAATTTAGGGGGGTTGGGAGGGTTCCGGAGGATTTGGGAGCAGTGCGAGGGTTTCGGATGCATGGGGGTGGGGGGTGGGGGGAGTGCGGAGGGGTTAGGAGGTATGGGAGGGTTCTGGAGGGTTCTGGAGGTTTTGGGAAGTCTTCCGAAAATTTAGGGGGGTTGGGAGGGTTCCGGAGGATTTGGGAGCAGTGCGAGGGTTTCGGATGTATGGGGAGTTGTGGAGGTTTTAGGGGGAGCGCGGAGGGGTTAGGAGGTATGGGAGGGTTCTGGAGGGTTCTGGAGGTTTTGGGAGGTCTCCAATAGCTTCGCTGTCGATTTCAAGATCGATCTCACGATCAATATCACTATCGATCTCACTGTCGATTCCACGGTCGACCTTAAGATATATCTCAAAATCCACGATCGATCTCAGAATCGAGCTCACGAAATCCGCACCAAATTCAGTGGGGCGCCGGAACATACGAAGATTGTATAATCGTACAAAACCAATAACATTGCACAGAATCGGACTCTCCAGGTGCTCTCCAGGTGCACCCCCGGTCAAGCGGCCGCCTCGCGACAGGGCGACGCGACCCTGCGGGTGTCTGAAGGGCGATGATAATGGCAATGCCAATGGAGGGAGAGCGGGAGGCAGGGAGGGAGCGCAAGCGGCGGCCCACATTGCCAGGAATCGGTGCTCTCGCCTCCGCGCCGGGCAATCCTCACAAGGGGGCGCGCAGAGTCCTGAGAAGAAAAATCAAAACAAATCCCCTGTTTAGGGCGCCGAATTTTCCACCCGGCTGCCCTGGCCCCCTGGGGGTCCCCCGTTGCAATCTACCCTTGCTGTCCGAAAACAACAAAAAAACAAAAAAGTTTCGTTTGCGTGTCCTTCCCTGCTCCAATTCAATACCCCTCACAGACTCCGAACCCTCCCTCGGGCAGCAGGGACTACTCCGTCAATCCACAAGAGCAATTAAATCTTTGCGGAAAATCTCGGGAGTGTGTGCTTACCAAGCTTGGGAAGGTAGCGCGCCGTGAATGGGGCTGGGGAAGGTGAGTGCCTGGCCGTAGGCCTTCCGGTCCGGACACGCAATCAAAAAAACGACGGGGGGGGGGGAAGCGTGGCCAGCGCGACGGCGAGAGCACCATTCCGACGTCCACGTGCAACCCTGTGGTACGTAACGGGCCCACAAAGAAAACGGCTCCGACACGAGCGAGGGATCCATGTTCAGACATATTTTCTCGGAGTGTACGCCTGGGGCGTCCGCCGTCGACATGGACGCGGGTCCTGGCGCGGTTCGGTCTGGCCCGGCAAAAGCCTCGGCGCCTGGGCGGGCGTGCGCAAGCCTCCCCGATAGGGAGGAGAGAGGAACACGCTGTGACCAGCGCGACGGCGAGGGTGCCATTCCGACCAGCGACCCGAACACGGCGAACTTCGCCCACGACCCGCGCTCGCGACCCGCGACACGACGCGCGCCCCGCGCCCGCCACCCGTCTACGATCCGTCTGGCCTGGCGGCCCCAACTAGAGCACAACCTAGAGCACAACCTAGAGCACAACCTAGAGCACAACTCATGAAGGTATATATTTTCATAGAAAAAATGGCACTCAACCTTCCCAAATCAAAAAAGAATCAATACTTTCTTTATTTTCGAACGCGAATGCGTGCCAGACTACCATGAAATGAGTTGTGCTCTAGGTTGTGCTCTAGGTTGTTCTCTAGGTTGTGCTCTAGTTGTGCTCTAGTTGTGCTCTAAGGCGGCCCCTGGGATAAGCGGTCGCCTGCCCTCCCCGCCCCCGGACCTTCAATCCGACGGAATTGGCTTTCCTCCGCGTTTTGTAGAAGTGGCATAACGCACCGCCAACAAGTCGCGAAGGCAAGCGCTGTTGGTCGCAGCACCGGCCGCGAGCTCCACGTTGCAAGCGCCGGGCAACGCGCCCTGCCGCCTCCTCCGCCGCGGGCCAGACGCGCGGGCAACGCGTTGCACGATGTTCTGGACACACGTGCAAACGACATGAAGCCGAAATGATACGCAGGCTGTGTCCCGCGCGGGCCTGCAGCAAGGCCCACGAATTCAGACGGGCCCAGTCCGCGGGGAGCACCTCGTCCACGGCAGCCGCACCCATCGCGCGGACATTCGCCAGCAAGGCGTCTGCCTGCGCGCGGGGTATGCGCGCGTCGGACACGAGGTCGTCGAAGCCGCTCACAGGCGGCACGCCCGCGTCTGCCCCGACCAGCGCAGCGGGCGCCGGGCGGAAAACGCCGACGGCGTCGAACTTTGCCGCCTCCCGGACGATCCACGCGGTCATGCGCGGAGCACACGAGAGTACGTCCTGCAAAGAGCCGTCCGACAAGACGGAGGTGAATGGGAACTGCCTCGCGCGGTTCTGCATGTGCCGGATGTCCTCCGCACCCACCTTATTCGTCGTCCCCCAGAGGCCCTCCAGCTTGCCCGTGAAAACGGCGGCGTGGTTCCAGCAGACGTCCTTGTTCCCGTCGTTGAAGGACTGGGAAACCTGGATCTCGGTGTGCTGGCCGACGAACAGAGACAAGAACAAAGAGACGGGGACGGTCATCTCGTGGGCGAACTCAACCGGCCGGAAGTCGTCCCAGAAGATGAACCGCTTCGTGCCGCTGGCCAGGTTCCGGAGTCCAAAGGAGGAGCCCAAGGCAGGCTTGTGCAGAACCCGTTTCGGAGTGAACAAGTCGTCGAAAGGGTAAACCACCGTGCTCTTCCCGGAATTCGACGGCCCCACCAGGAAGGGCACCCTCGTCGTCTTCTTCGGGCCGACCATCAGAATGTCCCGCAGAGACGCCGCGAGCTCCCGAACGTCGAAAGAAGCGGCGCTGCGGGAGAAGATGGTCTCCACGGCTGACCTGTACGAGCACGCCGGGCCATGGGGACATGTCTCCTCAGCGCAGCGGCACACGAGCGTCCAATCGTCCACCGCCTCGAAGGCCGCGTTCTCGCGGGCAGACGCCCACTCCTTCGTCTCCTCAAGGTCCGCCGTCAGCTTGCGCACTCGGCTGCGGACGAACCGCTGCATGGTCTTCGTCCCGCGGTCCTGGACGTGCGCCATCAGACGCGCGGGCAACGCGTGGCACGATGTTCTGGACACACGTGCAAACGACATGAAGCCGCAATGATACGCAGGCTGTGTCCCGCGCGGGCCTGCACTAAGGCAAACGCGCGTAAAGCGCAGGAGTCGCGAGCACCGCAGGACCCTCGCCATGGGCAGCCGAGCACCTCCCGAAAGGCAGGGATGGAACAGTAGCAGCACGGCTACGATTTTCAAGTCTACGGATCCACGACACGTTTCTCGGTGCATGCGCTGCGGCAGGAATTCTGAAATCTCTCGGCGGTCACTGAGGAAAAATCCGCTCTGGCAGAGGCCGAGCCGCCGATTCGGCTGGCTCCCCGGCCGCGGCTGGAAAAATTGCGTCGCGGCAAAGACCGTGCCGCCGACTCGGCTGATCAGCGCCAATGCTCCCGGGCCGCAGGCTCAATCGCTCGGGATCCTGCCTCCCTCGGCCACGACGACCTCCGCCGCCTTCGTCTTCATCTTAGCCACGGCTGCCCTGATGACGCTCTTCGGGATGCCCATGGCGACGCGCCTGAGGCGCGCCTTGCAAGCGCTCTGAGACTCGTTGGCCGGCGCGCTCTGCTCTGCCATTCGCCGGTTGACCTCCGCCCAGAGGAAGTAGTCGAGGGGGTTCAAGTCCGGGGAATACTTGGGGAACTTGATGGGGGTGATCTTGAGACCCCGCCTGAGAGCGACCGAGCGGGGTCGACCGGGGCGCGAACGGCGGGCGATCAAGAGCGGGCGCCGACTGGCGGGGCGATCGCCAGACGGGGCCCGACTCGAACTCGCGGCCGCCGCGGTGGCGCGCCAACTAAGGGGGCCGCTTGCAGTCAACGGCCTTCTTGCTCTTGTACCCCGTGGGGTCGTTATCCTCCAGGATGCGGAAGGCGCGGCGCCCCTTCCGGCAACGGCGAAGCGCGGGAGCGAGGACGCCCGCGTAGAAATCGCAGGCTGCGTCGGCGCACCACAGGGTGGGCAGGTAGTGCCAGACGCGGACCTTGTTGTTCACGATGGCTGCGGCCACGTGAACCTTGGCGCCTGGGTTCACCCTGTTCCGGTTCCCCTTCGGCTTCGTGAAAGGCTTGAGGACCTCGGGGGAGGGCCCGGCCAGCCGGCCCCCCGCCCGGCCCCCCCCCCCGCCCCTCGCATCCGAAAGAAACTACGCCAATAAGAACCCTCATACCAGAAAGAAACGACGCCAAGAAAAACATGTCCGATCGCCTGGACGGGGCCGATCAGACCCGATCAGACTTGGATCGCAGACATGGATCGGGGCAACGATCGGGGGCGGAATCGGCATCTCGACTTCGGCGGCCCGGCGGCCCCCGCCCCCAGCCCCTGGGATCGCACTCGGGACCGAGAGTCGCGCCCCCTCTGCCTTGGTGCGAAGGTGGCCGCGAACGCGACTCTTCTTTGCGTGCGTCTTCGCCCGCTTGGTCATGGGAATGGGGAACACCTTATTGTCGATGATGGCATCGACCTGGTGCGTGAAATAGTTGCCCGGGAGCCGCTTCCACCCGGAACGCGCCGCCACGCGCTCCTCCGCCTCTGCGGAGCCGCGGAGCGGCTCCGCGCGGGGGGCGCGCCAGGTGACCCCGAGGCGCTTGAAGTGCCTGGAGGCCGTGCCCTTGTGGACGTCGGAGACCCGCGCGGCCTTCATCACGTCCTTGAGGTGAACCTCGGCCTCGCCCTTGGCCGCCCGAATCAAACGAACCCGCGCGTTGTTCAAGGCGCGGAGCTTGACGGCCGTGAGCTTGGGCTTGCGGCCGCGAGTCTCCGCTGGGCCACGCCTGTGCGCGGCGCCCCGGAGGGCCCGGCGGACGGTCGTCAAATCCGGCCCAGTCTCGTCGAGGGACTCACGGGTCCGACTAACGAGGTCGCGTATCTCCACCGGGGTCTTCCCAGTGGCGTAGAGCGAGAAGCAGCGGTCGAGCTCCCTCTTGCTGAGGTGGGGCGCCATCTGGGCCCGCGACCGAAAAAGGGGTCAGATGGCCTCGGGGCGGGGCGAGGCCGTTGCTGCGGTGACGACTGAGCCGAGACAGCTGCGCCAGGTGAACGGAAGGCTTGTCGATGTGACCGGGGCACGCGGCGGCGTTCATAGTCTGGCGTCGCTCTTGACGCCGCCCTCAAGACGGGCGGCTTCGGGCAGCCTCAAAGTCCTTGCAGGGCGCCAACGGGAGAGCGCAACCCGTTGGGCAGCGGGGAGGGGGCCAGTCTTGCAACGCAACCCATGCAGATGCCCGTAGCCGAAGATGCCATGGCAAATGAGTCCGCCGTTTGCGAAATAAACGCCCACGTGTGGAAGTACCGAGATCCCCGCCCCGCGCCCCGCATTTCAATGTTGGCCACCGAACACGCCGAAGGGGAGTGCGAAGCGTTGCGAAATAAACGCCCACATATGTTGGACTGCCCAGCCCTCCCCGTCAACCTTGAAATGCGGGGGAAAGGGGGCGTGCTTCGTCGTCTTGTTTTCGATCCCTAAGATGGGCGTTTATTTCGCAAACGGCGGTTTCACTGAGGTGGTGGGTTTTGGTCATGGGGGAAGCGCCAGCTCACCTCCCAAACTGCCTATCCTTCGCCTGGCGCCCCTACTGGGGGCCCTGCGGACATCTGTTTTTAGCCTCCGCCGCCAGCCGCGCCCGCGACGCCCGCGGGAGCGCGCAGACACGGAGGTATTCGATGTCATAGTTCGATGCATCTGGCGCAGCCCCTGATTTCTGGGCTGCGGTCGAGTCATGCCCGGCCGAGCTCGCCCTAGCCGTTGACCTCCCCGTGTCCCTCTCCACCCTGTTGCAGCGCTTGCGCTAGACATAGCTCCCCCGAGGGGCTCGGGGCAGCAGCCGATTTCGGTGCACTTGTTCACCGATGGTTCGCTCGATCCAGCCGATCCCCGATCTGCTGCGCGGTCCGTGGTCGTGGTCGATCGTCGCGTTGACGGTTTCGCCTTCCAGGGGGCGTTGTGGGGTCGCGTCTGTTCCTCGCTCGATTGGCCACTCGTTTGCGAGTCAATCTTCGAGCCTCGAGCCGGAAATGGCGGCGCTCCAGTGGGGGATATTGCGGGTTGGCGCCCAAAGTTTTCTTGCCCCAGGGGTCGCAATCGAAACCGATAATGCGGCGGCTCTCCAGGTCGCGCAGGGCCGATCCGATGCCCCCCCCCCCTGCCGCGTTCCTTGCCGCCAGTGCCACCCGTGGAACGAGCTCGCCGACTCCATTGCTAAATGGACCCGTTCTGCACCTCTCTAGGCCCCTCGCGGCTCAGCTGGGCTTCCAGGCCAGCATGGATTGGACGTTGCCGTTGGGCGCTGCTCCGGCCGAGCGACGCGCGTGCCCTCCCATTGAAGACAGGGGATTTGCGCTCCCCCCCCGTCGCGCCCCCGTCGGTTTCGAATCCGCCCTTGAGCAGGGGGGCCCACCGGCAGCAGAGGTACCAGAGCCAGTGCCAATAGAAAACACGGGGGTGGAGGAGGAGGAAGACGTAGAGGATGAACATGCAGAGGCGTCCAATCATGTCCGTGTTTCCCAAAGAATGGGAACTTGCAATGCCCATTCCCTGCGCGGGGATTCAGCTCCTACAGCTTCGGTGTCGCGCCTCTCCGGCGCGGAGTCGCTCAGGGTCCAACTCCGCGATTCGGGATTCCACGCTCTGGGCGCGCAGGAAGCCCGCGCGACCGAGGGCGCGCGCGCGGCTGGGGGCTTCCTCACGCTTGCGGGGGGTAGCGACAAGGGCAACCTAGGGTGCGTATTTTGGGTCGCCACCGACACGCCCTGCGCGAGGTCAGGTCTCAAGGAGTTCTTCCTCCGTCGCTCTCATCTTATAGTCCTCCACGAATCCCCTCGCCTGTTGGTGGTCCGAGTCTCTGCGCCGCCCGTGCCGCCTGCATGGTGGCCCATGCCCTCCATTCCGACCACCCTCTCGTGTACGTTAGGGGCTGGTGGAGGGAGGCCACGGCCACGGCAGTCAATTTTGGCGCCGCCTGCTTCCTTGGTGATGTCAGCGGCCGCCTCGACCAGTCACCCGCCCCATTCGCAGGGTCGTGCGGCTTCGCGCAAACAGTCGATCGAGGGGGTGCCGAGTTTCTGGAGCCGTTGCATTCCTCTCCCCTTTTCGCCCCCACCACGCTCCTCCTTCCCCCTGGGGCCTCTCGCACTTGGGTTTCCGCCGCGGGGTCGAAGCATCGCATCGATTTTGTTGCCTTGAGGGGCACTTTGCCCCGTCTGGTAGAAAACACAGGGTAATCGAGGATCTGGACAGACCACGCGATTGCGAGGATCACCTTCCGGCGCGGGTCGATCTCGAGTGGCTCGTCCCTCCCAGGCCCCCCCGGCCAGCCGCGTTCTCCCTGGTCGGTCTCAAGGGCCCCGCAGCGGTGCAGGCATTCCGGTAAGCTCTGCTAGACTCGCCTCTGCCGGAGTGGTCCGTTGATGCTCACGCGCGCGATTCGACGCCGCGGGATGTATTTCTGGCACTTGCGCGCCGGCTCTTTCCACCCGAGCCAACGGCGCCCGCGCGCCCCCTTGTCAGATCATTCATTTTGAAAGTGATACGGAGGAGGCGGGCACTCCGCGCGCCATCCCACTCGAGCCCCGAGTTGAAGCTAAGGTCTGGAAAATCTCGCTACGTCGCTCCTCTGCCGCCGTTCCTTCTCCCTCCTTGACTCTCTGCCGCCCTCTGCTGCTGCTCCGTTGGCTGCTTGTGCGGTTGCCAGTTCATGGCTGATCGTTGCGTTTTCTTTGAGGATTTGGGGGGGGCAGGTCGTCCAGGCTGGGCGGGCCCCCGACTCGGCCCAGCTGTGGCGGCCCTTTCGCATTCTGCAGAGTTTTGGAGGGGGCGTGGTCGAAAAGCTACCGGCGCCTCCTGGCAGCTGCCATATCGCACGGATCCGTTGGGTAACGCCCTCACATCGCCCCAGGTCATAGCTGCGGATGTTCGTTCGAATTTCGCCAAGTTTGAAACGACAGAGATTTTGCCGCCACTTGCCCGAGCTCGGAGGCACAACAAAGGGGGGCGCAATTTAGGTGCTGGGATCTCGCGTTCAATCCATCACGTCATGCTCCTCCGGCAACGCATTTCGCAGTTCAAAAAAGCAGCGAAGTGCGCGGCGCCAGGGCCTGACGGGATTCCAGATGCACTGTTGCGTGCTGCGCCAAAGCCATGGCTCGACTGGCGCGCCCGGTCGCGGTCAAGGTCCAGCTGCACGTGAAAGAGCCACTCGCGTGGCATGGCGGCGCGGCGGCCCCCCCTGACAAGAGCTCAGGGGAATCATGTCTTATCGCCTTCTATCGGCAAATCCTCCTCATGAGCAACGTCGCCAAACACCGCGGCCGGTTCCTCCGGAAACAGCTCCTCTCTATCACTTCCTTCTTCTGGGAAACACAGTGCGGGGGGCTTGAAGGCCGCCCAACAATGGCTTCGCACGTGGCCCGAACCTTGCCTCTGCCCACCCAGCAGAGGAAAGTCTCGACGGTTTTTTCACAGACATTAAAGCCGCATTTAATTCCGCGGTGCGGGACTTTGTTCCTCCCCTTCCCGCGGACCCCAAGGACTTGGCCGAAGCGTCTGGCAGCGCAGACATCCCATTGCCGCTGCTTCCTGCCCTGAAGGCTGCCTTGGCTCAGCCTAGCCTCCTGGATCCTGCGACTCCCGGCCAGCATCTAGTGGCCGTGGCGCCTGAAGCGCGCGCGCCCCCGGTTCCAAGTTGCGGGTGGTTGCGAGATCTGCCGCGTTCGCGCGGGGGCACGGCCAGGGGGCCCCCTGGCCGAATGGGTTTTCAATGTGTCATCCACCCTCCTCCTGGCAAGGATAAGGGGGGACCTAGAACGCGCGGGCCCCCCGCCCTACTCGACGACCCCCAGGGGCGTTTTCTCCCCCCCCGACGAGCGCAGGGGCGCGGAGGCCGCAGAGGTCGCCTACGCAGACGATATGCTTGCTCTGCGTGTGGCTCTGGCTAACAATCGTCTCCGTGAACTGATCGGGCACGCTGTGGACATTTTGTACGCAGCCATGATGGAGGGAGGGTTGCGCTTGAATTTCGGCCCAGGAAAAAACAGGGGCCCTGGACCGGTTAATGCACGCAAGGACCTTCCGTTGCGCGCCCAGCCAGGTGCTTTCGCCCAGGTGCCGGCAAGCGGCCAACCTGGTTTCCAAGTGCAAGCATTTGGGTAGTATGGCCCATCGTTCAGGTGCGAGGTGGCCTATCGGAGGCGGCAGTTTCATGTGGCCCTGGGTCCGCTCAGTCGATCAGTTTTTCCTCGCGCCCGACTGCCGCTTCCCACGAAACTGATGCGGTTGCATTCGCTGGGGTTTTCTCGATTGCTTTTCGACGCAACGGCGCGGCACCGGTTGCGCGCGCATGCTCTCGATTTGTCGCAGGCTGCGCATCTGAAGGGCCGTCGGGCGGCGGCCCGATTGCGGACGAGGCCGGATGGCCCCCAGCCTTCGGTCGAGGACGTTTTGGGTCACGCGGGGGAGGTCCCCGGGGAGATTCGCATCCGCAGCATCAGACTCCGCCACGTGCCCAACTTGCTCCTCGAAGCCCCCCCTCGCAATTACGGTTGCTCCTCGATCTAACAGCCCATCGCAAGGACTCTCGGGCGCAAGCGCGTCGCCCGCGCGCCGGGGGCATGGGGGCCCCGCAGGGCGAGAGCCCGCCCGTCCACAGATCTCGCTGGCTCCCTGGCTGGACCCGGGGGGGCATGCCAAATTTGCCTTCGCGATTTTCGCGCCCGCCCCCGCCTCCCGAGGCATCTTCGGCGCGGAGCAGAAGCTTGTCTCCAAGGACTGATCCAATGGGGGGCTCTCCAGCAGCAGGACCACGCGGAGGCCGTCGCCCTCGGCGCGACTGGGCTCCGCCCCGCATCCGCCGAGACCCCCCCGCTCCAAGTCTACGGTCCTGCTTAAGCCCCCGCCGCCACCAAGCCACCTGCGGGCCCCCGCGCGCGTCCCAGCCCGGCAGTGAGTGGCCCGCGCAGAGCGCCTTCCCTTCCACCCGCCCCGCTCCGACATCCTCAGAGTGCGTCGCATGGTCTTCTACATGCTGCAGCTGTTTTGCGGCCTGCGCCGCCCGCGAGATGTCCGAGGCCATTTTGAGGGTTTCGTTTCGGCCGCCGGCGCCCCTCTGGTCACGCTTAGCCTGCCAATGGCCAGTGTTTAGGTCCAAGAGAACATGTCCATTTCACGTTCCATATCCTTGTTCTTGGACCTCATCAAGAATGGGCGCGCGATTGGTGTGGTCGCGAGCCCGCCACGCGCGACGCGTTAGCAGCTCGGCCCTGTTTTCTAATAACGCAGAACGGCCCCCGCCCTGTTAGATCCATCAGTAATATCTGGGGCGCCCCCGCGAGCTCCGCGGCTGAATTAAAACAACTCGACCTGGGCAACGCCCTGTACATATCGAGTCTGACTTTCATGTATGCCTGCTATATTTTTGGAGCGGCCAGCACTTTTGCACACCCCGCGCCTCCTTCGGAACCCCTGGCCCCCTCCAGTTGGTTTCTGCCAGAGAGTTCATCTGCTTGCCCTGGGCAGGCAAGACCCCAGCGGCAACTTGGATTTTGTCTGGGTCGATCAGTGCGAGTTCGCGGCGGCCGCGGTCGAACCCGCCCAGTTCTTACTGGTCGGTCAGCCCTCGTTTTGCCAGGCTCTGTCCAGCCCCCCGGCGGGGGGCGCTGTTCCCACAGGGACTGCGCAAGCAGTAGCCCGCGCGGAGTTGCCAGCGACGGCTTTGTCGAGGACCCCCCAGCAGCGCAACCCGACCGCTACATCTCGGAGTTGTGCGTTTCTATAGCGGCGCAGCTGCTCCAAGCTGCCAGGTCCCGGCTGCCAGAGGCGACCGGGTTTCCTTCTTCATGCGACGGCGCTGCTACTAGGGAGGATCTCGCACCCTTCCACTTCCCTCTGAACTCTTAGTTGTTCTCTCCTCCTTTCTTGGCTTAGCGCGCGTTCGCTCGAGTCGTCGCGCCTGTCTGTGGGGTTCTGGAGGGATGTGGAGTCAGAAGAGCAAGGGGGTATGGTGCAAACGCGGGGGCAAGAAACTACCCGCGGCCAGTGTTTTGACTGCCGCGGCCGCGCTGGTATCCAGTTTTTCTTGATGGGGAAAGCGGCGCGGCGTCGCAGCACCTAATCAACCCTTGCAGTACCATGAAGGCGGGTGATAAGGGACAGTTTTTTGAATTGGGCAGGCAGAGTGCATGGCGGTACCTGTCACCCGGGTGCGCGCGGCGCCTCATCAACTCTCGCAGTAATGGGAAGGGCGCCTGGTGTGCGCGGCACCAAACCAACCCTCGCAGTACCCATTTGTTCCTCCTCATCCTCCTCCTCCTCCTTCTCTTCCTCCTCCTCCTCCTTTTAATTCAGTGCTTCGCTGCCGCCTTCGGTACCGTCGGGAAGAAGGAGGAGGACGAGGAGGAGGAGGAGGAGGTGGAAGAGGAGGAGGAGGAGAAGTTTGATGATGATTCTGCCGGTGATGATGAATAGGAGGAGGAGGAGGAGGAGGAGGAGGAGGAGGAGGAGGAGGAGGAGGAGGAGGGGAAGGAGGAGGAGGAGGAGGAGGAGGAGGAGGAGGATGGGGAGGAGGAGGAGGAAGAGGAGGAGGAGGAGGGGGAGGAGGAGGGGGAGGAAGAAAAGGAGGAGGAGGAGGAGGGGGAGGACGACCAGTGTAAACCCAAAGCTCATCGACTACAAGGCACCCTCCCACGTCTTTTCTACGCAGGCCCCGCCCCTTCAACACTTGATGTTCATTGCGGGGTGCCCCTTTAGAAATCAAGTGTCTGAGAATCACCAACCTCGACAAAACATAATTCTTGGGATTGCAACGCCGCGAATCAACGTGGCTTTCGCGTCATGACAAGATCCGTGGAACTTCAGGACCGCGGCTTCACGTGACTGTTGCGGCCCAACAATCCTTCATCATGTCAGAGCACCGTTTCTGTTACTTGAGCCGTTCGAATCGTTAAACTTGTTGCAAGCTTTCGGTCGAACTTGCGCGGTTCCTCAGGCCGTCAATTGAAACTGCTGGGAACTCTGAAGACGAATGTGCGCGACGACATGGCGAGAGCCACATGTGCAAAACCGACCGCCTTCCATCCGCGAGTATGTTGCCAACTTTCAAGACGAATGTGCGCGACGTTAACCCGAGAGCCGCATTGTCAAGACCCTGTTGCAAATTTTGCGCACGCGCGCGACGCTGAGGCGAGAAGGTTGCACATTTCAAAATTCAGAGTAAAGTGGTAAGGCAATATTAGGCGAAACGTCTGGCCCGCCCTACCGACACTTCTGGGGGTGCGACAGGGGGGGATTTGTTTATAATGGAGTAGGAATGGAGGGGAGGGTGGAGGAGGAGGTCGAGGGCAAATTGATGAGGGAATTGTGTGTGTGTGCGTGTCATACCCTGGCACACATCGTTTTGGTGCTTGTGCTACGGAACGGTTCCCTCAATATTTTCCTGCCCCCATCTTTCTGTCTCAGCTTGCTCTTTGGTCGGGAAAACAATCTCCAGGAGGCACTCCCCGGAAGTGGGATATCTTCTTCGACTCCGTTGGCAGAGATCCCCTGCTGCACGTGCCACAGCAGGGCTTCCCGTAGGCGGCATCGTTCCCCGCCCGCGCAGCTTTGTGAGGTGGCCAGATTGACCACTTCATCCGTCCAACCGGCGCGCATTGCTGAATTTAACACGGATGGGCAGCACGGACCCAGCCTGCTGCCCCGTTCGCGGTTGCATGCTAGTTTTTTTGTTGTTTTCTTCTCGATCATCTCCATCACCTCCACCTCCACTTGAGCTCGTCCCCCTCATTTTCCTTATCCTTATCCATGCCTTCCTTTTTCTCCGCCCTCCTCCTTTGTCCTGCTACTCCTCTTTCTCCATCACCTCTTTCCCCCTTGCCCCTCGCCCACACGTCTTACTTTCCGGCGCGATTGGTTTGACCTTTCCCCCACCTCGCTGGTTCTCATGGCACTCTGCCTCCTCACTCCTCCTCTTCCTCCTCCGTCGCCTCATTCATCCTCACTCGGCGCCCTTCTCCTAGGGTACATCGCCCTCATGTTGTCTCCTTCCTCCGTCTCCTTCGCCTCCTGCTCCTCCTCCTCCTCTTCCTCCTCCTCTCCCTCCTCCTCCTCATCTTCCCTTTCCTCTTCCTCTTCCTCCTCCTCCCTCCTCCCTCCTCCCTCTCTTCCTCCTCCTCCTCCTACTCCTCCATTCCTTGTTCCCATCACAAGCTTTTCCTTGTCGCACTCCGAGGCCAGTTTTGAGGACGGGCCATGCGTGTCGCTGGAGAATTCCTCACCACTGATGACCCTGAAGCTCAAAAGTTGACAAGGGTTCCACAGATGGAGGGCAGGTGGTTTTCAAAATGTGACTCTCGCCTTAGCGCCGCGTGCATTATTCTAAAACATTTGCAAGAGTTTTTCGGATTGAGGGCGACTGGTTTTCAACAAGTGGCTCTCGCTTTAGCGCCGCGCGCATTCGTTTTACAATTTGCAAGAGTTTCACTGGTTGAGGGCGGCTCCTTTTCAAAATGTGGCTCTCGCCTTAGCGCCGCGGACATTCGTTTATTTCATGTAAAAGAGTTTCACGCGTTCCCATTATCAGCGTACCAGAAATTTGGTTTTGGAAAGATTCAGGATTATGCGGGCTCAATAGTTACATTCATTCGCTGTTTCGAAGTCCCAGGAGTGGCGTTCTCGCACGATTCAGGCTCGTCAAGACGCAACAGTCAGGTTGATCCGTGGCGTTGAAATCCCGAGAACAATGTTTTGGCATACTTCGGAGTCCTCAAACAGTGAGCTTCCGACGGGGCAGTTCCCTCAGCGGTGATGAGCCGTTGTAGGAGCCCATGAAAAGGGAGTTTGGAGGGAGGGTTTATTCCAACATCCTTGATGGCTCTTGGGTTTACACTGGCCCTCCTCCTCCTCCTACTCGTCCTCGTCCTCCTGCTCCTCATCGTCCTCCTCCTCCTCCTCCTCCTCGTCTCCCTCCTCCTCCCCCCTCCTTCTCCCCTGCCTCCTCCCGGCCGCGCTGGCTCGAGGTGGCCCCCAGTGACGCTCCCTTAGCTTAGCGTTGCTTATCTCATCTTAGCTTAGCTTATTTCATCTTAGCTTAGCTTAGCTTCATCTTAGTTCAGGTTTATTCCCTACCCAGGCTCTGCCTAGAGGGTTCTTACTCTCTTTCTTAACGGGGCCGGGCAGTGGAAATCGCCCCGGGCGGTTCCCCCGGTATCCGCCCTGCGGTTCCCCCAGTTGCGCCCCCTGGGTTCACCCAGCTTAGCTTTGCTAAGCGTAGCTAAGCTAAGCTTACCTTAGTTTAGCTTAGCTTAGCCTATCTCATCTTAGCTTAGCTTAGCCTATCTCATCTTAGCTTAGCTTAGCTTTGCCTAGCCTAGCTTGGCTTAGCTTAGCTTAGCTGAACTCAGCTTAGCTTGGCTTAGTTTAGCTTTGCTTAGCTGGGCCTGGCTTAGCTTAGCTTTGCCTAGCCTAGCTTAGCTCATCTGAACGTAGCTTATCTTATTACAGCTTAGCTTATCTTAGCTTAACTTAGCGCAGCGCAGCATAGCGCAGCGCAACATTAGCACATCATAGCATAGCATAGCACAGCATAGCCAAGTATATCATAGCATATCATAGCCAATCCTAGCATAGCATACCATAGCATAACATAGTATAGCACATCATATCATAACGCAGCATAACATAGCATATCATATCATAGCACAGCATTGCTTGGCATAGCACAGCGCAGCATAGCATAGCACAGCACAGCACAGTACAGCATATCATAGCATAGCATGGCGCATCATAGCATAGCATAGCATGGCATAGCATAGCGCAGCATCGCATATCACAACATAGCCTAGCATAGCATAGCATAGCGCAGTATAGCATAGCATAGCATAGCATCGCATATCATAGCGCAGCACAGCATAGCATAGCATAGCATAGCGCAGCATAGTGAAGCAGATGGACAATATATTCCACGAGTAGGTTTAGCACGTTAGAGTTGTGTCACGTTGTGCCTGTGAAACGACACTTTGGCTCAAGGGAAAACATTCTGCCAACGTTGCTGCTGCTACAGTTGGTAGCGGAGCCGTGGCCGGGCCAGTAGGCCATGGGTGGCGCCGAGCAGCCGTGAGGGGCTCAGCTCGGGCGCTGCTTGCGAGCCTCTGGCCGGTGCACGGCTTTGCAGCAAGGAACGGTGCGATCCACGGCAGATGCCGGCACACGGCGAGAAGGCAGATGACATGGAGTTCACGGGTGCCGTGATCGGTGGCAGTGAGACGGCAGCTGGAGCGAGCCCCCCAGGTGAGGCCCCACCTCCGGCTGCGACACCGCCGCTGGCCATCACGGAGCAGCAGCTGCGAGACCTCGTGGCTGGGGTAGTGCGAGACACTATGGCGGCGCCTGGCGCCGCGGCACGCGAGGTCGGACAGCAGGACAAGGCCGGCAATGACAAGTGGGACCCTTGGCGACGCGATGGAGCTGATCACCAGGCATCAGCAGCAGATGCCAGGGGTAAGGGCGATGATGATTGGCGGAAACGACGCGACGACGAGTTCGACGCATGGAAGGATTGGAGATCTGACGAGTGGAAGACGGGCAGCTGGGACAGCAAAGGTACCAGCAGCCAGCACCACAACGAGAACAGGGACGACGGCGAGGCTTGGAGTAGCGACGCCTGGCGACAGCAGGGCGGATGGCAGTGGCAGAGCTCGGGATTCGTGAAAGGCGACTATTCTGATCCGCCTGCGTGGCCAGGCTGGACTCACTACAGACAGTGGAGAAAAGCCGTGCGCCGATGGGACCGAGGCACTGACGTGCCCGTGTGGAGGCGTGGAGAGAAATTCCTACGCCTGTTCGATTGGACGATGCAAGCCAAGTTTGACGACATACCTGAGGCCACTCTCACCGAGGCTGGCTGGCTCGACGTGGTCATCTCCCGTATGGACATCATGATCGGGGAGCGCGAGGGAGATGAGCTGAGACGAGCCGGGCGAAATGCCCTCTTCGAGGCCGCGAGAGAGGCCAAGGAGAGCCTGACCCAGTACGTGGCCCGGCGGGAAGCGGCCTTCCTCGAGGACGAGGCCAATGTCCTGTGGCTTTCCGACAAGATGGAAGGGTCTGCTCCTCGAGGAAGGCTCAGATTTGAGCAACCAGGGCATGTAACACTTGCGCACTCTCACGCAAAGGAAGCTCGATTTCACCCAGGCTGCCTGGGCACAGCGGCAGCTGGATGCATCCGGCACCGAGAGGCTGCTCCCCGGTAGGTCCGCAAGCGCCCTTTTCGGAGCCGGCGTCGAGAGTGAAGACCCCGGCGGCGCCGCCTGTCAGTCCTCCCCCCCTCTCTCCTCGTACCCGGTCGGTGGTGAAGGTGAGGTTTCCGAGGACGAGTACGACGAGAGCGAGGAAGAGGAGGACGAGGACCAGTGGGACGAGGCAGCGCTGCTGGCAGAGATCGAGGACATTGACCTGGATGAAGACCAGGTCGCAGACGTCATGGCAGCCATCGTGTCTCGGTCAAACAAGAGAACGTGGAAACAAAACGAAGACATCGAGCGGGTTGCCAAGAGGGACCGTGAGTACTACGGCCAGCAGGCTCGGGCTCACTATCTCGGCCGCCACGTCCGCCAGTTGCAGGGCTAGGTCGCGGGCGAGGAAGAGGTCGAGGGCCCGCCCGCGGTCGTTGTCGCCCGCGCCTCTCACCAGACCAGCTGACGAAGATCACGAGGTGCGGGATCTGCAAGGAGAAGGGACACTGGCATCGCGAGTGTCTGGAAAAGGGTGGACCCAAAGACACTCGGGCCAAAGGCCGCGCGGTCTCGGCCTATGCCTTCGTGGGATGCACGCTGGGAGAGCAGGAGGCCAAACCCGCGACGTGCGAGATGATCGAGATTGGACCAAGATCGACGAGGAGCTGGGGTGCCAGGACGTCTACCTGGTGGCTCGCGGCACCCAGGGCCTGGTGGACCCCGGTGCCGGGAGTGATCTGGTGGGCCTGGCTGCCTTGAATCGGGGGTCGCACGCCTCGGCGGAGGTAGGACTTCGCTTCGAGGTCACCCCGAAAGAGCACCAGCGACCTCGGGCGGCTCACGGTGTAGGTGGGCCTGCCAAGGTGGTCTCCTCCGTGCTTTTCCCTCTGCGCCTCGGCCAGGTTTGGGGCGTCGTAGAAACCGCGATCCTCAAGAATGAGGTGCCGCGCATCCTCAGCGTGAATATGCTGGATTACCTCGAGCGTGTAATTAGCCCCCTCAGAATTTTATGAAGTCGAGGTTCTTGCAGAAGACGATCAGTCTGAACCGTCTTGGCTCGGGGCACAGGATGGCCGACATAGTTTTGCCGTTGCAGATGCCTCTGGAGATCCCCGAGTCAGCCTTGAAGCGCTATCCTTTTTTGACGAAGGACTCTTTTGTACACAAGGGTGGGGACCCTCAAGAGATGCTGGCTTCCGGAGCCCTGCGCAAGTACATGTTCGACTCCCTCATCCCCCTCACTACAGTGTGCCCCCTTGTCTTGGGTCATTACTTCGGGGAGCTCGAGGGGATCCTCGGGTGGGCCCTCGCGGCCCTCCTCGCGGTCATGCTCAGGATCGTCGGGTCGCAGGCTCAGCTAGCGTCTCCTAGACCAGCCCAGGGCTTAGAATCAACGGAGAGAGCTAAGGCGCCGTACGACAGGGCTGACCAGGAGATGATGAGCCGGCGCTGCGTCGAGGGACGATTCGAGGCACCCCTGGTGACTGCGGGCACCGTAGCCATCGGCTCAAACGTCAGGAGCAATTCGCAGTCAGCTTGCTTGCCGCTCAGACCCACAGTCTCCCTCCAGTGTCTTCGTTACGACAACGATGGTTGGGGGCCACGTGCTGGCGTTCGCGGCAATGCTCGGGCCCGCGCAGGCGGGCAAGAACGACAAGAACAAGAACAAGCAGCCAGTCGCCAAGGAGGCTACCGAGGCGTATTTGGCCGAGCTGAGGGAGGCGCAGCGCCTCCTCGAGATGGCGGGCGGCGCTCGACCAGCAGCCACGGCAGCCTCCGACTCAGAGACAGGCGCGTCAGGTCCCGGAGTCGAGGGGCCACCTCCAGGACACCCAGGGGTTCCGATGGCGTGGGCAGCCAGCAGCTCAGGAGCAGCGGCCTCGTCACCCGGGACCGTGCCAGCGTTCGCGATGGCAGCGCCTCCGGCTTCCGCGGGCGCGCCCCCCCAGGTCGCGGCGCCGCCGACGATGCCGGCAGCGGAGTTCGGCATCGGGAGACCCAGCTGGCAGGGCCATGGAGCGATGGCACCCTCGATGGGGGCCATGCCGGCAGCCTCCGGGGATCCCTGGGCGGGCAGCCCGACGGCACCTACCAAGCCCCACCCGCTTGCGAAGCCCGACCCCAGGACGGGCAGGGTGCCGGGATAACGACCCTCTCCGACGCTCGGACCGCTCGCCGACGCTCCAGGAGCACCGCCGACGAAGCCACCACCTGTGGTCAACTGTCAGCACCCGAGTTCGGCGATTCGGTACTACGGGAACCAGTGGGGAAGCGGGTCGAAGTGCACGGCATGTGGGCAGAGGCTGACCTGTATTACAGCGACGCCACGCGATGCACAAGATCAAGCAGACCGACCTCAGGCAGCAGCAGAGGCGGCTCGCTCGGCGGCAGCCAATGCTCAGCGGGTGGTCGAGATGCCCCAGGAGAACCGAGGCGCTTTTGTCCAAGGAGCGGCCGCCCTGAACACGGTGAATGCGCTCAGTGCTCATCTGCAGTCACTCCAGTGGACACTCCAAGCAGTGCCCGAGGGCGGGCGGGCGCTCGGGAATGTTCAACAAGTACTGGATCAGATGATTCAGTATGCCATCAGCGCTCAGAATCAGCCGACGCAGGTAGAAGAAGGACTGGCTCAGATCCATCAGGGGATCGCGCACATCAGGCGCATCCTGAACACCATGGAGGACTTCGGGGAAAGCCTGGACTTCATCCAGACGTCGCTGGACAACCTCCACAACAACACGGGCACGCTCCAGGGCGCGGTGGGCCAGCTGATCCAGATGATGGCGCAGGTGGGGGCGGCAGTAGCATCGCTGGTCCACTCGGGGAACATTGCGACCTACGGGTCGGGAGCGGTCGAGCAGCGGGGGGCCAGGCTCTCAGGGGCCGCCTCAGGAGGACGGGAGCGGCCCAACTACGACGACGACCCCTCCGACGGCCGAGGCCGACGGATCAGCGACGACGCCCTCGACGACCTCGACCGGGCCAGGGATTCGCGACTGGGGCCTGATCTGAGGGACTCAGCCCAGGTTTTCATGACTAGCTTTCAGAGGCCCTGACTGCAGCCCCCCAGGACATCTGCGCCGAAGCTTTCGGCAGATTTCTCTCGGCACCGCAGTTCGTTTCGAGAGTCAGAGAAGGAAGGTGTAGAGTGCAAGTGCGAGCACTCGTGTTCCCATCCCTCCGTCGCGCTCTCGCCCTCTCACTGTTTTCCTGTATGTTTCTCTCTCCCTTCCTCCTACCCAGCGCCGGCGAGTCTGTCTGAGCACGAGGTCCTGCGGCTTGACGGAGATTTGTGGAACGATGATCACGAGGTTTCATGCGCTAAGCGAGTCAGAAAAGCTCTCGAGCGAGGCGCAGGTGCGAGCCTTGGGGCCCAAGGGGGACCTTCCGAGGACTCGAGAGCCCCCCATGTGGGTTTCAGTTATAAGGCCAAGACCACCTTCCTCGAGGTTTTCTCGCCCCCTAGGATTGTCTCTGAAGTCCAAAGACGCGGAGGGTCTATGGGACCTCAGCCTAGTCGCGATAGGGCCATCGGGTGGGACTCGTCTAGGCCGGGAGATGTCCGGGAACTGCGAGAGCAGATATCTCGCGAGAAGCCCGAAGTGATATGGCTTAGCCCAGGATGTAGGGTGTTCTCTGCTATCAATCGTTTAAACCGTGATCGCCGGAATCCCGAACGATGGCACAGCGAGGTCATGGCCGGTCTCAGGGATCTAGTGCTCTGCATGGAGATCGCTCAGCATCAGCACGGCTTAGGCCGTTACTTCGCCTTTGAACATCCTCAGTGCGCGAGTTCATGGGCCTCAGAGGTGGTCAGCCTAGTTTCAGCCCTTCCAGGGGTTCACCGACTAGAGTCGACATGTGCTGCTTCGGGATGCAGGTCGACTCCCGCGGGGTCAATAAGAAACCTACTGGCATCTTGACCAATCACCCAGGTCTGATCCGGGCCCTGAGCGGTCACCTGTGCACCGGAGAGCACAGACACGCGATCCTCGAGGGTAGCCGTCAGACATCCAAGGCAGCTCGATATCCCCTCAAGTTTGCGAAGCTTGTTGCTCGCGCGGTGACAGAAAAGTGGAGCGGGGCGGATCAAGGTAAGAAGGCCGCGTGGGCCGAGCTCATGGAGTCTGCGTTCCCGGAGGGAGCGGCGGAAGGAAGGGCCCCCGAGGCGGAAGCTGAAGCGGAAGAGGAAGACCGACTGTCTGAGGATAGCGGCGACGAACCAGAGACTCGAGGAGCTGGGCCCAAGAGGGGGCCAGAGAGGCCAGACGTGGAGGCTTCTGAAGAAGAAAAAAGGCTGCTGTATAAGCTTCCCGAGTCTAGGAAATTCTACCGAGTGCTGCGAGCGGGGGGGGGTCAAGAGGCACCTGGTCCGATGGGCGCGTGACAAATTCAAGTGCTCAGAGCGAGCTGAGCGTCGACGCACGGGGGCTCATCGCAAGGTCGCCCTCCCACGCACGTTTCGATTTAACCGCATCGTGGGCGTGGATCTCTTTTATATTGAGTTCCTGGGGGTCACGCACCCATTCCTCAACATGGTCGACCACGGCTCGAACTTGCAAGTGTGCGCGCGGCTGGCCAACGCTCGAGCCGCCACGGTATGGAGTGCGTTTGTCTCATTCTGGATTAGGCCTTTCGGGGCTCCCCACTTTCTTCTGAGTGACGGGGGTTCGGAGTTTCACGAGCGTTTTGCCCGCGGTCCCGAACAATGGGGAGCGATGCATCACATGTGCGATGCCGACTCCCCGTGGCAAAACGGACGTGTGGAGCGCCACGGGGGGTGGATCAAGGAGCGTGTTCGGTCCGAGATTGAGGCAGGATCAGCTGCGCCCAGCAGTCTCGAGGAGCTGGACGTTCTCATACATGAGCTTACAGCTCATGAAAAAACAGATTCTGGCACAGGGGCGGATTCTCGCCTCTCCAACTGGTGTTCGGAGAAAATCCACGCCTCCCCCATGATCTTTTGTCAGGCGATGCTAAGGCCGTGCCAGGTTGGCAGGACATGACTCTTCCCCCGTCAGAACTCGACTCGGCAGGCGCCGAGTTTGCCGGGGCCCAAAACGTTCGAGCTGCCGCCAGAAGGCTGGCAATAGAGGTCGCCTCCCGCGAGGAAATCAGCCCGGCCTCGAAGGCCAGGACACCCACGTTGAAGGGGTTCACTCCGGGGCAGTGGGTGTTCGTGCGGCGGCTCATGAGCCGCCTGTCGTCTCGCGCCGACAGCCTGGGCCGACGTCGTGACGGATGGTGCGGACCTGGTGTCGTGGTGCTGTGTGAAGGCGGTACCGTGTGGGTTGCCGTGCGCGCCTGCCTTTGGAAATGCTCGATTGAACAGATTCGCCTTGCCTCCCCTGCGGAAGAGTACGGCATCCAAGTCGCCCAGAGTCCGCAGTGGCAGGAGTTGCTGACCCAGGCCCGTGCCAGAAGGGCCACTGCTGTTGACGTGCAACGAGAAGGGCCTCCCCCAGACCAGGCCTGGGATGAGGCGACCCGCGTGGAGCCTGATTCGGCCCCTCAGGTCCTTGGCGGGCCAGTGGTGAGCCCCGAACCCGAAGCCCCCCTTTCCGGTCCTCCTCCCTCGGTCCTGGGTCCGCCTCCTCTTACTCCTCCTCCATTTTCCTTTCCCCCTCTGTCCCGTCCCAGGGTGTCCGGACCAGAGGCCAGAGAGTCCGGTGCCGGGTCAGTGCCCGCTCAGGTGGGATCCGAGAGAGCGAGGCCCCCGTCGGTCCAAGAGGAAGACAGCGAACCCCAAGGCACTCCTGAGGGATCTGCGCCCGGCAGGTCCAGAGTCACGTCTGGTGAAGAGCTGGGGGTTCCCGAGGTGTCAAGGCCCGAGGCTTCAGAACCCTCACCTCCTCCTCCTCTCCCTGCCTCTTCTTCTCCTCATCCCGTTCCCTCGGCCGTCCCATCCCTTCAGCGACGCCGATTAGAGCAGCCGAGTAATGTTCCGGCGTGCGTCAGGAGAGTTCGAGAGGAGGCGGGGGCGCGTCTCCGAGCGGCCAGCAGCCCTCCTGAAGTTAAGAGGCTGCGAGTGGACGAGCCTTCTTCGCTCCTCCCGGGGGCCCCCTCCTCCTCCTCTCCGCCTCTTCTTTCTTCTCCCCCTCCGGCTTTGGCCAGCTCTGCTCCCCCGGGAGTTTCTCCCTCGGACCCGCGCCCCGGCGCCGAGGGCGGCGAGTCCGGTCGAGGACCTATCGCGACCGGGCGGGAGCCCAGGCGATCAGTGGGCGACATCATCCAGAGCTTGGAGCGGGGCGAGCGCCCGCGGAGTCGCTCCCCGCCGGGGACAATCATGGAGGAGGGAGGCTCGGAGGATTTCTTTCTCTCCCCGGTCGGTGGTGGTTTGGTTGGTGATTCCGGCCTCCAGGCCAGGCCGTTGCGTTGTCACCTTCAGGGTTGGAGTGGAATCGAGGGCCTCGGAGACGGGTCATTTGCGGCGAGTAGAGGCGGCCAGGTTTTACTCAAGAGCCTCTCTCCTGACGAAAGGGCGAAGTTCGCGGTGTCAGATGCAAAAGAGTGGCAAGCCGTGATGGGCGCCGGAGCCACCGAAGTGATCCCTCCGGATCGGGCTCGAATCGCGAGGAAGACTCAGTCAGACCGCATTATCACGAGCCGCATGGTGCGGCGGTGGAAGCCGGTGGAGGGAACCTTCAAGGAGCCAGAAGCAAAATCCCGGTGGTGTGTCCACGGACACCGGGACCCTGATTCAGGATCACTTCAGGTCTCTATGCGCCTACGCCACAGACCTCGAGCATTATGATGTTTCTGCAAGTGCTGATGAACGTCGGCCTCCTTGCGGACATAGCCGACGTAAAGAAAGCATTCTGCCAGAGCGACCCCATGACGAGATCCCAAGGGCTCATCTACGTCGAGCCGTGCGAGGGGATCGACCTTCTCGAAGGTTCCCTCATCCTGCTCCGTGTAAACGTGCGCGGCCTCGATGATGCGCCAGTTGCCTGGCGCAGAACAGTTGTTAGGTTCCTCGAGGAGAATGGGTTTAAACGATCGTTGCTGGAGCCATGCTGGTATTTGAGATATGGATCTGACGGGCAGATTTTGAACATGATCCTGTTAGAGGTCGATGATTTTTTTCATCGGGTCCTCGTCGCCAGAAACCAGATCCTGGCTCAGAACGCAGCTGGAATCACGTTTTCGTTTCGGAAAGTACCGCGATTGCCAGGCCGGGTCGGTGGATTTTGCAGGACGAAGAGCGACGATCGGCAGGCAACGGGCAACTATTGATATGGACAAATTTCTCATTGAAGAAATCACGCCGTTGACGGTCGCCCGTGGTAGACTGACCCGCAAGGACGAGCCGCTGGACCACCATGAGTTTAAGGCCCTGAGATCACTGATCTACAAGTTCAACTGGGTCGGCCGCGAATGCCGACCAGAAGCCGCAGGTGTAGCCTCCATCCTGGCCAGTCGCTTGAAGGATCCGACCACGGGCGATCTCTTCCTCGCAAATAAGTCAGTTAGGCATTTGAGGTCTTCGACCTCGAGAGGCCTTATCATTTGGAAACTGAGCCCCGAGCATATGGCCTTTGCATCCTTTTTTTCAGACGCCGGCGGAGTGGGAGCGTTCGATGGCCTCACCGACGAGAGAGGCCTCCCTGTCGACCCCACGCAAGGCGCGTGGATGGTGCTTGCGACCGACCAGAGCCTGCTGGAGAACGCCTCAGTTAAAGCGTCCATCTTGGGCTGGCGCAGTTCAAAATTGCGTCGCAAAGTACCGTCGACTCTGGCAGGTGAAACCCTGGCATTGTCAGCCGCTGTTGCGGAGGTGGAGTTCTTACAGATTTTATACAGGGGCGCTGTTTTTCAAGATGTGGAGGTCCGGGACCCTCATCGCTGTTCGGATCCGTTTACGACAATCTGTCGTCGAGATTGTAGATTCGGAGCCCGTGAACAACAAGTTCATGTAGAGGACGCCAAATCGATATATGATACTATGATGAAAGATGGTCATGCGAGCGCCAAGGACAGGCGCACCGCACTTGACCTAGCAATAATATGCGAGGCACTCGAGAAGGCGAAGGGCAGAGTGAGGTGGATCCCGCATGGAAGGATGCCAGTGGACTCCCTCACCAAAGACGATATATCCAAGAGGAATGCCGCACTATTCGATCTTATGACGAGCGGGCGCTTCGTGCTGATCGATGAAGGTGCCGAGGTTGAGCGCCGGAGAGGGCGACCAGACCTCAAGAATCGTACCCAGGCTGCCTCTAGGAAGACCTTTTGACGACCAGAATATGATATCTTGGAACGAGTACGTTCTCCAGGCCTGCGTCCCAGGTGGTGGTGGTGGTGGTGTCCTCCCTTCCTCCTCTCCTCCCGTCTCCTCCGTTTCATATCCATTCCAATAATCTCTGCTATCTGTTCCCGAGCTCCGTATGTTTTCCTGTTTCTCCCATATATGGGGGGCAGCCTCCAGGGCGTGTGGCTGCGACTGCCACGCCCAGGGGGGTCCAGCAGTAGAGGGAGCTAAACCTAGGAGAAAGTCCTATCCTGGAAGCATATGGACAATATATTCCACTAGTAGGTTTAGCACGTCAGAGATGTGTCATGTTGTACCTGTGAATCGACACTTTGGCTCAAGGGAAAACAGTCTGCCAACGTTGCTGCTGCTACAACAATATAGCATATCATAGCCTAGCATAACACAGCGCAGCCGAACGTACCCTAGCATAGCATAGCGCAGCATAGCGCAGCATAACAATTCAAAACATATCATACCATAGCACAACGCAGCATAGCATAGCATAGCAGAGCATATCATAGCAAAGCGCAGCACAGCATCCACTATTGCTGCTGCTAGTGTTGCTTTCCTAGAGGCTCCAATTCCTAAGTCGGGTCGCGCTGGGATCATTTCGTTTTTTATGTTTTTAGGCCTCCCGTGCTAAAACATAGCTCTCTGGAAGGTCAGGGAAGGCTCGGGGAACGAAGGACGACACAAACATTGACAACTCGGGGGTCCGCGCGGGGTTTTCGGATCGGCGCTGGACCCCCCTGGCGGCGCCTGGCGGCGCCTCCCGTGTCCGCAGGTCTAGTGGTTGACACCAACACCAATATCGGCGGCGTGCCTCCACCGAGGGAAGATGATCCCGATCCCGGTGATGGTGGTACGATTCGGGCTTCTAGGTGGCCGAAACATTACTCAAGGGCTCCCTCGAGGGCGCGAAGTTATTCGCGCTTCGCGCTTCGCGGTCCTCGTTCCTTCTCCCCCTCCTCCTCGTCCTCCTTTTCTCCCTTTGGGGGGGCGGCGCGAGGGCGCGAAGTTATTCGCGCTTCGCGCTTCGCGCAGCGCGAAGCGCGAACTTAGGAGCCCTTGATCGACACCGAAATCTAGTACCATCCTCCCTCGGGGGGCGCAGCCCCCTGTTTTGGTGCTGGTGCCCATTTCCAAGCCTCCAGAGCTCGTCCTGTCCTGGGGAGGCTCCCCCATCCCTGGAGTGGCCAAGCACCTCTGGGTGGCACGATGTCTCCTCCGCACCACGGCCCTGGCTTCCCCAATCCACGCCGGTTCTCGGGCCCATGGGACACTTTTTTGCATTCTACGTTCGCCGTGGACGTCCTAGGCAGCCTCGACCCACTCACAACTCAGTAGGGGAAAAACGCACAGACACCAATCACCGCTGATCCCCAGGAGAACATAAAGTACAGGAGGAGGGGGGCAAGACGGAAATTCCAGAACATGTGGAAAAAACAATTTGGGAATCTTGGGGTTTGTGTAAGTTTATGTGTATATGTGTGTGTGTGTGCCCCTGGGCCTCTTCGACACAAGCCCGGGACGGCCCCGCCTGTGGAACGTGCTTCTTCGACCATCGCTCTGTCCCTGTTGCGCCACTCTGGACACCATCATGGCCCCCGGCAGGGCTCATCTCGATCCTTCCGACTCGATCCGATTCGAATTCGATCGATACCCATTCCGATTTGATTCTATCTGGGATTCCGATAAGGATTCCGATTTCTCAGTGTAGGCCTGCTGCTCCACTTCTTCCCGGCTCGGCTGCTGATTTCCGCCGATCCGATCCCTTTCGATTGCCGATCCGACCTATCGATCCTCTGCTGGGATCTCCTGCTCTGGGCCCCTGGGCGCCACGCTCTGCGCGTCTGCGCGCCCCCCCCCACCCCTCGGTGCCAGGTCACAGCGTGGACGCCAGCGCGCACCACGAGCCGCCTCCGTCCCCCAGAGGCCTCAAAAACCGCCCGAAGACGGCCCAAGCGGTCCACAAGACCGTCCACGAGGGCCCCCCACACGGCCCTCTTGGGCGCCCAAGATCGCCCAAGAGGGCCACGAGAGGGGGAACACGAACCGACGCTTCGGGCCCTCCGCCCCAAGAGGCCCCCAGAGGAGGCCACTCGCCGGCCGCCGCCGTGGCCTCGACATCGTCTCCGCGCCAGCCGACGCGGCCCTGCCCACCGGCGCGCCGCGGCACCCAGCGACGGCCTGCCGGCTTCTGCGCTGCGCAGGCCACGGCACGCCGCCCCGGGGCCCGCGTGCCCCCCCCCGCCCCCCGCCCGCTCGGGCCCTGACCTTCCAGAGAGATATGTTTTAGCACTGGAGGCCAAAAAACATGAAAAAGACTGAACGAACCAGCCTAGAACCAAGACGTAGAACAGCTCCAGGATAGGTTTGTAAGTCGCGTGCTATTTTTTAGCCCTCCTGGATGGTCAGGGGGCTCTCGCTCTTGGTGGGGCCGCCAGCCCGCCCGGCCCGCCGCTGCGGTGCTGCCCCCGCGCCCGGCGGCGGCTGGCACAGGCGCGGCACTGCCGGCCCGGGCAGGCCAAGCGAGCCACGACGGCGCTCGCCCGCGCGGCGCCCCCCCCCCCCTCCCCTTCACCCCGTCGGCTCACTCACTTTCGGGCGCTCCGTGGCGCAGCTTGCCTCTGCGACTGCCTGGCCGCTTCGCGTTCCGTCGAGACGCTGACACAGGGACCGCCTTGGGCTCACGAGGGGCTCGAGTTTTCGGGCCGTTCCGTAAGTTTATGTCGTGGAACCTCTTTGTGGCCTAGGCTCGCCGTGGCCAAGAAAGCCCTTGCCTTCGTTCCATATTATGCGTTCCTTATGGTAGCACGATGACTATACGAAATTAGTGGGCGTGTCTAAATGGGCACCGCTCGCCTTTGCCGAGATGCCTCCATTACGGCCCTGATCGTCCTGCCCGGAGCTTGTGCGTCCGTGACAGACGATGCCCCGCGCGCCGCTTGTGGCTCCGCCACGTTGGCCGCCGAGGCTGACCGCGCTGCTCTGCGCAGGTCACTTCCATCCCACTCTGCTGCCCGCGGGTTAACCGCCACACTCTAGGCCTCCCAGATTGGGTCTTCGTAGGTGGGGTCGGAGGATCGCGCCGCATCGCCGATGCGTCGGCGATTCATTTCGATGTGGAGCTCGATTTCCTCCACGCCGGCGTCGCCGATGTGCCGCCGACGTCGCCGATGCATCGTCGGTGCACCGGCGATGCGGCGCGATCCTCCGACCCCATCTACTCGGTGCTTCGCACTCGGCCCCTGTACCCATACATGGGGCGGTGCACGCCTTCGCCTTTCACCCCGACGCGCTCGTCGCGAGGTGGCTCCTTTCGACGTGGGCGTCGCAAGTCTTTGTGCGCTGCGTGTTGGGGGCGGCACCCCTCGCAAAGGGCAGGCAATCTCCGATGCGCGCTGCGGCCGCCTCCTCACAGGACGTGCCTGGAGAACCGCGCCCGTCTAAGGCGTACCTCGCGGGCCAGTGCCCGAACCACGGTCGCGTTAGCTATCCGGTTTCGGAGTCGCCTTCGGGATGTCCCTCAAGGCCGCAACGGCGCGTTGAGGCCTGTGCGTCCTCGGTTCCCGGAACAGTTTGATATGTCGGATGCAAGTTGCATCCCTCTTCCCTCTCTCCTTCTCCCTGCTCCCTCCTTCTTCCCTCCTCGCTCCTCGCTCGTCCTCTTCCTACTCGTCTTCCCCCCTCCCACCTCCCTCCCCCCTCGCCCCTCCTCTCTCAATCCCTCATCCGTTTTTTTTTCCAGAGCCTTTTACCCCGCCTGGGAGGCCTTGCCAGCCCTCAGCTGTACCGTTGGCAGATGTCCGTCCGTGCCATGGGCCCCCGTGGCCGCGCGACACGCTGGGGGGCACCCTGGCACGCGTTGCCCTGCTGGCGACCTCTCGCAGGGTCGAACAGTGCCCGCAAGAGCCGGGCAGAGAGGCGCGCTCACACAGGTGCGCGCCCGATCCGACAGGGGCGGCTCGAGCCCCGCTCCGCCCCCGCGCGCTCGCCGTGGCGGCGGGCTGGTCGGCCCGCTCCGCGGCAGCCTCCGCTCTCCGGGCCTCCGCCGGTGGGGCCAGTGCAGTTGCCGGGAGGCCGGGGGCCAATCCCTGACCTTCCAGAGAGCTATGTTTTAGCACGGGAGGCCTAAAAACCTAAAAAACGGAACGAAGCAGCCTAGAACCAAGACATAGCATAGCTCTGGAATAGGTTTGTAAGTCGCGTGCTATTTTTTAGCCCTCCTGGAAGGTCAGGGATGGCTCGGCTGTGCTGACAGAGGTGCCCCTGGCCCAGGGAGCCCCTGGTCTCCAAGGGACGGCGCCCCCGTGGCAGGCCTCCCAGGTGGGGTCCGAGCGGGTGCCGAGACTCGCGCCGCATCGCCGATGCATCGGCGATGCGTTTCGATGTGGAGCCCGATTTTCTCCATGCCGACTTCGCCGATGCATCGGCGACGCATTGGCGATGCGGCGCGGTCCTCCGACCCCATCTGCTCGGACCCCATTTGGGAGGCCTCTACCTCCAGGGCGCCCCTCACGAGACCCAGGGGGGCCCATCAGGGCCTCAAGCGGCACGAGAGGCTGGGGGGCGCCCTAGGCCTGGACACCGCTGGCAAGCGCCGAGGCCTGGGCGAGAGATAGTTACACACGTGGCCGCGCGGGTTCCCGATGCTCAGCCCTTAGATGGCTGGGCGCGCCAGTCTCCGCGCGTGGGTGTCCAGCCTTGTGGCCTCTGCGTGTTCCTCTGCGTGTGGATCTGGCCATGTTCGTCTCCAGCTTCCTGGCAGATGGTGTTGGGGGATCGCGTCGCATCGCCGATGCATCGGCGACGGGTCGCGATCCAGAGCCCGATTCTTCAATCCGGAAATGATCGAGCGGCGTGTGCCCTCGCAATTCGATTCGCAGCTGCATGAAAAGAGGGAGCTCTGCTATCCCGCTGCTGGCAATGGGCGCGCTGCTAGCAGTGCAGCTCCTTGCGTTCGTGCTGCAGCCGATAAGGGTAGCACCTGTCGCCCCACATGAGGGCGCTCGAGCCAGTGAATTCGGGCAGGCCCGGGTGTTCAGGGACAGGCGGCGAGCACAACGCCAGCTGCGGGATATACCTGAATTCTGACTGAGCTGTTGCTGAGGTACAGAACATCTGATCACTCTGGAAGGATCGACCGCGCCCTCAAGCTGGCTTGGACCTCGCAGTGGCACTTGGGCCGAACGCGCGACCAGCCCGCCGAGCCGCCATTGGTGACGGAGGAGACGAGGAGGAACAGGAGGAGGAGCAGGAGGAGGACCAGTGTAAACCCAAGGCTCACCAACGATGCTAGAATACACCCTCCCCCAAGCTCCCTCTTCATAGGCCCTATACAAGGCGTCATTTCTACTGAAGGAACTGCCCCGTTTGGGGACAACCGTGTCAAATCCTGAAGC
>CAUYUJ010020704.1:260897-279753 GCA_963575745.1 Prorocentrum cordatum
GCGTGGGCCCGCGGATCATGACCTGCAGATGCGAGAGTCTCGGTTGGTTGGCATCGTGGCGTCTGCGTGCGGGGCGGGCCGTGCTGATGTGAGGAATGCGCTGAGTGAGTTGAAGTCCCAGATGGGCCCTGGGGTCAGGGCGCCCGCTGGTGCTGTGAGTGCTCGAGCTGCGCCATCCTTGCTCCACATGTGCGGCCTGCCCTTCTCGCGCGACCGCTGGGATTCCCTGGAGCGTCGCGCCCGCTCGGCGTTCGGAGGCCCCGCGATGAGAATCGGGACCCTGAGCCTCGACAGCCGCCCCATCTGATGCAACTTGTCCCAGCTGGCGCCAGGGGGGCGCCAGAGCCGCTAGAGCCGCTTCGTGAGCAGCCAGAGCAGACGCGCGCCCTTGTCCCAGCCAGCCAGGATAGGAGCCGACGCTACGATGATCTATCGCGTGAGTCGTTGTTGGCCATCGTGTTGAGTAAGGATGATGAAATCGACAGGCCGTTGTGGGGAATCTTACCTCAGGGGGGCCTTGTGTCTGACTGGCGCCCAGGGCCGCGCTGCTTCTCCCCGCGCGAGCGGGAAATGGCTAGCGGCCCCGGGCGCAGGGTCAGTCCTGGGCGCGCCTGGCGCGGCATCTCCTGCAGGCTGCGTCGGAAGTACAAGTCAGAGAAACAGAAATCGAGGCGACTGGAGACCCTATCTCTCGTCGCAGCCGACGACGCGGCGATGGGCGACACGGCCAGTCGTTGGCAAGTAGCGCACTCTGGCCGACAGGCCATCGGTTGGCAGGCTGCTCTGAGCATAGGGATCCGGCGCAACTTGACGAACATGGCCGCCAAGGATTATGGCGGGCATCGCGGGCAACGCGAGGCGGCCATGCCCCCCCGCGGCGGGGGCGTGTGGAGGGGTGACTGGGCCCCCAGGGTCTCCGCGGCATCCCGACGCGCCCCTTCCCGCGGGGCGGCCGCTCGTCCTGCGTGGGCGCGGCCGCCCAGAGGACATGAGCACGGTGCTAATGAAGGACATCAGCCAGCCCACAGTGACTAGGTGCGAGCTGGACACTGGCGCGGCCCTTGTAGCTAGCTTCAGGCTCTGGCACGAGAACGCCTACGAGGACGCCAGAGCAGCCCTCAATCGTCGCGAGGGCCCAGCGCTGGTCGTGCACTCGTTCAGGAGCGATGCCACCACGGCGACGGTGTGGCGGAACAGCAGCGTGATGGGGCTCGAGTTGGAGTCCGCCGCGATGATCTTCAGCGGGGACGACGCCACCTGCATCGCCAAGTCTGGCTGGGCGGATGCTCAGCGCGTGCATGGGGAGACGACGGAACCGACGTTTTTTCTGTTTGTTGCACGGCGTGTTTGTCTGCGCGCGATGAAGTGCTGAGCGCGTGCTTGGAACGCAGCAGAGAGACGCGCTCATATTTGTTGCAAGGCGAAGTGTTAAGACAGGTGAGCGACGGCGACTGAATCGGCGAGCCGAGGTGCCATGAGGAGGAGGGGGGAGGGAGTAGGGGAAGGAAAGGGGGATATGGAAGAAGAAAAGGAGGTGGAAGAGGAGGAGGAGGAGGTGGATGAGGAGAGAGGCGACGGGCGGAGGCCGCTAAACACCGTCTCGCTACAGGCGGCGACGCACGCGATGACGCGCCAGGCTCTGGCTGGCTTGGGCGCTCGCCTGTGGACATCCCCGTCGCCGAGGCTTGCTCTGGAGAGGAGGGCGATGCGTGAGGGGGCCCCGCTTCGCCCGGCAGATCGGAGCCCTCCGAAGTGGCCAGACGCCGGCGTCGATCTGGCCACCGCCCTGATCACGCTGCTCTTTATTTGCTCCGACTGCGGGAGTGACCAGGTATGCGCGAGGCGGGCGATCCACAATGAGACCCAGGACGAACCTTGCACCATCGTGATGGATGCCCACGCTTCCGCGCCCCCGCTGCCCCATCACCGCGGGTTGTTTAGGTCAGGGGAGGGGGGCGATGGAATGATGGGGGAGCGGGGGGCACGAGGGAAACAGTCAGACTGGCGACGGACCAGGGAGAGGAGGAGAGGAGAGTGAGAAGATGAGGAGAGTAAGTCATGGCAGCTGCGTGCGCGGGGGGGGGGGGGGGGCCGCAGGCGTCGACGAGTCGACGGGTCGACGGCGCGGCATCGTCGTCGCCGTTCCCTCCCCGCCTCCCCCGCCTTCCCCCCCCCCCTCCTGCTCCGCGCCCGCCCGCCCGCCCAGGGCCAGGGCGACGAGGCCAGTTGCCGAGGGCTGGGCGGCGGCCCACCCAGGGGACCCACTCCGATTCCCTCGTGCCCTCGTGCTCCTGCGTGCGTTGTGTGTTGCGGGCCTTCGGCCAGTCGCGCCGTTGCCCATCTTTCAGTTTGGGCTGGCGGTTGCAAGTTGTCTGTTCCATCAGTATCAGCTCATCGCGGTCTCGGGGATGAAGATCATAGACGCGTGGCTTGATGAGGAGGCGGCGGGTTTCAAGTAGCTGCCAGGCCGTGCGCCTGAGCCCGCCAAAACCTCGATACGTCAATGCACTAATTACTAATTATCACTAAGTGATTGCCAGGGGGGGCGGGGGGGTTGGGCAACGAACTCAAGGGGCTCAGGGGCCAAGCCGCCCTGGCCTGGCCCATCCGTGGGCCGTCGGGCTATTCGGCAATTACCAAACTCATGCATCTCTGGAGGGAATTGGCCCGCCTCGTCTTTACTGTGTATGCGGCAACCTTCGGCTGCGTTCGCGCGATTGACAATGTCCGGGCCACGCCAGCGACATGCATTCTTGGCCGATGGGGCACGATCGCGTCGATTGAGAAATCAATATTCAAAGCTGGATACGGATGTCTCGAGCGGGTGTTCAGCACGATTCTGAACGGGAATCGACAGCCGGGGGCGGAGCGAGATGACGGAGGGAACCAACCGCTCGCGGAGGCCGGCGGCGTCGAGGACCCACAGTTGATGGACCAGCAATTCTATAGACAGAAGATGGGCAGGTGGAGGAGCGACACGCTCTCGACGGTTAAGAAACCTATATTTTGGAAGTTGATCGATGCATCTATGAAGTCACGAGAGCCACTGGGGCATTTTCATTTCTTTTTGTCACAATCGATTGACCACGAGGAGCGGCAGGCGACAGGTGGACATTATGCGCAGCTCCTGTACGGCAAATCCGATCAGATTTCGAGTGAGTTCTCGCGCCTGTTGGATTCGCCGGCGTCTTGGGCCCCAGACTTACTGGCCGATCTTGTCGACGCAGGCGGCCCAGGGGCCCCTTTCGACCCGGAACTTTTTTTTCCTCGCCATGCGCCCGTCTCTCCGTCCCCCGCTCGCCTTCTCTCCCTCTCCCCCCTCTCCCTCCCCTCCCCCTCCTTCCCCTTTCTCGCCTCGCCCCGCCCCTCGCCCGCCCCCCGCCTCGCGCCCCCCCTCGCGGGATGCGCCGTTGTTTCGTCGCTCTGGCAGGCGGCGGAGGCGTCGGGCGCTCGAAGCGCCTACAGCTCGCGGCGCTGCTGATGATGCACCACGCCGCCGCCTACGACAGACGCGTTCACGGCCAGTTCGCGAGGCCCTCTCCCGCCCGCGCCAGCGCCTGCCGCCGCCGGCGCGGCGGAAGGGGCTCGATGTAGAGGGGGGCGCTGAGACTGACACATGTGCATGTACGCGCGTGTATACGCGCATATATATACATATAGATATGTGCGCGTGCGCGCGCAGGCCAGCACGTGCGCAGGAAGTGCGACATAGGTAAACGCATGCATATGCACGCATAGAGAGTGCGCGTGTGTGTGCGTGTGTGTGGGGGAGAGAGAGAGAGAGAGAGAGAGAGAGAGAGGAGAGAGAGAGAGAGAGAGAGAGAGAGAGGAGAGAGAGAGAGAGAGAGAGAGAGAAGAGAGAGAGGAGAGAGAGAGAGAGAGAGAGAGAGAGAGAGAGAGAGAGAGAGAAAGAGAGAGAGAGAGATAGAGAGAGAGAGAGAGAGAGAGAGAGAGAGAGAGAGAGAGAGAGAGAGAGACGGAGGGATAAGGAGTGAGAGGGATAACACGCACGCAAGCATCTATATATATATGTATACAACCAACAATAGTCAGAGAGACAAATAGAGATAGAGCGAAAGCGAGAGAAAGGGGGCTAGAGAGAGAGCGAAAGAGAGGCAGGGGGAGAGAGAGAGAGAGAGAGAGAGAGAGAGAGAGAGAGAGAGAGAGAGAGAGAGAGAGAGAGAGAGAGAGAGAGAGAGAGAGAGAGAGAGAGAGAGAGAGAGAGAGAGAGAGAGAGACAGAGAGACAGAGAGACAGAGAGAGAGAGAGAGAAAGAGCTAGAGTTAGAGTTAGAGTTTTAGAGAGAGAGATAGAGAGAGAGAGAGAGAGAGAGAGAGAGAGAGAGAGAGAGAGAGAGACCAGGGCAATGGCTCGGCGGCGCTCGTTTGGCCCGGGTCGGATCGTCGGGCGTCGCAGGCCAGTGGCGAGCTGCGGGGTCGAGGGTCGGGGGCGGGCTTGAGTTTGCCGCCTCCCAGCTGAGGCAACAACTGGACTGAGACCCTCCTCGACTTCCTCGATTCCTTCTTCTCCCCCTTGTCCTCTTCCTCATCCTCTTCCTCTTCCTCTTCAGTCCTCTTCCTTTTCGTCATCATCCTCAGGTCCTCCATCTCATCGATCTCCCCTCGGCTTCTCGCCCTCGACCTCATGCCTCAGGCCCTCGTCATCGTCCGTGTCCTTCTCCCTCCTCCCTTCCTCCTCCTCCTCCTCCTCTTCCTTGATCATTTCCTTTCTCGTGACTCGTTGCTGTCGTTTGTTTGGGGCCGTCTCTATCTCTCTCTGTGTATTTATGCATGTATATATAGATGCATATCTGCATATCTGCATGTGTATATTACATGTATGCACATTTATATGGGACACATATATATATATAGCTTCGTCTCACTGTTTGAACCCCAGATGTATGCGCATCTCTCTATCTATTTTTCTTTCTCTCACGCACCTCGCATCTCGCCGCGCCCTGCTCCGACCACGCCCCTGCTGAGCCGCCGCCAAGCCCCCGCCGCGGAAGGCCCCCAGCGGTCATCGGGCGGCTCGCCTACTCCCCGCCCGACGTGGATTGCGAGAAGCGTCGAGGCGCGAGCGGGGGAAGGGCGCCGCTGCTGTCGCTCCCATTCCACCGCCCGCCGCCCCCGACCGCGCCTGCCGCCTGCCGCGCTTCTCTGGACTTCGGGGCCTCAGTGGCCGACCCTGCCCTTGGGGGCCGGGGGGGGCTGGCGGTGGAGTCGGGGCCTCAGCGTCGGCGGCGCCGCTCCCCCATGTCGGTTCAGACTGGGGGCCGGGGGGCCTGCGAGAGTCGACGACTCGCATCAGTCGTCATCAGGTCACTAGTAGTGCCCACGCTAAGTCGGAACGCTCTTGCGGGGCCCCCTGGGCCCCCGGATCTCCCTCCCCCCCCAGCCGCGGCGGGGCAGATCTTGTCCGCCTATGACCGCGACCTGGCCATGCTAGATCTGGCAACGCTCAAGGTGGTTCGTCTGTTGGGACCTGAGATTCGAGAGGCGGCTGCGACCGGGAAATGTGGGCGAAATCTTTTCCATGTCGGGACAATGGTAAAAATGTATATGAAATGTGACGCCAGGGTCAACGAGGGAATGAGGGGTGGAATTCACCGTTGAAATCGATTTCGGCCAGGTGCAGGCGCATCGGCCTCGCATTGCTTTCATCCCGTGTCAACATCAAGAAATGCATCGGGGTCGGGTCCAGGGGCGCTGGGGCGAAATGGAGCCATATCCGACCCCGTGCTGAGTTGGCCATGCAGGAATGTTTGAATGCGCATGGGTGTGGCCAGACAGATGTGCAGGGAAACGGTCTTAGATGGTGTCCGCCGGTGACTGATTCGGACGTGCCTCCCGACAAGCAGGTTGGCATATATTTTGTTGGGTTTGAAGCTGGTTGCGTACATGGTCGATCCGTGTCCGATGACATCAAGGTGTTTAGCCGCGGCCAGGTCTTAGCGCTGCGCCGGCTGTATCCTTTGCCCACGGCGAAGGTCGCATTCTTCATGCACAACATGAGCTGTGGAGAGCCCGGAAGCAACAGAGCCCAGGTCGGGGGGCGCCGACCAATGCCACAGAGCCCCCGTGTATATCCGAGGTCGGGCTTTCGGCCTGCGCAAAACAGAACACGGGATGTCGGGGTGCGCGACGTACATTCGTACATCCCGCGTTTTGTTTTGCAGGGGGTCGGCTGGGGTTGCGCGCGGACCGTCGGCCCCCAGGGGGTCGTCTGGGACTGCGCGCGGGGCCGTCGGCTCGGCTCCCATGGGGGTTGGCTGGGACTGCGCGCGGACCGTCGGCGCCCGGGAGGTCGGCTGGGGCTGCGCGCGGACCGTCGGCCCCTATATGGGGGTTGGCTGGGACTGCGCGCGGACCTTCGGTCCCCAGGGGGTTGGCTGGTACTGCGCGCGGGGCAGTCGGCCCCTATGGGGGTTGGCTGGGATTGCGCGCGGGGCCGTCGGCTCTCGGGGGGTAGGTCGACTGGGGAAGAGCGGTCGGGCTGGAACCGATGGGGGAAGCCGAGGGCTGACTGACTGATTGACGCACGGCCGTTGAACAAAAGGGCTCTCTCATGTAATGCATGTTCAAGTGCTCACGTTATGCTGGCTGGGGGCCGACGGTCCGCGCGCGTCTCCATCCGATCCCAAGCGCGAGCGGCTGGGACATATTTTCGCCATATGACATATGACGACAATATGTTCCAGCCGCTCGCCTGTAGGAACATGCCCACGTCCTCTTCCTCCTGTTCCTCCTCCTCTTCCGCTTCCTTCCCCTCCCATGCCGCGTCGCGTCCTCCTCCTCCTCCTCCTCCTCCTTTTCCTCCTGCTTTCACATCCTGGACCAATACTCTTTAAACGACAGGGAGCGGCCTCCTAGAAGTCGCTGCGTGGGGGCACGCCCAGGTTGGCCAGCTGCACTGGCGCGGCCCCCGTGGGGCCCTGGAGCTCTGCCACTGGCCGTCCTTCTGGCGGGGGCCGGCGGGGGCGTGGTCTTTGCGGGGGGCGGCGGAAGCTAGGCCGTCCTTGGGGCGGGGCCGTCGGGCGGCCCAAGAGGGGCTGGCGGCCCTCGAGGCCGAGCGTCGTGCTGCGCGGGAACGCCCCGCACCGCCGAGGGCGGAACGGTCTGGCGTTGCTGGCAAAGGCGTCCCAAGGCTCAAAGTGCAGCGAGCTCTCTTGAGAGGTATCCGTCCTGCGATTTACCTGTCTCCCCCATCGTGCCCCCTCTTCCCCTCCTCGGTCCCTCATCGCCTGCCTGCGTCTCCGTCTCGTTAGGTGGTCTTCGATCCCTCTCGAGACCTCTGCGGCCTTCGACTGGGCCGCCATTAATTCGACGCTCGCCTCGGCCCCCCCCCCTCTTGGCGGATGGCCGCCATCCGTGCCTGGACAGGGGGGTGGGTCACAGACACCAGACTAAGGAATGCCGACCGAGGCTGCCTGCTCGGGTGCGAATGCGCCCGAGATAGCCTTTCTCACTACATCGACTGCCGTCGATTTCTCTGGAATGTTGTTATGGTCTCCCGTCTCAACCTTCCTGCTTCTCTCTCTGACCGCCTTGCGCTATCGGAATGCTCGCTTGGCCGTCTGCGTCAGATTGTCATTCTTTATCACTTCCACCGCCTGCTGCGCGCACAAAGGCGAGCCCCTGGCTCGACCGTGCCCGACCCGCCCACCTCACTCCTCATCGCCCGCGCAGCTCGCCTCGCCACCGACTTGCCGATGGGCGAGTGGAGGCGCTCGAGCGGGCAGCGGCTGAGGGGCCAAGGGTAGCTTGACCAAGGGACCTCCGTGGACGCTCCGCCTTTTCCTCCTGCTCTCACTCGTCCTCCTCCGCCTTCTCTTCCTCCTCCCCCCCCTCCCCCCCCTCCTCCTCTTTCTCTATGTTTCACCCCTCCCCTCCTCCACCCCATCCTGCTGCCCCCCCCTCCCCCCCCCCCCTCCTCCCCGGGGGATGGCGATGAGAGGAGGAGAGGCGGGGGCTGCGGAGAAACAGGAGGAGGAGGAGGAGCAGGGCGGGGTGGAGGAGGGGAGGGAGGAGAAATAGAGAAAGAGGAGGAGGAGGCGGAGGAGCAGGAGGAAAGGAGGAGGAGGAGAGGGAGGAGGAGGAGGAGGAGGAGGAGGAGGGGGAGGGGGAGGAGGAATAGGATAAGGAGGAGGAGAAGGAGGAAAAGGAGGAGGAGGAGGAGGAGGAGGAGGAGGGGGATGAGGAGGGGGAGGGGGGGGCGGAGCAGGAGGAGGAGGAGGAAGAGGAGGAGGAGGAAGAGGAGGAGGAGGAGGAGGAGAAGGAGAAGGAGCCAGGGAGGGGCGGGGAGGAAATGGGGGAGGAGGAGGAGGACAAGCAGGAGAAGGAAGAAGGAAAAGGGCCAGGGCCGCGCCTCCTCAGCCCTCCCCCTCACCGGGGGGCCCTCCCCCTCCCCCCATTGCCCCTCTCGCCCTGCCGTGTCCCTCCTCTTTCCTCCCTCCTTCCACCCACCCGATCATTATGCATCGGCTGGCCCCTTGAGGTCGGCGACGAGGTGTTTCTCTCAGTAGATAAGCCATTATAGTTCTTCGCACACGGTCGCCTGCTACGTGTCCGAGTGCGATGACGGGCAAAGCTGCGGATATGTTTGCCGTTGGAGTTCAGGCTTGTTCACTGTATATTCGCACATTGTTTCGAGGCCGTGCACAGAGGTGATCTTGTCCGTGTTGACCGGCTGCTGCTAACATGGAACGTCACCGCCGATTACGACCACTTTTGCATGCAGACATTGAGCACGCCGACACCACAGAAGCCTTCACTATGGAGCGCAGGCGGGCCAAGCAGCAGTCGTCCACCAAGAGGCGGAATACGTATGCGGACGAATCTGGCCACGACGACGCCGCCCCCGGACCCGGGCCCGCCCCTCCAGACCACGCCGCCCTCGACGTGGGCTGGGTGGGGGGGCAGCGGTGGCGCCGCCGGCCGCGGCGCGTCTGGCGGCGCGAGCGACGACGAAGCGGATGATGTGGATGCTGAGTTGCTAGCCGAGCTGGAAGAGAATTTGTGGAAAGGCATGGCGGGCGCCGACGACGCGAGGTCCATGATTCAGAAGGACCCCATACAGGGCCAAGGAGGAGGAGATGGAGGCACATGAGGAGGCTGTCCGGACGGCGCGCGCTGGCGATCCAGACGTCGCTCGTCGGGTTGAGGCTCGGACGAGTTCGGCTTCGATTGACGACCCCTCGATCGATCTCGCGAGTGCCGAGAATGATATCATGTGCGAGGAGACGGTCTTCCGCGGCCTGCCTTTGCCCGACCCGCCCGAGCTTGGCGCGGGCTGCGCGGGGCGCGAGCCTGAGCAGCCTGAGCAGCCAAGCGCGGCGGCAGCTGCGCTGGACGCCCTGCTCTCGAAGTGGCTCGCAGCTGCGCAGGAGGGCCGTCGGGTGATGAGGTGGCGTCATAGCTGTGTCCGAGACCCGCTGGGAGGTTCACCGGCTTGCCCCCAGGGCGCCATTTTGGCGCACGAAGTCAGGGTTGGCACACTACGTATCAGGTGGTATCTGCGGTGCACTGGACGAGCCTCCATCATAAGCTCGGTCGCGCAGTTCGCGTTGACAATGACCTCGGCATGGCGTGGCCGACCCCGTTCAGGTGCCCGGAGCTCGACTTCTCGAAGGCCGGCGTGGTCCTCCCAGCCCTCAGCGTCAATGTGAGGCGTCATAGCAGCAGCATTGGTCGTGTCAAGCTGCCCGTGGATGCGAAGAGGTTGATCGACATGTGGGAAGCGATGCTCGCGGCCAGGGCCCGCGACCTCACGGGCGTCGGCGACGCGTTGGCCTAGTGCTGCGCGTGCGAGATGGCCGGGGTCGGCGTCGACGATGGGGGCGTTCCTGTTCACTGGTGCTTCGCCTCTCCGACTCCTTGTCCACTTGTTTTTTGTTGTCCGCCCGCTTCCTCCCCAGGTGCCCGGTGCGCCTCATGAGCTGGCACTCCAAGTGCGTCTCCGAGGTGGCCCTCGACTTGGGCCGCTTCCTGCGCGCCCAGCCGGAGGTTGAGGCGCCCAGCCCTTGCTCCTCTTTCCCTTTTTCCGCGGCGCGCGCCCGGCCGCGGCTGCCCCACCCCCGGCGCGCCCACGGCCCCTGTGGCGGTCTGGGCCCCTTGGGGCCCAGAGTCGGATGCGGCGTCGCTGGGTCGCAGCGCGCGTTGAACTCCCCTCCTCCTCTTGCCCCCCCTTCCTCGTTTCCCGCCGCCCCGCGCCCATCCGCCGCCGCCCGCCAGAGGTGCCCGCCTTGGCGTGGCCCGAGCTCGAGGAGGGGGCGATGTGCATGATCTGCTCGTCGCGGAGGCGCCTCGGGTGCGTCGGCCGCGGCCGATGGCCGCGGGTCGGGGCTGAGGGCGGGGGCTCAGGTGAAGGGGGGGGCGGAATAGGTGGACTAAGAAGCGGATGAAATGTCGCGGCAGTGGCGCGAGGATCGAAGGGGGGTGGCCGAGCGGCGCAGAAGATAAGTCGCTCGGCGGACCCCAGAAAAACGCCCGCTTCGCTCGAGACATCATCGACAAACTGATCTGTAGATGTCGAAGGAGTTGCTTCAAGACGTTTCACATGGACAATGGCGATCTCGCTTGAGACATCCCCCAAGACGCCGGAGCGCGAGATCTCGAGGGAACCTGAAAATGAAAGGCTCTCGCTGGAGACTTCCTCGACAAAAATCAGTTGGCTGCTTCGTGATGTTCGCAGTTCAAGATGGGGCCCTCGCTCGAGACATCCTCGAAACAAGCGAGGAGGTGGAGAAGGAGGAGGGGTTACCTTCTTTTTTTTTTTTCTTTTTATTTTAATCATTATTATTCTTATTCCTTTTCATTATCTTTTTCTTATTATTCTTCACATTATTCTTTTTCTTCTACTCCTAATTCTTTTCTTCTATTTATTATTCTTACTTTTTTTTTACATCATCATTCTTCTTCTCCTTTTCATTTCCCGTCTCCTATCATAGTGCGGGGGGGGACGAGGGACGATGCGTTGAGCAGAGGAGGAGGAAGGGGAGGAGGAGGCGGAGGAGGTGGAGGAGGAGGAGGAGGAGAGGAGGAGGTGGGGGAGGAGGAGGGAGGAGGAGGAGGAGGGGAGGAGGGGGAGGAGGGGGAGTCTGAGGAGGAGGAGGAGGAGGAGAAGGAGGGGGAGGCGGAGGCGGAGGAGTCGAGGAGCTGAGGAGCCGTTGGCTTCCCACATTTTGGCAGACCCGCGCGTTTGCTGCTTCGCGGCGCGCAGCCACGCGCGCGGGCGCACGAGCAAACGCGTCGCAACGGGGATGGGGGGGGGAAGGGGATGATGATGCTGGTGATGATGATGCTGATGCTGATGATGGCGATGATGCTGCTGATGATGATGATGATGATGATGATGACGATAACGATGGTGGTGCAGTGGTGCTCGTGATTATGATGACGATGCTGATGATGTTAAGGAGGAAGAGGAGGAGGAAGAAGAGGAGGGGGAGGAAGTAGAGACGGACTTGACCACGTTGACGTTATTCCTATGTTCCTCCATCCATGCCGACTCCATGTTCCTCCATCCATGCCGACTCCATGCAGTACCCCTTCACTTTTTCCCCCAGCCCCCCTCTTCTTCTCCACCCATTCCTCCTCCTCCCCCTCCTCGTCCTTCTCCTCCTCTCCTCTGCTCCTCCTCCACCTGGTCCTTCTGGAAAAACGTGGTCAAGTCAGTCTCCTCCCTCCTTCTCCCCCTCTCCTCCTCCGTCCGTCCGTCTGGCCGTCCTCCTCCTCAGCCTCCTCAGGCCCCTCCTCCTCCAGCCCAAGCTCCTCCTCCCCATCCTCCCCCTACTCCTCCCCCTCCTCTTCCTCGTCGCCCTCCTCTTACTCACCACCTCCTCCCTTCCTTCTTTCCTCCATCCGCCTCCTGCCGCCGGCGCTTTGCGGCCTCTGCGGCAGGCCTGCCGAAGAGTTCTGCTGTGGCGGGTCCCCCCCCCGCTCGGGCCCTCCCCCCTTTCTCCTCCTTCGTTTTCTCCCCTCTTCCTCCTGCTCCTCCTCCTCCTCCCCCCCCTCCTCCTCCTCCTCCTGCTCCTGCTCCTCCTCCTCCTCCTCCTCCTCCTCCTCCTCCTCCCTTTCCCTTCCCCCAGCTCACCACTCAGCCTCCTCCCCCATCCCCTCCAAGACGCGAGCGGCTGGAACATATTTTCGCCATATCGCGAAGCTATGTTGCAGCTTGTTACAGCCACTCGGGCGTGGAACATTGCGTCCTCTTTCTCCCGGCCGCGGCGTGAGCCTGCTGCAAAGGGAGCGAGGGGGCGCGGGTGCATTCTGAGACACTGGGGGCCCCCTTTCCGAGGCAGCCGCAGCGATTCGTGAGAAGTTCAAGCCGTCATGGCCATGATCGTCGCATGCACTATCAGGGGGATGAGGGGGAGGAGGAGGAGGAGGAGGAGGAGGAAGAGGAGGAGGAGGAGGAGGGGGAGGAGGAGGAGGAGGAGTGGGGGAGGAGGAGGAGGGGAGGAGGAGGGAGGAGGAGGAACACCCGAGGGGTCCCTCCCCTCGGGGGCCCAAGAGGGCCCCAAAGCGCCCCCTGAGAGGCTCCAGCACGGCCCGGAGAAAGGGCCCAGGGGCCCCCCCACCAAATGCGTAATCAAACGAACGCGTCGGGTTATATGCGCCACCACTATGCGCCACTGAGGGCCTCCTGGAACCCTCTCGCGGCCTTCGCCGGGCTCTCTCGGGGCCTGGGGGCGCGGCCAGAAGGTTTTCAAGGGGCCCCGCAGGGGGCCCCGGGGCGGGCCCAGGAGGGCCCCGGGGAGGTGTATAACTCAGGGCGTTGATTTTTCACTTCCCCGGGGCCTTCTTGGGCCCGTCCCGGGGCCCCCTGCGGGGCCCCTTGAGAACCTTCTGGCCGCGCCCCCCGGCCCCGAGAGAGCCCGGCGAAGGCCGCGGGAGGGTTCCAGGAGGCCCCCAGTGGCGTATATAACCCGGCGCGTTCGTTATATACCTCCTTTGGGTCCTTGGGCCCCTCTCGGGCCCGTGTTGGAGCCTCTCAGGGGTTCGCTTTGGGGGCCCTCCTGGGCCCCCGAGGCCCTCGGGGAGCCCTCCCCCTCCTCCTCCTCCTCCTCCTCCTCCTCCTCCCCCTACGTCCTCCTCTTTACTCCTTCTCGACTCGCTCTCCTTTTCATATCCTCCCCCCTCTCCCCCTGCCTCCGCCCCCCCCCCCCCCGGCTGTGCACCCCTCTGCCTCGGCGCCGGCCCCGCCCGCCCCGCGCCCGCGCCAGGCCAGCGCTGGCGCCGGCGGCGACTGCGGGCTCGTCAACGTGATGCGCCTGCGGGAGGCGCCCCTTGCCCGCCGCCCCCAGGGGCGGCGCCGCGTCTGGCGGAGGTGCCCCTGACGAGGGGGAGGGCTGGGGTGCGTCGAGGGCCCCCCGCCTCGGACCCGACCCCCCGACGCTTTCCCCCCTTCGTCGGAGACCCTTCCCCGACAATGGAGCGCGCCAGGGGCCCATCCCTGACGGGGGAGGGGGGGTCGTCGGCGACCCCTCTCCGGCAGGGGTGCACGTCGGGGACCCCTCCCCGACGAGGGCGAGGGAGGCCGTCGGGGACTTCTTTCCAGCGGCGATGTCTTCGGATAGCTTCGCGACCCCCTCATTGTCAGGGAGGGGTCCCTGACGGACCCCCTCGTCGGGGAGGGGCCCCCGACGACGCCCGCACCCGCGTCGGGGAGGGGTCCCTGACGCACCCTGTTGTCGGGGGCGGGTCTCCGACGAGCCCCCTCCTGTCGGGGAGGGGCCCCTGACGGACCCCTCCATCGTCGGGGAGGGGCGCCCGACGACGCCCCCCCCGCCCCCCGTCAGGGAGGGGTCCCCGAGGCGCCCCCCGCGGGGAGTGGTCCCCGACGACCCTCCGAAACCGCTGTCAGGGAGGGGTCCCTTCGTCCCTGACGACCTCCTCGTCGGGGAGGGCCCCCGACGCCCACCCCCTCCCCCCCCCCACCCCACCCACCCACCCCACCCCCCCCCCTGTCAGCCATCCCTCCCTGACGCACCACCCCTTCTCCCCCTTAATCGGGATTGGGGGCCCGACGACCCTTCTGACCCCACCCCCCCCCCCTCCCCAGCCCCATCGTTGGGGAAGGGGCCCCTGACCGGACCCCCCCCTCCTGGTCGGGGAGGGTCCTCGGACGCCCTTCCCCCCCCCCCCCCCGCCCTTCCCATTCCCATCCTCCCGTAAGGGGGCCCCCTCCCGACCGGCCCCCCCCCCCCCCCCCCCCCCCCCCCCCCCTTGTCGGGAGGGGCACCTGGCGACCCCGCGCCCTGTCAGGGGGGGGTCCCTGACGAACCTCCTCGTCGGGGAGGGGCCCCTGACGACCCCCTCCTTGTCGGGGGGGGGCCCCTGACGACCCCGCGCCCTGTCAGGGAGGTGCCCCTGACGAACCTCCTCGTCGGGGGGCCTCGTCGGGGAGGGGTCCCTGACGACCCCTTCCTTGTCGGGGAGGGGCCCCTGGCGACCCCGCGCCCTGTCAGGGAGGGGTCCGGGGAGGGCCCCCTGACGTCCCCCTCCTTGTCGGGGAGGGGTCCCTGACGCGCCTCTTGTCGGAGAGGGGTCGCCGACGACCCCCCCCCCCTCTTTCGCCGGGGGGGGGGGGGGGGGGGGGCGGTGCGCCCCCCTCCCCCCCCCCCAGCGCCGCGAGCCTTGTTAGGGGGGGGGGGGTGCTTGCGTTTGATCCATGATGAGCGGCGCATGGCGGCTTGAACCCGCCTACCGCGAACCCGTTTCATCGACGCGCTCCGCACAAAACGCAGTTGTTCTTTCTTTTTTGTTTGTTGTAACCCAATTTTGTCACAGCCACAAGCTCGTGCCAACTACGCGCTTCACACAAAACGCAACATCTTTTTGAAACCCAGATTGCTACAACCTGCCAACCAGAAGCTCGTTTCATCTACGCGCTTCACACAAGACGCTGGATCTTTTTGAAACGAAGATTTTTTTACACAACCTGCCCACCAGAAGCTCGCTTCATCTACGCGCTCACAAAACGCTGGATCTGCTTGAAACCAAGATTTTTACACAACCTGCCTACCACAAGCTCGTTTCACGCACGCGCTCCACGCAAGCCGCCAGATTTGCTGGGAACCCCGATGTTTACACCACCTGCCTACCAGGTCTACCACAATGACAATGTCGTTTCATGTGCGCGCTCCACACAAAACGCCGGATCTGTTGGAAACCCAGATTTTTACACAACCTGCCTACCACAAGTGCGTATAGTGATGGCAGTGTTGCTTCGCGTTGGAGCCATCCAGCTCCGCGTTGAAATATCAGGCTTGATTGCGTCCTTGAGTTGTGTTGAACGCTCGGGGCCACGTATCGGACTGCGTTGGCTGCAGCGGAGTTTGGGGTCCACGCTGGAAGCGCCAGTCGGTTTCCTCCCCGTAGCCGCTTTGGCCCCAAACTGTCGAGTGATCGCAGCGAGCCCGTGAGCCAACAGAGCAGGCGCGCCTCGTGCCATCGCGCCATGGTGGTCGCCCGCTCTGCCCCCGACCGGGGCAAGAGGCAGCCCGCGGGCAAGAAGGCCGCCGCTCCGAAGCAGGGCGCGAGGAAAAGAGAGCTCAGACCTCAGTCGACCATGAGCCTCCTCGCGGAGGCCCGCCTCCTGGAGGCAGCGGGGGCACCGCCGGCTCCTCCGATGCTGCTGCAGTCGCGCGCCAGGGTGCCGACTCGACTGGGCATCTCATCAAAGAGCCGTACATCTCGCTGTATCCACAGAAGGAGTGGGACATATCTGTAGCTTGCAACAGTACGTGGCCTGCGGGGAAGAAGCTATTCCTCGCCCAGACGAACAGCGAAGTGAGGTCCCCTGGCATCCTGGGGAAGATGGAAGCTCAGGCAAACAGCTGGATCATCCGTTTCCAGGCGGAGTTTGCCGGATGCGAGGACAGATGGGTCGAATAGTTCCCCCCTCTGGTCCCCGTCGGCCCGCGGCCCCGAAAATTTATTTGCCCGATGGGGCCCGATGGGGCCCTGGCGCCCCCCCTCGACCCCATCGAGCCTCGCGCCTTGCGAGCGTCCAATGACGCGGCCCGTCAGCCCACGGCGGGCGAGGGGGGGGCCTTTGAAGCTGCCGCCGTTGAGGAGATCGGTCGCGGCGCAGAGTTTGACGCCGCGTTCCAGCATCATCGAGTCACCCGCGCCACGCTGGGCCAGATTTACCCTCCTGCGATCTTCGGGTCGCGCAAGCTCTACGCTTGGAAATTCAGGAATATCAAACCTGTGAACCACATGCTGCTGGCGCCATGCAGGGGGGCAGTCAAGTCGTTTGGGTTTCTCATGTCCGACGCAGTGCCGATGCAGCAGGTGCAGGCGCCCGCGCGGGCGCAGGCGGCGGCGCCAGCTGCTCCGGAGGCGCCAGCGCTGGCTTCGGCGGCGCCATCTGCGGAGCCCGCCGATGCCGGGGGCGCCGAGGTCGCTGCCGGGGCGGCCAGCTTGTCGGGCGAAGCGCCAGCAGCGCCGGCGGCGCAGGCGCCGGCGGCCCCCGACGCCCGCGGCCCCGGCGAGTCCGAGGCCGAGCGCGATGAATCAGAAGCCGAGGAGGGCTCTCAGAGTCTTTGTGCCACGGAGCCCATGGATTCGCCATGGCTGCCCCCTCGGGGCCCTGAGTCGGAGGCCAATGACGAGCTGGCGCCGCTGGCGCCGCTTCGCCCCGCTGCCGAAGAGGGCGGCGCCAGCCTAGACGGCCCCCGGGCTCCTGGGCCCGCCGCTGCAGATCTTCGCGGCGCCGACGCGGCGGCTGCCGCGGGCGGAGACGCCCGGGAGAAGGCAGATCGTGGCTCGGCAGCTCCAGGGTCTCAGGCGGGCGCTGCTGATGTCAGGCCATCGGGATCGGGGGCCTGAGTTCAGAGCTCGCAGTTCGGTTCGACCCAGAGACCCCTGCCCGGCGGCCCGCCCCAAAGTCGATCGAGTTCGCGAGGGCGGTCCGCCGACGGCGAGGGGTCACATGGTCGGGCCCAGGGGCTGCGTCGAAACGAACTCCCCCCACCCTCGAGGCCGCCGCGTGCGCCGTGTCCACCCCCGTCGGTTACAAGCTTCAACCAGCTGATGGATTTTGGCAGGGACTACGTGGAGATCATGGCCAACAACCTCGGTGTCAAGGCTCTCTGGTGCTTCCTCCGCAAGGCGGGGAAGTTGAACTACAGCGCGAACTTTTCGGGGATTGACATCCCCGGGACCGCGGTCAGGAGCCTCGTGGTGAACGTTTGCAGTTACCTGGGCCGACCTGATTTGCCGGGCTGGGGGGCCAATGCCAATGTGTTTCTTCATTCTTCCCTCTATCCGATTATTAATCCCCTGCTCCTCCTATCCTGGGTGCGTTGCGTTCGTCGCTGTTTCCCAGCGGTCTCCTTCGCCTCCTCCTCCTCATCTTCTCGTCGCCCTCGTATCTTCGCGCCGCGGCCCCCTCGCGTCGCTCGCAGGCCAGGGGCCCCAGCGTCGATCTCGTCGTGGATTCCAGGGTGGAAGTTGGATCGGAGAGCTGGGCGGGAGAGGCGAGGGGAGGGGGGGGGGGGGGCCGCGGCAGGCTGGCAGGAATGGTCGGCGGCGCCAAAGGAAGGATGAGGTTCGTGGGTGGGGGTAGGGGGTGGGGGGGGGGGGCGGAGGGCTGCGCGAGCGCCCGTGCCAGGATGCTCGCATGCCGCATCACGAGCACAGCGTGGAGCAGGACCCGATGAACAACTGGGAGCTCACTTACCACCCCTCGCGGCCCGGCTGCCAATTCGGAGATATCGAGCAGTTCTACGCGCCCAAGACGAAGGCGAAGATCGATGGGCGACGCGCTGGTGGTGAAGCCGTCGGCCTCGATGCGGTCCTGCCGCGCGGCAGCGCAGCAGCCATCTGCTCGAGCTTTGAGCCGGCGCCGCGAAGAGTAGCTCCCCCTAGGGGGAAAACGGGGAGGAGGAGGAGGAGGAGGAAGAGGCGATGAAATGACGCCTGCAACCGCGAGCGCCCCCTCACGGAGTATACTCCAGGGCGTGGAAGCAACGCTCTTCGGGGCGGAGCTCCCCCCATGAGGCCGCGAGACGCGTGGGGGTTGCATGGTGATACTTTTGACCAAGGGCGCCAGCGGCGCCATCCCCGTAAACCTCTTTCCGCGCCAACCGCACGAGTAGCGGGTCGTCTCAAACCTCTGGGTCGCCCAGCTGGCTCGGCGAGTTGCCGTCTAGCCAGACGGGCGCGAGCCAGCACGCGGGAACCCGGCGGTCTGGGGTCGAAGATCTTGGGCGCCGCGTGCGCCATCGGGAGCTGCGCGAAACCATGGCGCCACCAGGTCCTCGGACCATGTGCGCCGTGGCCACAATTGGGGCGCGGGGGGCGGCGGCGGCGGCCCCCTGGGCGCCGCCGCCGCGAAACCGAACCCCCGCCCGCCCTGGCCGCGCCGCCTCGCCTCTACGCGAGTGGCGCGGCGATATCTTGGCGGGCCCCGATCCGCTGGGTCCAGGCCGGCGGCGGCGCCAGGCCGCCGCTCCCCATGCTGGCGCGTCCCCGAGGTCGCGGCCGCGCGCTAACGCAGGCCGAATGGCCTAGACTGGTGGTGCCAACACATTCACCCACCGCTTGGGCGCCATCGCGGCCGTGGGGGGAGGCGCCGCTGCTCGAGCTGCGGGTGATGATGGCGATGATGCTGATGAAGATGATGATGGTAGTGCTGATGGTGGTGATGATGATGAGGATGATGATGGTGATGATGAGGGTGATGATGATCATGATCATGTTGATGATGATCACCGTGATGATCGTACAATGATGATGATGGTGATGATGATGATGATGATGATGATGATGATGACGATGGTCATGATGATGATGATGCTGGTGACAGTGATGATCGCGATGACGGCGGCGCGGGAGGGAGG